>JAPDPK010000104.1:1200000-1692500 GCA_031772115.1 Heritiera littoralis
TCCCTTAAGCTTCTACATGTAGGGCTTGGATGGTCCAATGTTCTAAAGGTTCCCAAATTGTTCCTCACTATCGTCCACATGGACTAGTAAGGCACCCAATCCTCACCCATCATAGGCTACAAACGGAAAGGTTCAATTTGAGTGGGAGTATTTCGCTAGCCATTGCGGAGGTATTACCTCACGAGAGCGTAAGTACTCTACTCCCTCCTAAGAAAGGGTAAAGCCCGGGAAGAGGGCTAATGTATGCAAATGCGCGTGAAGTGTGTGTCGAAGGAACATGTAATTATTAATGTTTTTTTTTCTAAATTCTTAAGCAAATTCTAAGATAACCTAAAACAAGTATTGGCCTGACTCTCTAAAGTCCCCAGTGGAGTCGCCAAACTGTCATAACGTATTAAGTTTCGGAAAACCTAATAGCTAGACACAAATCAAAGGAGTCGCCACCAACCATTCTACCTAGGTGTGATTGGTCACCTATTCAAACTAAGGATAAGGCTTGGTCTACGTTCAAAGATACTAGGGTTCGGGAGTACGGTTACGTGTAGGGAAGGATTAGCACCCCTACAACGCCCATCCTAAAATGGTACCAACTAGTTTTAGGTTATCTTTACAATTTGCCTTGTGTTTATATTAATTTCGATATGCTTATATATTGGGAATATTTCTAAGATTTTTCCATCAATTTGGCTCCAATCTTAAAAATTCCCTCACCTCAAGATGTTCAAGGAGTCTCGATTGACTTTCTTGAACTCCATCGTCGGATGAATTTTAATATTTTATGAGGTTCCTTTTTTAATCTTATCTCTAATTTTGACTATGTATTCATTTTATAAATTTCTTGGACTTTTTATTTATTTTAATTATTTTTATATTCTCATTCATGTTATTTTTAAAAGATAAACGTGCATTATGTTTTATCGAAAATTCACTTAAGCATCCCATCAATTTGGCTCGGCTCAAAAGGAACCTCCTCACCTAGAAATTTCCAAGGAGTCTCAATTGACTTTCTTGAAATTTCATCGTCGGCAAAATTTTAGTATTTTATGAAGTTCCTTTTTTTTTTAATCTTACCTATAATTTTGACTCTACATTCGACTCCATATCTCTATACTTTTTAATCTTATTTCATATTATATTTATCTATATATTTACTTTTTATTTTATTTATTTAGAGAATAAATATGAATCATGGTTTATTAAAGATTTTCTTAAAAGCGTCCCATCAATTTGGCTCGGCTTAAAAGAAATCTTTTCACCTAGAAATTTTCAAGGAGTCTCAATTGACTTTCTTGAAATTTTATCATCGGCATAATTCATACTTATTTCTTATTTTATTTTTATTGTAATCTTATCTTCATGTCACATTTATTTATTTATTTATTTATTCATTTATCTAATTTTTATTCATATTTATTTAAGCGTAGTCTTCATCTAATTTATATGTTGTTCATTTTATTTATTTATATTTATTTTAATCTTAAAATAAATATGAATTATATTTTATTGAAAATTCTCCAAAAAGTATTCCATCAATTTGGCTCAACTTAAGGAAAAATTTCTCACCTAGACATTTTTAAGATGTCTCAATTGACTTCCTCAAAATATCATCATCGGTATAATTCATACTCATTCGATAAAATCCAATTTTTAACTTGATTACTATTTTTCATCCTATTATTTTCCTTAACTTGTTCTTTTATTATCACTTACTAAAGCATTACAATCCTAAGCTACATAAACAAATTTTATAGTATTTTAACCATGCACTAAATTAAACATATCATATAAATTTTATTTGAAAAATTAAAGAAGTCATACCAATTATATTGAATCATGCTAATTAAATTAAATCATACTAATTAAACTAAACAATCAAGCCAATAAAAAAAATTATATCAATTTGAATATAAACTACATCACACAAATCAAATCTTATCAACATCTATTAAATTATACTATCCACATATTGAACTAAATCTGTTAACCTATTATTATTGAAATTAATTAAATCAGTTATTCAGATCATCTTATTACATGATTTTGTCAGCTAAATTTACATTAATTACAAGTATATACAAAAATAAAATATAAAATAAATAAAAAGGGAAAATTCATCAGAAAATGGAAAAGAGGAAACCTGCTGCGACCGGGTCGGGTCGGAAACGGGGCAGCACTCGGGTCCAGGCGCGGATCTCACTTCTCCAAACGACGTCGTCCCGAGGTGGCTCTTTAAGCCTTCTTTCCGATTTTTTTGCACAAATTTTCGTTATCCAGAAAAAAAAAAAACCTAAAATCTCTTTCCCCAAGCGAACACCGATGGCCGGAAAAATCAAAAGGTCGCTGGGAAATTCTTGGTTTTCCAGGTTCCGGCGATTCGTCCTACTGTACACCACTGTTAGCCACCATATCTATACCTAAAAACCTCCAGAAATCTTTACCGATTTTTTTTGCACAAATTTTCGTTATCCAGAAAAAAAACCTAAAATCTCTTTCCCCAAGCGAACACCGATGGCCGAAAAAATCAAAAGGTCGCTGGGAAATTCTTGGTTTTCCAGGTTCCGGCGATTCGTCCTACTGTACACCACTGTTAGCCACCAGATCTATACCTAAAAACCTCCAGAAATCTTTACCTCTCCTCCCTTGAACCAGATCTACAAACCACACCCCCTTAATCTCTAGGCGAACGCACGGATCTGACTTCAACAATTAGAACCTTCACTGCCTAAACTTCCAAAACCCTAAACACACTGCTCTCTGTTTTTCTTTTTGTTGTCGTTTTTTCTCTCTGTGGTTGCCGTTGGTTTTTTTTTTGCTGTTGTTGATGTCCCCTTCTTTTAGATCTGTTGCCCTCTTTATAAAAAATCTAATCTGAATATTTTTGGAGGGTTTTGAAATTGGATCTCAGATCCGATTGTGATTATGCTTTTAATGTCATGATTTTAAATTCCTTTTTCTTTGATTTCCTTGCAGATTCTGAAGACAAGATATTTCCTTTTTCGTGTCTGGCGGCCATTAGGGTTTGGATTCATTTTGGGGTCACGGTTTGGTTAGGGTTTGGTGTGGTTTGGATTAGGGTTTGGTTTGGGGTTAGGGGTTTGGATTAGGGTTAAGGTTTGGTTTGGGGTTAGGGGTTCTGTTTGGGTTTTGGGGTTTCAATCAGGGTTAAGGGTTTGGTGTGGTTTGGGGGTTTGGATTAGGGTTTGGTTTGGGGTTAAGGGTTCTGTTTGGGCTTTGGGGTTTCAATCAGGGTTAAAGGTTTGGGGTTTTGTGGGGGTTGGGGTTTAGGGTCAGATTAGGGTTTTTGTTTAGGGTTTTTGTTTCAGTCAGGGTTAAAGGTTTGGGGTTTTGTGGGGGTTGGGGTTTGGGGTCAGATTAGGGTTTCTGTTTAGGGTTTTTGTTTTTTCTTTTTTTTCTTTTTTTTAATTTTTATATTTGTCAAAATAAATATACAAAAAAACAAATAAAGCAGAAAAGGAAAGAAAAAAGAAAAAAGAAAGAAAGAAAGAAAAAATAAAAATAAAAATAAAAATAAAAATAAAAATAAAAATAAAAATAAAAAAAGTAAATAAAATAAAAATAATAAGAATAAAATAATAAATAAAAAAAATAATAAATAATAAATAAATAAAAGAAAACAAAATAATATCAATTATTCACACATGGGTTTAATCCATTTTCGATTTTAGAATGCCCGTCAAGTGGTTCAGGATTCACAATTCCGTACCATTTAGTTTCGGACAAAAATTGGTGTCTACAGCGGCATGGGTTGCGAGGGAATCACTCAAGAAGTTGAAGCACACGAGTTCTGTGCAAGACTATGTCAAGGAGTTTAACTCTTTGATGTTGGATGTGAAGAACATGTCAGAGGAGGATATGTTGTTTAACTTTTTCTCAGGACTTCAGCCATGGGCTCAGGTTGAGTTACGTTGGCAGAATGTGAAGGATCTGCCTCAGGTAATTGCGGCTGCAGACGGTTTAGTGGATTACAAACTGGGTTCTTCTTCAACAGTTATTAGTGAGAAGAAGAAAAACAATCTTGATGGCAACAAGGGAAAGGGCAAGAAGGATTGGAAGAAAAACCGTAAAAACAAGGACAAGGCTGAGTCTTCTAAGCAAAAGGGACCGGATCCACCCCAAAGCAAGGGAGATTGGAGTTGTTTCTTGTGCAATGGGAATCATAAGATCCGAGACTGCTCCAAGAGGTCCAAACTGACGGCCCTCATATGCGAGGACGATGGTGAGGAGGACTGTCCACGAGTTGCCCCTATACAGTTGCTTAATGCTATTAGGGCGGAGCCACGAACTCCTCATAAGGGACTGATGTATGTGAAAGTTGAGGTGAATGGGAGACCGATTCGAGTTATGCTTGATACGGGTGCGACCAACAACTTTGTCTCGATGGACATGGTTGATCATCTTGGTCTGAAGGTCATGAGGAGCACAAATCAGGTTAGGACAGTCAATTCAAAGGCCCAGGATATCCAGGGGATGGCTATCGCATCGGTGAAGATTGGGACATGGCAACAGGACTGTAAGTTCCTAGCTTTACCTATTGATGATTTTGATCTAATCATGGGCATTGAATTCTTTGTGCAAGCGAAGGCATTTGCTATTCCTCATTTGGGAGGATTGATGATCTCTGACGAAGCATGTCCAAGCTTTATTCCGGCGGAGAGGGGACAAAGTGCTGTGAAGCCATTGATGCAGTCGGCTTCACAAGTGAACAGTGGGTTAAGGAAGGGGAGACAACCACGTTAGCTGCCTTGGTGGAGGTGAAACCAAAAAAGGTTGTCGAAGTGCCTGATGAGATAGCGGCGATACTTAATGAGTATAGAGATGTGATGGCCCCCGAATTACCCAAGGCGCTACCACCTAGGCGCACTATGGATCATAAGATTGAGTTGGAACCAGGAGCTAGACCACCTGCTCAAGCACCCTACAAGATGGGTCCTTTGGAGTTAGCCGAGTTGAGGAAGCAGCTTGGTGAGTTGTTGGAAGCGGGTTCGTTGGCTCTATAAGCTATACCGAGAGGGGGTGAATCAGTTTTTTTTAACTACCCTTAAGCTCGTTTTGCGATTCTTCTAAATTCTCTAGCCTATATGAAGATTTTCTAAGTTCTCTAGGCTATTCAATCATGCAATATAAATTCAATTCAATAAACACAATATAATCACAAGTAAATAAAGAGTAGGGAGAGAGAGATTTACACAATCAATTTATAGAGGTTCGGCTACCTTGCCTACGTCCTCTACCTTGAGACGCTCCCAAGGATTTTCCCAAATTCACTATCCTTGAATTTGTTACACTCCCTCTTTTTCTAGGCTAAAGAGAAACCTCTCTCTTTTTCTAGGCTCAAGAGAAACCTCCCTCTTTTTCTTAGGCTAAAGAGTAACCTCTCTCTTTTTCTTAGGCTAAAGAGTAACCTCCCCTTTTACAAGGAATGGATTGTGTTTACAACAGTTGTAATCAAGGAAGACCTCTAAGTAGGTAAATGATTACAGAAATTAGGCACAAAGAAAAAGCCTATACAATATTTGTGCTAAGCAATACAAGAGATATGTGAATGATGGAAGATGAAGACTTTGTAGCTCTTTATTTGTTGTTTGAGGCTTGAGGATTTGAGGAATATGAGTTTTGGAGTTGTTGAGTAGTTCCTCTTGCTTCCTTTAGCTTCTAAGCCTCTATTTATAGTCCCTTGGATGGTTTGTGGACGTTGGTTGGAGTCAAAACAGAAACTAGCCGTTGTATCTCACAGAAACTAGCCGTTGGAGACTTTCTGACATAAAGGGATCGATCCTTTTGCAAAAGGGATCGATCCCATGCTTCATTCTTGGCTTCCAGGGCATTCTGCCAAAAAGGGATCGATCCGTTTCCTTAGGGGATCGATCCCATGCTTCCAGAATGAGTTTTTCCTGCACTTTTGGGTTAGAAATGATATGGCTTTTGATTTTAATTCAACCCAAAACATTTATAAGCTTTAAGGGAGTTTTTCTTGACTTTCTTAAATGAAAATATTGTCCAAAAACTTATAAGTAATTTTCTAAACTTATGTTCAATAATTCTTGAGAAAATTACTTAATATTAAAAACCAGTTTATAAAGTATTAAGACCAATAAGAATATATCATTAAACCATGGTCTTAATGTTTGATATGAACACTTAAAATGGATTGAGAAAATCATTTGTGATAAGGCAAATTTACAATATGAATTAAAACATTAAAGCTTACTTAATTTTTTGTCATTTCAAAATATATTGCAATTTAAAGCTAACAATCTCCCCCTTTTTGATATGACAAAACTTAATGTAAATTTGCTTTGAAAATTCTTTGAAAAAAATACTTCCCCTCAAATAAAGCAAGATTTTATAAAGCTTCCCCTTAATATAAGCATGGGTTTTGAAAATGAATTTTCAAACTATTTCTCCCTCATTATCTCTCCCACTTAATATCTCTCCCTTTTAATATCTATCTCTCCCCCTTTTTGTCATAGCAACTAAAATCATGGCTGTGTGAGAAGAGATAAATATGCTCCATCCAACAAGAAATAGATTAGTATATGGGACTCATAGCACAAATAAATAAGTCAATATCCACAAAGAGTATGAAATATTCATGCAAAGAATATGACTTATGATCTTATACCAATTGTTTATAAATAATTTCGCAAGAAGTTTCCAATTGGTAAGAAATTAAGTAAGCACCTAAGTATATCAATTGTTCTCTAAGGTCCAACTAAGGTGCATGGTAATACATCATGATTATGAGCTGAAATTAGATGACATATCATATACATGAGCTCATAAATCATTTTCAAGCAAGAGTGTGCATAGAATTAAGACATATAGCAATTAATTACAAATTCTAGCACACAAGAGTTTCATGCAAAAATATCCTAAATGGATTCTTCTCTATTTGTCATTTCAAACTAAAGAGCACAAGAAGAATTGTCAATTTAAAGCTCATACTAATTGGCAATTTAGTTTTGGCTTACCAATTATTGAAAATATGGTTGCCAATGATACTAATTGTTATTTCAATCTAAATACCAATTGTTACTAATGGTTGACTTAGACATTTTGCATGAATCCAATATCTATGTGTAGTGTGTTCATGTCAAGAAAATAGTCATTCTAAATATGCAAGAACACAACACACATCATCAAATATGTATATGTATCAATTAATCATTAGCACACTATCATAAATTATTAATCCACATTCATATTCACAAATTTATACCATATGGAAGATTCAAAAAATCAAAGAATTCAAGCAAACGCATTTTCTTCCATGGTTTCAAGCACAAAAATCCTATGCTCATTTTCCAATTCAAGTCCTTAACCAATTATGAGCAAGGAAATATTCAAAATTAGCATTTTAATCAATTAAGAGCCATATCCCTAGTTGTTATCATCATTTAACGTTCTAGATGGTATATGCTATTTTAACTAAAATGGCTTCATCTAAGTGAATCAATATTATCAAGCTAAAATATATTTTATCATTAAAATCCATAAACTATGAGTGAGGTTAAGCACATAATATCATGAAAACAACTATTCTCATCTTATAGGCATGATTATTGATTCAACTTAAGTAAACATGCATGTTCAACATCAAAACAATCAAGATACAATGCATGTATATCAATTGTTGGTGTTGTCATTAAAGCCCAAGTTCTTTAATAATTTGGCCATAAGAAAAATTTAAGTACATGGATGATAAAGTTTCATGCATTTGAACATTTAGGATCCATTTACCATCACAAATTATAGGCCAATAACCATTACCAATTGTTGAATTTACATTTGAAATCAATCCACTAGATGTATAATTATCATGAAACCTAGTATGGAATAGATGAGTCAAGCTAAGAGATTTAATCTTATAAGCATGCTTGACTAAGATGAACAAAAGAAATAAAGAATATTCATTATGCACAAGTTCATCAAATTCTCAAATATATCCATAAATTCTTGAAATAATTCTCAAAATTATGTTTAAGCATTCATTGAAAGTATGTTTCGAGATTATTTCAAGAGTTTTGTAAATCATGAATGTTTTCAACAAGAAAAATGATTTTGCACTTGTGAGTTGATTATTGAAAGTGATACGAATTGTTGGAAATAATACAAATTGATGGAGTTGAGGCATGATATCAATGAAAAATGAATTTTCATATTGTAAAAATCATCAAAAAGAAGTTAAAACAATGAATTTTAAGTTGAGAAGAAAGAAGATATCAAGAAAGTGAACAATCCTTCTCAAATTCGGTTGAAAAAGTGCAGGGAAGGCATTCTACCTTGGGGGGATCGATCCCTATAGGAGGGGGATCGATCCCTCATATGTTTTCTCCAATTTTTGGCCTTTCTGGCTTGGGGGGATCGATCCCTATAGGAGGGGGATCGATCCCTCATACGTTTTCTGCAGTTTTTGATAGAAAATTCAAGTCGTGAGGTACCAAAACATCTTTTTTTAGTATTTTAAGTCCAAGTAAAGGTTTAAACACTTGTATAACATGATTTTGGACTTGTATGAATGAAAAACATGAATGAAAAACCATTTTACAAAAGATTTTGCAATTTTGGAAGAATTTTCATAATAAAATACATTTTTGGCCTTAAAGGAGGTCATTTTGAAAGTTATGCATATTTTGACAAAACTAAAGCATTGGAAACCACCAATATGTCAAAACAAACTTGTTCACATAGGTTTTAAGCACATATATAATTAAAACATACATCTTGTGAACAACATGCCATGATTTCCAACATGCAAATTTCTTATTAATGCTCATGACATAGCATTTTGCATAAATGACATATTTAACAATTTTTGGAGCATATCAATATATTATCAACACATCTCATACTTGCTCCAATCATACAAAGTCATTTCAAAATCATCAAACATGCTTTTCATTCAATCATTCAATGCCTCAAGTACTATAATCAAACAATCAAAAATCTTTGTCATGCCTTTTTGTTCAATCATTCAACTCACAAAGATTATCAACCACATTTCTCATCAAAGCACAAATAATTTAATCAAATAAAAATTTAAGAAGGAATTAAGCTTACAAAACTCCTTTGCTTGAGAGTGCTTTGCCTTGATGTGTTGGATCCACCATTAGCCATTCTTTGAGAAATTATTGTCACCTTGCTAAGGATGGATTTCCAAGCTCTTCCTTTTTCTCATTAGCACAAGCAATCTCCATGGGGGGTGTGTAGAGCATTTGATCTTCATTGTTTCTTTGTATTCCCATGCTCTAACACTCCTACAATAAATAAATTCAAACATGCTTTGGTACCCAAATTTTCTTGGATCCATGAGAGTTAGTGCAAACAATTTTTGATCCTTTGGGGATCCATTTCAAACTCAAATCATCATTATTTATTGCATGCTTTGGCACCCACATTTTTCTAACCATTCTTCCTCTAAATGTGGTTTTTCTATTTGTGCATGCTTGTGAAGAATGGCCTATCCTATTGCATAGTGAGCATGTAAGAGATAAATCATGCATAGTATTTTTGCTCACTAGAAAATTCTTAAGATGAGTTTCTTTTTGTTTAGCATTATAGCCTAACCCATCTTTGTCAAAGAAAGCTCTTTGGGTCTCTAACATATGATCTAGCTTTTGTTGACCCATATAAAACCTAGTAAATGAGTTATGCAAATTTGTATTCTTTTCATTCAACTCATTTATCTCTAAGTTTGCCTCTTTTAATTTCTTTTCAAATTCTAGCTTAGTATTAGTCAAGGCTTCATTTTCTATTTTTAATTTAGCAATGATTTTCTTATATTTGGAGTTCATGCATTGAAATTCATTTGCTAAATGATCAAAGGCATTTTGTAGTTCACTAAAGGTATAATCATTATTTTCACTAGAACTACAACCAGCCTCATCATCACTAATGGCCATAAAGCATGTGTAGACTACCTCATTATCTACGTTTTCCTCATCGGAGCTATCACTATCACTCCATGCAACCACAAATGCTTTCTTCTTCGGTTTCCTTTCCTTTTCCTTCCTAAGTAAGGGGCAATCTAACTTAGTATGACCCGGTTCATTACACTCATAACACACTAAGGGGTCTTTTTCTCTCCTACTTGACTCTTCTCTCATTACCCCTCTTCTTTGATGTCTCATATCATTCTCCCTCTCTTTCATTCTCATGAACCTATTAAATCTTTTGGCAAACATTGCCATTTCCTTTTCTTCCTCATTTCCACTCTCATCACTATCATCTTCAATAACCTCATGAGTGTAAGACTTAAGTGCTACCCCTACTTTCTTTGAAGGCATTTCATTTCTTTTCATTTTCATTTCATATGTAAGTAGGGAGCCCATATGCTCATCTAGAGACAAGGTATTTGGATCCTTAGACTCTTCTATTGCGGTTACCTTTGCCTCCCAAGACTTTGGTAAGCTATTCAAAATTTTCTTAACCATTTCTAGATTGGAATAGCTCTTGCCTAATGCCTTAAGTCCATTAATTATATCATTAAACCTAGTGAACATTTCGCTAATGGACTCATTTTCTTTCATCCTAAATAGCTCATAATCATGTGTGAGCATTCCTACTTTGGTCTCTCTAACTTGATTTGTCCCTTCATGTGTGATGGCTAGTTTATCCCATATTTGTTTAGCATTTTCACATAAGGAGACTCTATTATACTCATTAGGACCTAATGCACAGAAGAGGGTGTGCATAGCCTTGGCATTCAATTGTGCCAATCTCATGTCATTTGTGTCCCACTCATCTTCACTCTTAGGGACATCTTTTCCATCTACTTTCTTTATTGGGATTCTAGGGCCATTAACTATTACTCTCCACACTTCATAGTCATTGAATTGCACAAATAACATCATCCTAATTTTTCAATAAGAGTAATTCTCACCATTGAAGAGTGGAGGTCTAACTAATGAATGTTCCTTTTCTCCTAGGGGTGTGCCTACATTCAAGTGAGCCATTTAAGATCGTTTTGCTCGATAGAGGTTAGTCTAAATCAATCTCGAGCCCAAGTTCTGATACCAATTGTTGGCTCTATAGGCTATACTGAGAGGGGGTGAATCGGTTTTTTTAACTACCCTTAAGCTCGTTTAGCGATTCTTCTAAATTCTCTAGCCTATATGAATATTTTATAAGTTTTCTAGGCTATTCAATCATGCAATATAAATTCAATTCAATAAACACAATATAATCGCAAGTAAATAAAGAGTAGGGAGAGAGAGATTTACACAATCGATTTATAGAGGTTCTGCTACCTTGCCTACGTCCTCTACCTTGAGACGCTCCTAAGGACTTTCCCAAATTCACTATCCTTGAATTTGTTACACTCCCTATTTTTCTAGGCTAAAGAGAAACCTCTCTCTTTTTCTAGGCTCAAGAGAAACCTCCTTCTTTTTCTTAGGCTAAAGAGTAACCTCTCTCTTTTTCTTAGGCTAAAGAGTAACCTCCCCTTTTACAAGGAATGGATTGTGTTTACAAGAGTTGTAATCAAGGAAGACCTCTAAGTAGGTAAATGATTACAGAAATTAGGCACAAAGAAAAAGCCTATACAATATTTGTGCTAAGCAATACAAGAGATATGTGAATGATGGAAGATGAAGACTTTCTAGCTATTGATTTGTTGTTTGAGGCTTGAGGATTTGAGGAATATGAGTTTTGGAGTTGCTGAGTAGTTCCTCTTGCTTCCTTTAGCTTCTAAGCCTCTATTTATAGTCCCTTGGATGGTTTGTGGACGTTGGTTGGAGCCAAAACAGAAACTAGCCATTGTATCTCACAGAAACTAACCGTTGGGGACTTTCTAACATAAAGAGATCGATCCTTTTGCAAAAGGGATCGATCCCATGCTTCATTCTTGGCTTCCAGGGCATTCTGCCAAAAAGGGATCGATCCCTTTCCTTAGGGGATCGATCCCATGCTTCCAGAATGAGTTTTTCCTGCACTTTTGGGTTAGAAATGATATGACTTTTGATTTTAATTCAACCCAAAACATTTATAAGCTTTAAGGGAGTTTTTCTTGACTTTCTCAAATGAAAATATTGTCCAAAAACTTATAAGTAATATTCTAAACTTATGTTCAATAATTCTTGAGAAAATTACTTAATATTAAAAACCGGTTTATAAAGTATTAAGACCAATAAGAATATATCATTAAACCATGGTCTTAATGTTTGATATGAACACTTAAAATGGATTGAGAAAATCATTTGTGATAAGGCAAATTTACAATATGAATTAAAACATTAAAGCTTACTTAATTTTTTGTCATTTCAAAATATATATTGCAATTTAAAGCTAACAAGGTTATATCCAACCATCAAAGGCATCATATGGAGCCCCAGTGTTGTTCCAAAGGAAGCAGGATGGCAGACAACAGATGTGTGTTGACTATAGAGCCCTGAACAAGGTCACGGTCAAGAACAAGTATCCAGTTCCAAATGTCGCTGATTTGTTTGACCAGTTGTCTAAGGCGACATATTTCACAAAGTTAGACTTGAGATCGGGTTACTGGTAAGTGAGAATTACCGAGGGTGATGAATCAAAGACGGCTTGTGTAACGAGGTATGGTTCATTTGAATTTTTGGTTATGCCATTTGGTTTAACTAATGCACCTGCTACATTTTGCAACTTGATGAATGATGTGCTCTATGAGTACTTGGACCACTTTGTGGTAGTATACTTGGATGACATCGTAGTGTATAGCCAGATGCTAGCGGAACATAGGCAGCACCTCAGGTGGGTGTTCGAGGCTTTGAAGAAGCACTCCTTGTTTGTGAAAAAGGAGAAGTGTGAGTTTTGCCAGTGGGAGATAATGTTTCTGGGTCATAAAGTCAGTAGTGGGCAAATTCGCATGGATGAGAGGAAGATCCAAGCCATTGTTGAGTGGCAGGCCCCTACTAGGGTCCTAGAGTTGCGATCGATCTTAGGATTGGCCAACTACTATAGGCGTTTCATTAAGGGGTACAGTAAGATGGTGAGTCCTTTGACAGATCTGTTAAAGAAGGACAAGAAGTGGGTGTGGTCTGATGATTATAAGTGGGCTTTTCAAGAGATCAAGAGGGCAGTGACATCCAAGCCAGTGTTGAGACTGCCAGATTTCAGTTTGCCATTTGAAGTTCACACAGACGCATCAGATAGAGTCATTGGGGGTGTGCTAGTCCAGGAAGGGCACCCTATTGCTTACGATAGTTGCAAGCTTAAGGACGCAAAACAGCGGTATTCAGCCCATGAGAAGGAGATGACTGCTGTGGTGCATTGTTTGGAGGTGTGGAAGCATTACCTTTTGGGGACGAAGTTTGTGGTGGTGACAGATAATGTGGCCAACACTTATTTCAAGACGTAGAAGAAGCTGAGCCCAAAGCAGGCACGTTGGCAGGAGTTTCTGGTAGAGTTCGACTTTGCTTGGGTACACAGACCAGGAAGGGAGAACCAGGTGGCTGATGAGCTAAGCCGCAAGGTACTCCAGTCATATGTTGCTTCGTTATCCACTATTAAGACTAACCTGATTGACAAGATAAGGCAGCAGGTATCACCAGATAAGATTTATGATCAGCTGAGGGAGGGCGTGAAACTGGGCAAGGTTCGTAGATCTTGGCTCGAGGGGGATTTGCTGTATGCCAGAGGCAATAGAGTTTATGTTCCAGCAGGCAGGGGACTTAGAAAGGAGTTGCTGAGAGAAACCCACGACCCTCAGTGGGCAGGACATCCTGGAGTGGAGAGGATGTTGGCACTATTGTCAAGAACATATTTTTGGCCCAAGATGGAAGAGGACATCAAGTTATATGTTTGCACGTACCACATTTGTCAGATTGACAAGACCGAGAGGAAGAAGCAAGCAGGATTGTTTCAACCATTACCTATCCCTGAGAGAGCTTGGGAGTCAGTGTCGATGGACTTTATCACTGGGTTTCCAGAGGTGGACAAGATGAGGTCCATGATGGTGGTGGTCGATTGCTTCTCGAAGTATGCTGTTTTCATTGCATCCCCACATGCGTGTACTGCCCATGAAGCTGCAGAGTTGTTCCTAAAGCATGTGGTGAAGATCTTTGGGTTACCCAAGGATATAGTAAGCGATCGGGATGCTCAGTTTACTGGGAAGTTTTGGACTTATCTTTTCAAATTGATGGGTTCAGAGTTGAAGTTCTCTACTGCTAATCATCCGCAGATAGATGGTCAGACAGAGCGGATCAATGCATTGGTAAAGGAGTATTTGAGGCACTATGTGACCGCGAGCCAGAAGAATTGGGTGAGTTTGCTTGATTTGGCACAGTTTTGCTATAACATGCATAGATCATCTTCCACAGGTTTGAGTCCGACGGAGTTGGTTCTTGAACATCAACCAACTACACCTTTGGAGATAGCGAAGACTAAGTCTCAGGGGGAGTGCCCAGTAGCCTACAGATTCATGTAGGACAGGCAAGATTTGTTGGAACAGGCTAAGGAGAGCTTGGCTAAGGCACAGAGGAGGATGGTGAAGTATGCAGACCGACATAGGCGGGCACTAGAGTTCGAGGTGGGTGACAAGGTGTTGCTGAAATTGACACCTCAGATATGGAAGAAGGTCACAGACAAGCGGTTTCATAAAGGTCTAGTGTAGAAGTATGATGGCCCTTTTGAAGTTTTGAAGCGAGTAGGCGCGGTAGCTTATCAGCTGAAGCTGCCTGAGAGGATGAAGTTGCATCCTACTTTCCATGTGAGCTTTCTGAAGCCTTATTAGGAAGACAATGATCCAGAGAGGCTACAGGGAAGGAAAGCTCCACCTGCTGTTTGAGCCATTTTGAGAAGAAGGTGGCTAAGATACTTGACCACAGAGTGGAAGGTGCCAGTAGGAAGAATAGAAGAACTTACTACTTGGTTCAATGGGAAGGTGAAAGTGAGGTAGACGCTACTTTGGAGAGAGACACTTCTTTATGGCAGTTTGAGGATGAGATAAAGGCATACTTGGAGCTCATTCCGATGAAGGCATCAGCTTCCTCCGACGGGGGGAGGGTTTGTTAGACCTATAGACACCGGATACTGTGCCCATCTCCCGAAGGATGACCTTGGGCACGATATGACTTGTGCTAGGCGTGGGAGAAGCCTTGCACCGTGCTAGAGACTTGGCACACTTGCGCAATGGGCATGCGCATGAGACAGGCAAGACAAGTACTTGGCTTGGGCGGCTTACCAGGCTTGACACTTAGACGGCGATGAATGATGATCGTGAGATACGAGTTGTGGTTAACTGACGTGGCACCATGGCCTTGACCATGTGAGCGAGAGGTTGGTCGGTGCGCTGCACAAGGCACCGTTGAGGCATAAGTGGCTGGGTGCGCGCACGTAGACGGGGAAGTGCGCGGGACCTACGCAACGTGGAGCCCACGATGCAGAGACAGTTGCGAGGATTGCGGGCCACGGCTTCGAGATAAGATTTTGGCTGACTTTATCACTTGGAGATATACTTGGAGATAACTCATGGACGCTGAGGTGGCGATCATCCGTAGAGTCCTAAGTCTAGTGGGATGTAATCTTAGAGAGTTTGTATTTCAATAGAACTCTTGTACCTATGTGAGGGGATGTCCTCACTTGCCTATATAAACCCCTCAGGGGAGATCAGTAGAACACAGAGTCAAAGTGTGAGTGTTCTCTGCTAGTTGTAATCCTTTTTGTTGCGGCTTAATAGAAAGTTTGAGGAAGTTTCCCTTGTAAAGCTTTGAGTGTTTCTATTCTCTTCCTACTCTCTCTATTGGTTGTGCTTGTGTTGGTTTTCTTATTTGCTCAGGTGTGACATACCGTTGCGTGCTAGCTTTTGTCTGGACTAGGTTTGAAGTTTGGCTGTACTAAGTTGCGGAGAACTAAGGCCATCACTGGGAAAACGGTTCTAGGAGGGAACGACCTTGTGACACTCATCATGGTGGGTGCCGTTTACTTTCTTTTTTCTCCTTCTCCAACAAACAAGTGAAAAGCCAATTTTTGGATTACTAAGGTCTCTTATTATTATTTTTCTTTTGAAAAACAAGAATTTTTATTGATGAAAGAATAGGCACACTGGAAGGATCATCCATCCCAAATACATAAGTTAAAAATTTGCAAAAACCACAGAATCTGCCACCAATCGGAGACCATCACTTTTCAAAAAAGAAAATTACTCCATGTTAGAAATCCATACAATAGCAATACATCAGCATCCACTCATAATGAATCTCAACAATGAAGAAAGATTAAGTATCATGCATCAGTAATGAACAAACATCATCAACATTCAACACCAACAAGTACTCACAAATCACAGTAACAAAAATAGATTTCTGTCAACAACAAAATTCACCAATCCGTTAATCCAGATCGATTATTCTTCCTATACCTTACCTTTCTTTCTTCATTGTTTAGTTCTGTAGAATTTTGGGTGAAGGGTCCCTCCCATGCACTAATCCATTTAGCGGAAGGCTTAATATTTGGGAAAAGAACAAATTTCTATGGTACAACTCCCTTTATTGACTGTATCTTTTGGAATACAATCAGGACTGGAAAATGGTCATCCCCTTTTGGTTGGGTCACAACTCACAAACTATAATCACAGGAGTTGATGAAGGAGCACAAGGTTTATACATTGAGAGCTTGTTTTATATATAATCTTTTAACATTGGCTAGAAATGTTTGTTGAATGATATTCTATTATAACAAAATGTATATAGTTTCCAAGTCCCAGGTGACCAAGCGTTTTGAGTCCTTCAAAACGAAAATGCCACTGTTGGGCATTTTTCCCTTTCGAGGGTGTTTTAATGAGTGCCGTGATCATACTCAAGCATCCGGATCTGGCACGAGGTTCTGGACCAGATTGACAAGCCTGTGGAGCTTCAAGTAAGAGTAGGATCAACACTCAAAAAAGTTTACACTTTGGAGCCAGGGTCTGCAGAGAAACTGGAATGCAAGAGCCTATACAAGGCCTATATGCCTAGCACAAGTGGACGGAGAATGAAGAGGTTGCTTTATTACTATGATGAAACTTGTCGTCCCTACATTTGGGTACATGACACCGGAGTTGATTCTTCAAGAATGGTGAAGCAACAGTATATTAGCCTGGAAGACCTGAGGGATTGTTCCGAGATAAGAATTTTCAGAGATAATCAGACAGGATGCATATCGGTTCGCAAGAAGCCTAGGCCTGATCTTAGCTGAATTATTAGCTAGCTCCTCAGTTTGTAAGTCTGTAATGTCATTTGTTGTTCATGGGGATGAATGTTTGTTTTTTCACGTCTTCCCTATTATAGCTAGCTCCACTTCTTTCTAATCATCGCTTAATAATCTTTCCTGGTTCTTTATCTGTGTATTTGAAAAATTCAGGATGCCATTGTTATGTTACAACATTTGCAACAAAAAAGATTATATAAAATGCAATTAATAATGATCATGCTATCTCTTTTCTGTAATCTTAAATTTTGGGAACAGAAACTTTCTGCGCTGGATCCGAGCATTGTCAATCCAAAAGGAAGCGTACTTTGATTGGCCAAGTTTGACAACATCTTCTAGTTTCCACTGCTTACCAAATAAGTTAAGCATATTAGTTGCGATGTATCTTTCATAGAACCCATTTTTCTGCTTCTTTTCCTGTTAAATTTCATTTTTGGCAAAGTAATTGACATTAATAATGAAGAAAATTGGTTAAGAAATTGACATTATTTAATAATGAAGAAAATTTCTAAAGTCAGTTTAGTTGAGAATTTGTTATAGTAAGTTACTAAATTTGATGGAATCACGTCGTGACATGATGATTGGATTCTCATAAGTATTGAGGATTTATCGGTCTTGTTCATCTTAACCCTAGCTAGGTCATGAGAAGAAAAGTTTTGGAAAAGGAGCAAATCCTGAAATACTTCAGACTGTCTTGTGAAAAAACAATTAGAGAAGAATTTAGTTCATATAAAGATGATTTTGAAAATAAAGATATTTTGGTTTTTGACTCCCATGATTATTTCAGCTTATATTGTTGAGTGTGTTTGGGTGGGAAAATGAAAATAAAGGGCTTACTATGACTAGTAATGACTAATCGAGAATTACTTGCGAGAGAAAGTGATATAATGATATTTTGTTACTTATAAATATTTTATTATTATTGCTTTATTGATGTTTTATATTTAAAAGAGCTTGCTAATGTTTATTTTATGTTTTAGGCATTAAAAATCAATGTTGGAATAAAAAAGAGTTTAAAAAAAAACAAAACGCAAATTTTTCTATCTAGTTTTAAAAATGCACATTTTTTATCATTTTAATGACTTAGAATCGAGATAAGGTCTCATAAAAGTTGTAGAAGACTTCTCAAGGTTTTCGGAGTGTATAATATCGCGAAAATCGGAGTTCGTTTGACAGGTCAAATGTCCAAAGAAAGTCAGTATATAAATCTACCAAGAATTGCGATTTTTAAGAAAGAATTCCAACAGAGCAAGACTAAGACAATATTATGTCAAGATAAGATTTGATTAAGACAAGATATGTCTTAAATTTTTATTGTGACATAAAGTTGTAACTATTTTTAAGATAGAGATTAGTTTGGATAAGAGATGTAAAGAGATAAGAATTGTAATAAGAGATGACTTTTCAACTACCAATCATTGTAACTCTTCACAACTCCCACTCTCTCTAAGACTCTTAGGCTTACATAAAGAGCACTAGGCTCTTCATAAAATTATCTCTCTTCTTCCCCTCTTCTTCTTCTAACGTCTTCTTTGGGATTTTTTTTTATAAATTATTTTTTTCTTTCAATTTTTCCTTGCCATTTTATTTTATTTTCTTTTAAAACTTGTTTCTTTTATTTCCAATTGCCGATTTTATTATTTTACTTTATAAAAACCTTTTATTTTCTTTTTATTCAAAACCAATTTCTTATTCTTTTCTTGGAGGAGTTTTCTATTCTAGCTTATTTAATATTGCGTTTGCTGAATTCTTTGAGTAGTTTAACATTTAATTTTTGTTTCTTTATTACTTTTAATTATTCCTTTTGTGTTTTCTTGATAGATTTTATTCTTGATTAGAATTTTTTTTGTATTATTCAAGATTGTTTATTTGATTGATCTTTGCATGATTATAGCCTTCTTAATAATATTTAACATAAATTTGATAATCTTTAATATGTCTAGCAAGTAATTGTTTAATTCAATTATGAGGTAATTTAATAATTTTCGGCAAAACCTGTTGTGCAATTATGAGCTTATTATATAATTGTTATTAGGTATATGAAATTCTCTTAGCATGATTTCGTGATTGTTTAATTGGTTAAATAGGTTGTGCAACTATTTAATTTAATTAAATAATCTACCACTAGATTAAAAACTTAAGTCTATAATTGCTTTTAGGTTTAATCACAAGAGGTTTGGGGGAATGGAAGTTTATGTTAAACAAATTTGCATCATATGTGTTTGTTGCTTAAATCAACCTATATCTTTCTAGTTTTTAATGCTGCTAATAATATTATCTAGAGAGTGTATCCTGGGTGAATTAATGTAACGCCCCGTTACCACATTTTTCACCTTATTTTACACAATTTATCCGATTGGGCTGTTTGTGATACTTCACTTTACACTTGATGTTAAACAATTTAATAAAATATTGTTAACATTATACACATCCCCTATCTCAATTACCAATATGTAGTACTGTAGACATGTCTAAATACAGAAAATAAATGATCGTACCTGATATATCTTAGTTGGTCTGTCACATTGTCCATTATGTGCAGTCGTAATCCACAAATATTGGATCTCACCATCATCAAAACCTGAAATGTTAAAATTGGGGAGTGAGCAAACCACGACTCAATAAGAGAGTTATATGTCACACTTGATATTCAGCTATCTATATGCTGAAAATAATTTTTCATTTTCTTCAAAATCTTCCTAGTTGGCTCTAGGCACACATGTAGGAAGGATACTACAGTCGGCTAGGGATCTAGATAGAGTAAGGAAGGTATTTTAAAATACCTGACTTGTTCTAGAACCTAGAAGCAACTGTAGAGAGTACTAATTCTGTTGTTTTCAAAACGATAAACCTTTCGTTTTTCCACAGAGTAAACCACTTATTTCTTTTCACATTCAGTATACTTTAAAACACGTGACAGTTCAGTAGTAAAAAAGTGGTTTACTTCTCTCCTCTTCAGTACAATAAAACACGTGACAGTACAGTGATTTGTAAATATCCAATTATTGGATAGTTACTTCTTCGATTATTTCTTTCTTAGAAATAATTCTTATGTTATTCTTTTAGAATAAACATTTATTTCTCTTTTCAAATTAGTAACCGTATCGTACAGTTCAGTAAAACAGTATATTCAGTATTTAGTAAAACAGTATCTCGAAACGGTTTAGTAAGTAACAGTAAACAGTAGCTACCAATTCAGTAAATAGTATACGGTAGCTTTCAGTTCAGTAAACAGTAAATGGTAGCTTTTAGTTCAGTAAAACAGTAATCAGTGGCTACCATTTCAATATACAGTACAGTTCTGTTAACAATAAATAGTAGCTTTTTCTTCAGTAAAACAATAATCAGTGGCTACCATTTCAATAAACTATACAGTTCAGTAAACAGTGTTTTGGTACGGTTTTTCATCAGTAAACAGTAATCAGTACAGTAATTCAGTACAGTAAACAGTACAGTACAGTAAATAGGATTCCGTGAATCCTTTCAGTAAACAGTAATCAGTATGTGAGACTAGGCATCACCCTACAATTAAATCATGCTATCTCGTCCACTAGGGACACAGTAACAGTAATGAGATCTATGGCCATGATCTATAATATGTCCTCGATGTACGCTTGCTAGGTGACAATCCAGGACGCTGATGACTAGCTGGTCAATCAGCCACGTGACAGTAACAGTATATGTGATGCATGAAACTCGGAGCCTAAGTCTCAAAACAGTGTAAAAACTGTACCTTAGCCTTTATGGATTTCAAATACCGTAAATCAAATTATTTCACACATATCCATAAGGCTCCCATGTAAATATCATCACCTTTATGAAATTTATAAAATAATTAACATTTTTCAAAACATTTCATAAAGGTATAAATCATGTTTTCCATACGGTGAAAACAGTCTGCAAAATCATCACTGTAAAAATAGAAGGGCAAAACTGTTTTTTTCCACCGTAAAACACATATGCACGTTTTCCTGTGCTTTTTATCCAAAACATGGTTTTCCATCATTTCTTAACCTTTATGGAATTTTCATAATTATTTGTTTCCATAAATAAAACCATAAAGGTTTTATATGAAATCAAGTGAATATTTAAGAATACTTATAAAAATATTCACTTTATTCTCTTTTTCATTTTCATCTCGTTTCACGTGAAATATCACTTACCGAGTGAATTTTCGGTGATTTTCTTTTCACCATTCTCGAAAACTTGAATATTTTAAAATTAAATATCACTATATTCATGTTTTATGAAATTTATTTAATTTCTCGATTTTCGTATCCGAAATTCGATTCACGTGAAATCAAATCTTTTATTTTGGTTTTCGGTGATTTTCGGTAAATTTCAGTAATTTTTTAATAATTTTTCGGCAGTAGAACGGCTGCCGATTTGGCTAGCCTCCTGCACGGAAAATACAGTTTATATTTCTCAACTGGTATTTCACCACAATTTGAAAACCGATAAATCACCACAATTTTCAAAACTAATCATTATAAATTGCATTTATAAATTAAATGCATAATTTAAAACATGGCCGAATATCCTTACAGGCGGCACATGTCTCCCTTACCTGTCTTGGGTCGGCGACTGCCTCTCAAAGGTCGCGCCCGTGTTCACCTCACCTGATTCCATCGGCTAGGTTACTAAGGGAATTTTCTGAAAATTAAATTCTAAAATTTAGAATTTTTCCATAATTATTTAAATAAATAAATTATTTAAATAATTTAACACTTTTCAGGATTTCTTACCGATTCCCGTAATTCTTGAGATTTCCCGTAATTTTCGAATTTTCGAGAATTTTGCAAATTCCCGGAATTCCTTTTTCTCTTTCTCTTTCTTCTTTTTTTTCTCTTTTCTTCCTTTTCTTTTTCTTTTTCTTTTTCATTTTATTTTCTTTTCCTTTCTTTCTTGGCCGGTTCAAGCCCTTCAGACCGGTTGCCTTCCCCTCACCGCCAGTTCTTCTCCGACGATCGGTTCTCCGGCGGTTTAGTGGCTCAGCAGCTGGCCGGCGTCAAGGCGAACCTACATGTGGCCTCAGCTCGGCCTGGATCAGCGGCACGGTGGCGGATCTACTCGGTTTTTGCCTCGATTTCTCTCCTCCTCCGTCGACCTTCCTCCGCCGTCATTGGCCTCACCGGTGGCTCTTTTCTCCTTCCCCTCACCTCCGCCAAGGTCGAGGTGGCTGTGGCAGTGCCAAGATCGGCCGGCACCACCGTTTTCTTCTTCTCCTTCCTTCCTGGCTTCCGCCAGTTTCTCCTTCGAGTTTTCCTCCTTTTTCATTTCGGGTTGCCGTCGGTCACCTCCCTCTTCTTTCTCCTTCACCGACGTCGCCCTCCCTTTCCTTTTCTCTCTCTCCTTTCTCCTGCACAGTGGCCGGTCAGCCTTCGGGCCCGATTCTTCCTTCTGTTTCTTCTTCCTATTTTTGTTTTCCTTTCTAATTTTAGTATATAATATACCATATTATATACTATCATTTATATTTTATACATATAAATGTATTATCACTTTATATATATATATATATAGTATTATATTCTATATATATATATCATATCAAGATATATTTATATTATGTATTAACAAATAATATCTAATATATATTTATATACTTTAAGTTAAATAACATGTATATATATTTGTATAGATGTAATCATAAAATTTATATATATATATATATATATATATACATAAAATGTAATATTTATATACATATGTATTATCTAAAATTTGTCAAATAGTATATATATACACATGTATACCAATGTATAATTATATATATACCATACAATATTTTAAATATATATGTATTTGTATAAAACACATTTATATAATATATAATTATATAAACACATTTTCTGTTTTCTTTTCCTCATTTTCCTTATTTAATTTGGATTTTAATTTATCCAAATTAATTTTCCTCTCTCCATTATTTTTATTTTCACTTCCAATTTAATTTCCTTTACACAAATTTCCCGATTCTTTCACTTCTTCAATTCTCGGGATTTTTACTAGTATCTCGTTCTCATAATTTTATTTATTTTCACTGATTTATTTTCTCCAATATTTATTTCCAATAAATGGGAAATTTACGGTTATCACAATTAATTAGTTAGAGATTAATTGAGAATCATATTCTTGGTTCACGACTCAGTAAGAATTAACGATGTGACTTGTCATACTTGTTGCACTACAATTGACTATTTAATTAATAGTAATATTTTATTATCAATGATCAACAGGGAAATCCAAAATTATTAGATGCCTTGTAATTGAATACCTATCATAATTGCATTTATTAATTAGTTGTTATTTATTTAATTATATTCATCTGTCTTATTTTTCACAGTTACCTAAAATCCTAAATTTAGTTGAAACCCCAATGTTGGCTTTACCGAGAGGGGGGTGAATCAATTTTTCTAGTTATTTCTAATTTTTCTAACTCTTAATGCACAATTAAAACTAAATAAACAACAATGAAAAAAATAAGTGTAGTAAAAAGAGTAAGGGAAAGAGAAGCAAACACAAGTTTATAGAGGTTCGGCCAATCTCTTGCCTACGTCCTTTCTCCTTGAATCCCTTGTCAAGGTTTTGATTCAGCTCTTCCTTGTGAATCCTTACAAACCACTTGAAGGCGTGGCAAGACCTCTTACAATTTTTCTTGAGACTTTAGAAATCTCTTTCTAAGCCTCTACCCTTGTATTACTACCCACACTCTACAATATCAGACCTTACAAGGATAGCTCACCCCTTTAAATATCAGAATTTTCAGTGAATGGGTGAAGAACAACAAAGAATCTCACAAATGGAGTTACACAATGAAGATTTTCAAATTTGATTTTCTTTCTTGAAGCTTGAAGATTTTTGAGTGCTTGTTCTACCTCCAAACTTCATAAATGCCTCTATTTATAGTCCACCAAACGGTTGGAACAGTTGGTAAAGCATTTAATGCAAATCTTCCCGTTGAAACCCTCAAAAACTAGCCGTTGGAGTCAGATTTCGAGCGAAGGGATCGATCCCTTTTCTAGGGGATCGATCCCTTTTCTGGAGAATGCATTCCTAGCCTTTTCTGGGCCTCTTCCAAGTAATCTGCCATTTAGGGATCGATCCCTTTTCTCCAAAATGCCTTCCTGCACCTATTTTGCTGCAAATTGATACACATTGATGGCTTTTGTGATTCTAAGTTAGTTCAAAACCTTCTAACACTTTCCTAAGAATATTTACTGACTTTTTCAATTGAGATCACAATCCAAAAACTTTGTTTAAAATATTTTCTATTATTGAGTTCATTCAAAGCAAATTTACTTTTGTAGAAAAATCATTTTTAAGTTTACTTGAGTTTTGTCATTTCAAAATACTTGTCAATTTAAAGCTAACAATCTCCCCCTTTTTGATATGACAAAACTTAAGGTAAATTTGCTTATATGTTTGAAAATTGAGGTTACTTAAATTTTTGAAAAACATTGCTCCCCCTCAATATTTGCTCCCCCTTAATTTAGGCGTAAAGACAAATTTACCATACATTAATTCTCCCCCTTTTTGTCATAGCAAAAGATCTCTCGACAATAAATAACATGGAGAATTGGTTAGTGGTAGAAGTCAATTTAAAGCAATAAGTCAACGATATAAACTAAGGACATAAATACACTAGAGAAGATGACCATAATCTGAAACATAATTCATACCATAGACATATAAGCTTCAAAACATATCACATCAGTTCAGATATCTAAGAAAGTTCAAACAAAGAAGCACTAAGGCTGACAGCAAAGAAAAGATAACATAAAGACAGAACACAACAAAGGATAAAACACCAAGGCCATAATCATAGTAAGGTAAAAGCGCATCCCACACAATAAACAAAATCAGCGCCAAGGAAACGTCTTGTAGTACTGGTCCATGAAATCCTTGTGCTGTATACGAACATCTTGGATTTCATCATACATGGTAGCTTGAGTTTCCTCGATCTGATCAAGTCGTTGAGTGACGTCCTGCTAGAAATTTTGCTGAGAGGTGTGCATTTGTTGAAGCATGAGCATGATCTGGTCAAGAGATGTGGTTGAAGACCATCAGGTGTATGAATATGATGGAGCCAAAAACGATCAAGTTTCCTAAGGTGAGAATATCTTGTGCCAAGTGGTCGGAGATTCCAGGAGATTATGATATGTAGGAGTCAGGCGAAGACAGGAAGGTCACTTGCACGATTATTGGTAACGGGAAACTCTAAGGGGACGTCAACATTCTCATATATAGTACCGTCGTCGGGAACTCTAAAGACAAGAAAGAGGGATTGTGTGGTGATTTCAATGTGTTTGCCCATGACATAGGATCGAATTCCTCAACACGACATTCATCATTTGGATCCGTGATGGTTTCGGCATTGGAAAAGAAAGCCCGAATGATGTTTGGAGGAACCGGAGTGTTGATTTTGAGAAAGTTAATCCAATTAAATTCAGCGAATTTGGCCAAGTAAAGAAAATTAATTGATTCGAGGAAATCGAAATCAATTGGACGCCAATGCTTAATAGGCATATTGGCAAAGTTCGCTAGAAATCTTGTTTTCTCATTGGCATGGCGAAAGCAGCGGTTAAAGGTCGCCGACATGGAGGAGGAAGAGGAGGAAGCACTGGTTTTGCGCTTTTGAGCAGCGTGCTTAACTTTAGGAGCCATATGGAGTGGAAAAATGTAGGAAAGTTCGTTGAGGATTTTTACCGAACAGGTAGTGGGCACGATTTTAGTGAATGAGGGATGAGGATATGGGAAAGATAAGAGCTAGCCAACAGCAGAGAGCCACAACCCAAGATGCATGGAACAAGTATGACAGTGAAATATTGATGAAGAACTAAAGATATTCTAAATATAAACCCTAGAAATTAGATAAGTGCCAAATGAAGTGAAAACCTAGATGGAAAGGAAATCAATGCAATATATGCAAATGGGTAGTCAAGACATGATGAAATAAGCTAGAAATGCACGAAAAATTGAATGAAAAATGTGAGAAAAACTTACAATTGAAATGTTGGGTGAATAGTAACCATGGTGTGGAAGAAGAAGGAAGAGAAGAAAAGATGAAGTTTTGTGAGGAAATGAGGAGGGGAAATGAAAGAGATGACGAAATGAGGAAGATTGGTGAAGGAATGAAGCGATTTGGTGAAGAAATGAGTGAGATCTAGAAGAATTGGATGAGAGGAAATGGTGGAAGGGCGTGGGGAGTGAAGAGGAAGGTGAATAGGGAGATAGGAGTGGGGGGCCGACGTTTAAAATGGCCCGCGAAAAGCAATCTGTCCCGAGGGGATCGATCCCCTCTAGGAAGGGATCGATCCCTTCCAAGCAGAATGCTTCCGAGGCTTTTCTTCACCGATTTTTGATGCTATGGGATCGATCCCATAGTGAAAGGGATCAATCCGTCATAGCAGAAACCCAGATTTTTGGCCTGATAAACTTGGAAATCAATCCTATTTTGGAAGAAATGTCTCCTCAGTCACTTGCCTCATTTGTAATGCATAAAAATGATTTGAAAACAATGGAAGTTATGCATTTTTAATATTTTAAAAACAAAATCTGGTTTTGCCACTTGGGATGCATGAGATGTGAGTGGAAAACTGCAGAAAAAATGCAGAAAAGTGCAGAAAAGGGCAGAAAATTGCATGAGTGTGCAGAAACAATAGGTGATCATGGCTGTGATAGTGTCTTAACCATTGGAAATGGGTTTTGGCTAATGAAGAGAGTTTAACATGATCAAAACACACAAAATTCAACAATTCAATCTCAAAAAGCTAAGAACATGAACAGTAACATGGTAAGTTAAGGTCATGAATTACAAGTGGTAATTATATTCTTCAAATTTCTGTCTTGCAATTAGCACAAACCAACTTAAGCCATTTATTCAACATCAAATCAATTCAAGGAGCATTCATAATACCTAATTCACCTCTAAGAAAGCAAAATCTCTCCTTGTCCAAGGGTTTGGTGTAAATATCAGCTAATTGGTGCAATGTATCTACATACTCTAGAATAATGTCCCCTTTTTGCACATGATCTCGTATAAAATGATGTCTAATCTCAATGTGCTTGGTTCTAGAGTGTTGGATGGGATTTTTTGAAAGGTTGATAGCACTAGTGTTGTCACACTTGATGGGAACTTGGTTCATTTCTATTCCATAGTCTCTCATTTGTTGTTTAATCCATAAAACTTGAGCACAGCAACTTCCTGAAGCTATATATTCAGCCTCGGTTGTGGATTGAGCTACACTATTTTGTTTCTTGGAGAACCATGAAATAAGTTTACTTCCTAAGAATTGACATGTTCCCGATGTGCTTTTCCTATCCACTTTGCATCCACCAAAATCCGCGTCGGAATAAGCATGAAGATCAAGTGTAGAATCTTTAGGATACCAAAGTCCTAAGGAAGAGGTGTCTTTAAGGTATCTAAGGATTCTTTTTACTGCTTGTAAGTGTGATTCTCTAGGAGATGACTGAAATCTAGCACACAAGCATACATTAAACATTATATCGGGTCTACTAGCAGTTAAGTATAGCAATGAACCAATCATAGAGCTATATAATTTAGTGTCTACACACTTTCCTCCTTCATCCTTATTAAGCTTGATATTTGTGCTCATTGGTGTAGAGTAAGGTTTAGACTCATCCATTCCAAATCTTTTGAGCAAATCTTTAGTGTACTTAGCTTGATTTATGAAAATACCTTCTTTGCATTGTTTAACTTGAAGTCCTAGAAAGAAGGTTAACTTTCCCATCATACTCATTTCAAATTCACCTTGCATTAATTTTGAGAAATCTTTACACAATGACTCATTTGTAGATCCAAAAATGATATCATCCACATAAATTTGAACTACTAATAAGTCATCACCCTTAGATTGGATAAACAAGGTGGTGTCTACTTTGCCTCTTACAAAATCTTTTTCAATTAAAAACTTTGAAAGTCTTTCATATCAAGCTCTAGGAGCTTGTTTTAATCCATATAAAGCTTTTGATAGTTTGAAAACATGGTTAGGAAACTTTGGATTTTCAAAACCGGGAGGTTGTTCAACATAAACCTCTTCATTTATGAATCCATTTAAAAAAGCACTTTTTACATCCAGTTGATATAACTTAAAATCTTTATAGCATGCAAAAGCAAGTAGCATCCTAATGGCTTCTAATCTAACTACTGGAGCATAGGTTTCATCATAGTCTATCCCTTCTTCTTGTCTATATCCTTGAACCACTAACCTAGCCTTGTTTCTAACAATAATGCTATTTTCATCCATCTTATTCTTGAATATCCATTTGGTTCCAATGATGGGATAATCTTTAGGTCTTTCCACTAATGTCCACACTTTGCTTCTCTCAAATTGATTTAATTCCTCTTGCATGGCCATAATCCAATTTTCATCTTTCAAGGCCTCCTCCACTTTCTTTGGCTCAAATTTTGACACAAAGGCTACATGTTGACATATGTTTCTATAAGTTGACCTAGTCCTAACTCCAATAGTTGGATCTCCAACAATATCATTATTTTTCACATATCCAAGTTCTCTAGGACACCTAGATTCTTTCTCAATTATTTCTTGTTCCATGGACTCTTCATTTTTGTTAATATTAAGATCTTCTAATTGTTCCCTAACATCCTTATCTTGAGATGGATCAACTATAGGTTCATTAAAGATCTCTACTTCATCATCAAGATTAGTTCCACTAGTGATATTTGATTCATCAAAGATTACATGTATTGACTCTTCTACTACAAGTGTTCTTTTATTGAAAACTCTATAAGCCTTAAAATTTAAAGAATAGCCAAGAAAAATTCCTTCATCACTTTTAGCATCAAATTTTCCTAGGTTATCTTTACCATTGTTCAAAACAAAACATTTACATCCAAATGGGTGAAAATAACTTATGTTAGGCCTTTTTCCTTTATAAAGCTCATAGGGAGTTTTCTTTAAAATAGGCCTTACCATAGCTCTATTGATGACATAGAAAAAAGTATTTACTGCTTCAGCCTAAAAATATTTAGGTAAGTTATTTTCACAAAGCATGGTTCTAACCATTTCTTCTAAGGTTCTATTTCTCCTTTCAACTACCCCATTTTGCTGGAGAGTTCCAGGAGCTGAAAAATTATGGCTAATGCCATTTTCATTGCAAAATGTAGCAAAACCAAGATTTTCAAATTCTTTTCCATGGTCACTCCTAATACTCGAAATAGAGTAACCTTTTTCATTTTGAACAAGTTTTGAGAAAACAATGAATTTATCTAAAGCCTCATTTTTAACACTTAAAAAGAACACCCAAGTAAACCTAGTGTAATCATCAACTATCACAAATCCATAGTGTTTACCTCCTAAACTAGTTGTCCTAGTTGGTCCAAAGAGATCTAAGTGAAGAAGTTGAAGTGATCTAGAGGTAGTGACACACTTCTTAGGTTTAAATAAAATTCTTTTGTGTTTTCCTCTTACACATGCCTCACAAACTTTATCATTTTCAAATTGAAGCTTAGGTAATCCTACTACTAGATCTCTTTTGGCTAACTTAGACAAAACATGCATGCTAGCATGGCCTAGTCTTCTATGCCATAACCAAGGTTCATCTTCTCTATTGGCCATAAAGCATACATTTTTGCTATTAAGTTCATTTAAATCCATAATATAAATATTTCATTGTCTATGTCCAATAAAGACAATTTGATTAGTTTTGGCATTAACAACATTGCAACACAAATCATCAAACACAACTTTAAATCCCTTATCACACAATTGACTAATACTAAGCAAATTATGCTTTAAGCCTCTAACATACAACACATTCTCAACAGTTGAGGAAGAGTTACCAATTGAGCCAATTCCTTCAATTTGTCCTTTAGAGTTGTCTCCAAATGTGACTTCTCCACCACTTTTATGCTTTAGGAGCTTGAATTGGCTCTTGTCACCCATCATGTGTCTTGAGCATCCACTATCAAGGTACCAATGTTCCTTGGACTTAGCCTTGTAGCAATACTCTTCCTCCTACAAACACATCAAGCTTTCATCTTAGGTACCCAAATTTTCTTGGGTCCTTGAGAGTTAGTACTTATAATTTTAGATCCTTTAGGGATCTATTTCATCTTTAATGACTCATCACTTGAATTTAAAACATGTTTAGGTACCCAAATTTTGACAGCCATTTTTCCTCTAATCATGGTCTTCCTAGAGGTGCATGCTTGTGAAGAGTGTCCTAGTTTATTACACAATGTGCACAAAACAAATTTTCTATCTTTAACTAGGAAGTTTTTAAGATGAGTCTCTTTGTTAGATGCATTATAGCCTAATCCTTCTCTATCAAAGAATGCTCTTTGAGTCTCTAGCATTTGATCAAGTTTTTGTTGACCCATGTAAAATCTAGAAAAGGAGTTTTGCAAATTAGTGTTCTACTTATTTAATTCTTCGATTTCTAGATTAGCATTTTCTAATTTCTTCTTACAATCTAATTTAACATTCACAAGCATTTCATTTTCCTTTTTCAACTTAGAGATCATTTTCTTATATTTCAAATTCATGCATTCAAATTCATTGGCTAACTCATCAAATGCATCTTGCAATTCATCAAAAGTGTATTCATTAGTATCTAACAAGTTATAAGTTACCTTCTCATCTTCAAAAGCCATGAAACAAAGGTTGGCTACTTTATCTTCCACATTCTCTTCATCGGAGCAGTCACTATCACTCCAAGTAGCCACCATTGCCTTCTTCTTTTGTTTCTTCTCATTTTGCTTTTTATACAAAGGACAATCAAATTTAATATGACCAGGTTTTTTGCATTCATAACAAATAATTTGGTCCTTTTCTTTCTTACTAGTTTCACCTCTATTTAACTCTCTCTTACGGGGTCTTCTAGAGTTTCCACTATCTCTCATCCTCATGAATTTATTGAATCTCTTGGCGAACATGGCCATTTCTAAATCCTCTTCATCACCACTTACATCATGATCATCTTTTGATTCCTCAATTGTGGTGGATTTTAGTGCTACTCTAACTTTCTTTGGGGGATTTTGATTTCTTTTAATTTTCATCTCATAAGTGAGTAAGGATCTCATAAGTTCATCTAATGAGAGTGTATGAGGGTCCTTGGATTACTCAATAGCAGTGACTTTAGCTTCCATGATTTAGGTAGGCTATTGAGAACCTTTTTCACCATCTCTACATTAGAGTATGTCTTCCCTAAAGCTTTAAGACCATTTATTATGTCCATAAACCTAGTAAACATGTCACTAATTGACTCATCATTCTTCATTCTAAATAGTTCATAGTCTTGAGTGAGCATGCTACTTTTGTTTCTTTGACTTGTGTGGTTCCCTCATGTGTGATAGCTAGTTTATCCCAAACTTGTTTAGCATTCTCACATTGTGAAACTCGATTATATTCATTTGGTCCTAATGCATAAAATAATGTGTGCATTGCTTTAGCATTAAGTTGTGCCATTCTAATGTCATTAGTATCCCACTCATCTTCTTTCTTAGGCACATCCGACCCATCTACTTTCTTAATAGGGATAAGGGTCCTTTAACAATAATTCTCCATACTTCATAATCATTGGCTTGAATAAATAGCATCATTCTAGTCTTCCAATAAGCATAGTTTTCACCATTGAAGAGTGGAGGTCTAATCGTAGAGTGTCCTTCTCCTACCAAAGGTGTAGACAAACTAGTTTGAGCCATTAGTGATCGTTTTACTCGATAGATGTTAATCTAACTTAATCTCGAGCCCAAGCTCTGATACCAATTGTTGGCTCTACCGAGAGGGGGTGAATCGGTTTTTCTAGTTATTTCTAATTTTCCTAACTCTTAATGCACAATTAAAACTAAATAAACAACAATGAAAAAAATAAGTGCAGTAAAAAGAGTAAGGGAAAGAGAAGAAAACACAAGTTTATAGAGGTTCGGCCAATCTCTTGCCTACGTCCTCTCTCCTTGAACCCCTTGTCAAGGTTTTGATTCAGCTCTTCCTTGTGAATCCTTATAAACCACTTGAAGGTGTGGCAAGACCTCTTACAATTTTTCTTGAGACTTTAGAAATCTCCTTCTAAGCCTCTACCCTTGTATTATTACCCACACTCTACAATATTAGACCTTACAAGGATAGCTCACCCCTCTGAATATCAGAATTTTCAGTGAATGGGTGAAGAACAACAAAGAATCTCACAAATGGAGTTACACAATGAAGATTTTCAGATTTGATTTTCTTTCTTGAAGCTTGAAGATTTTTGAGTGCTTGTTCTACCTCCAAACTTCATAAATGCCTCTATTTTTAGTCCACCAAATGGTTGGAACGGTTGGTGAAGCATTTAATGCAAATCTTCCCGTTGAAACCCTCAAAAACTAGTCGTTGGAGTCAGATTTCGAGCGAAGGGATCGATCCCTTTTCTGGGGGGATCGATCCTTTTTCTCCAGAATGCATTCCTAGCCTTTTCTGGGCCTCTTCCAAGTAATCTGCCATTTAGGGATCGATCCCTTTTCTGCAGAATGCCTTCCTGCACCTATTTTGTTGTAAATTGATACACATTGATGGCTTTTGTGATTCTAAGTCAGTTCAAAACCTTCTAACACTTTCCTAAGAATATTTACTGACTTTTTCAATTGAGATCACAATCCAAAAACTTTGTTTAAAATATTTTCTATTATTGAGTTCATTCAAAGCAAATTTACTTTTGTAGAAAAATCATTTTTAAGTTTACTTGAGTTTTGTCATTTCAAAATACTTGTCAATTTAAAGCTAACACCCAATAAAACCCAAAATTCTCTATTTTTTCCACAAAATTAGATATTAATTAAATAAGTAATATTAAATAAATTGATCTCTGTGGATTCGACCCTTACTCCGCTAACTACAAATTAATAGCGTTAGGAATTTATTTTTGGTGACCTTGACACTTACTAGAAAGGATAAATGACAAATTGTATTGTGGGATAATAATTGTGTTTCTCGGCAATAATTAAAATTTCATTATCTTTATTTAAACATGCCTAGAACTCAAAATCATACTACAAATTAACTAAATTTGGAGAAGATATTTTGTGTTCACATTATGTCAAATTGTGTTTGTACTATAAAACAAAAATTATTGTGTCAAAATTTATATTGACATGCCAAATATAAAATATTTTTTTTTAATTTTTATTAAATTCATATACAACTTTTACTAAATTTTATCTCGTATCATTTTATAATCTTTTCATGTCACTTCATATTTAATAGAAAATACTTGCACATTACGCAGAAATATCAATCAAAAGACTAAACTCGAGAAGCTTAAGATTGTTTTAACATTAAATTAACCAAATTAGGAGTTAAGTAACAATTTATGTACATTAGCACATTAAAAAATGTAGCCAAAAAAGGAAAGTTTGTATGCATGTTCACACTAAAAAACTTGAATTGTGTGTAATAAGCCAACTACAAAAAAGAAGTTCGAAGAAATCATTCGAAAGTGCAACACCATGAAAAATCACATGTTCTAAAAAATACCATATCTGCATATAAAGAATACATCTTTAAGCATTCCTGGTTTGGTAATCACAAACTTATTGGTTGTAATTAAGAGTGGCTTGAGCTAGTTTGACAAAAGATGATTGAATATGGATCAAAATCGTAGGAGTTTGAAAATAAACCAATGATAAAAAATGAGCGAGAAAAAAAAAAGAAATGTTATTATTTTTAAGAAATGAGCATTTATATGTACTGAGTGATTTGTAAACAATTACCTTTTCTATGTTGAATTTGTTCAGTGGTAAACAGAGCAACTATCATGCTATAGAAAAATGCATAAGCTTTCCAAAAAAAAAGAGATTTCAAGCTAAAAAAATTCAAGTATCGATGAAATCAATAAAGAGATCGGGCTTGTCAATCACCAAGTCATTCAATTGATAAAGGGTGGTGTTTCTAAAATCTGCTTCAGGGAATTCATGAGTAAGGATAATAGGTATTGACGCTATGAAATATCGATTTCAAATTTGTCATCTCTACAGTCAACTATTGAATTCCTGACCAAGATCAAAAGCCTAACTGTAATAATGGAAGTCCATATCAATGAAACGACTTAATTCTTCTCATTATTTAAAAACTTCGGTTCAAGAAGAAATCTATTCAGTTTAACATCCAAAGATATTGAAATAAATTAGAGTGTTCACTCATTTTTTTTATTATAGAAAAATAATAAAAAATATTAAGAAATAGTTAAATTTAAATGGTTAGATAAAAATTTTTATTTACCTTAAAAATAGGATTCAAGAAAATAAATTGAATAAACAAAAGAAGTCTGCAAACATTACTATGAAAAGAAAACATTAATTTTAACTAAATATTAGTGAACTTTTTTAAGCAACTTGTTTAAAAATGGATCAAGAAATATTTCCAAGATGATGTAAGGAAATGCTTAAGTTTGAAGTTGTATATAAAATTGTAAACAAAATTAACTAACTATCAGTTAGTTAATTCTATTAGTTAGTTTATTGACCTGATTAGTTAGTTTGTTAAGACTCTATGACTATAAAACTCAGTTGTACCTTAGTTATTCATCAAGTACTACAAACCAAAAACTTCATTCTTTCTAAATCTTTCTTTCTTCTTCATCTTTTACATACTACTTCATTCATATTTTCATCATGGTATCAGAGGCCGAAAAAGAGAGTAACTATACCTCTCTTTTGATCTTGAATTTTGGATCATAGATCATCAAGTAAAACTTGGAGATGACAACTTTTTACTGTGAAAGCAATAGGCTATGGCCACTCTTCGGGGGTATAGATTGAAAGGTTATATAGATGGTAAGCAAGTCATTCCCCCAATTGATTCTACTAAATTTGAGTTATATGATAGATAAGATCAAGTTCTTGTATCTTGGATTCTTGCTTCGACTGATAGCCAAATCTTGCCTAATTTTGTTGGTTGTGGAACAACAAAAGACTTATGGGAAGCAATTGAAATTTATTTTACCTCTCAAACCAATGCCAAGATTATGCAATATAGGAGAGAGTTGCAACATGTCAAGAAAAGTTCTCTTAGTATGAAAGATTACCTGATCAAGGTTAAATCCTTATAGGATACATTACAATCTTGTGGTTGTACTATGAATAATTCTAAACTAGTACATATTGCATTATGTAGTTCGGGGTTTGAACATGATGCTATAGTTGTTGCTATTTCCACACAAAAAGAATTGCCAAACTGGAAAACCACCTTAACCTTTTTTTCTGTCACTGAATCCAAAATCTTACAGAACTCCTCCTTCACTGAATTTGTTATACCATCTGCTCATCTTGCTACACAACAGAAGAAGTATTCCTTTGAGAATACCAGAGCCTATACAGGTGGAAGAAATTTTAGTGCAGGGGTAGGTTCAAAGGCAGAGGCTTTGCTGGTGTGAGAACCCCATTTTCTCACTACCTAATATAAGTTATTTGTTATGGAAATCGAAAAGTGAAGGTTAATCGCTAAAATTCTTGTATAGTGGAAGTGTTAACGGAATTAGATGTGGACTCACACGGGATTCGTTATGATCGAAATAGCCGCCAAAAGATTAGATTAATTATATTCAGAGTTTGATCTATTTGTAATATGGAATTTGTCTCAATTAGGGTTCAATTTGAAGTACCAAAGAAAAACTCTAAAGTCTTGATATTTGGAGCGAAATATTGAGATAGTAAGGAGTTGCATCTCAAAATTTATCTGTTTGTACATGTTTTGGGAATTGTGCAACAAATTCGAAAATGATAGTTATGTCTATAGCTCGAAAAAACTTTTGTGAATAATGGTCAACTTAGTTTGACTTTTGACGCACAGACTATTATAGTCAAACCTTTGGGTAAATAAGTCTCACGCAAATTCAATTCGTAGACTGAATCACACGAAAATGCCAAAAATAATGCGAATGAGCACTTAGGGTTATTTTGGTAATTTTATCAAAATGGCTAGTCAACCTCAGTCAAATGTCAAATGTTGGACATTTTTACATTAGATATAAGTGATATCTATGAAAGTAAAATAAACTAGAAGTTAAATAAACATATTAAAAAAAATTAGAATATTAGTTAGGATATGAACGAAATTAAGTAAATTTTAAAAAGGTAAGATGGTAACTTCACGTCGAGATATTTATTTAGTATAAATATCACAATTTCATGAACTTTTTACCATCTTCTTCATGTATGTGGCTGGCCACCACCAAGACCCCATAGTTAAAACTTAAAAAAAAGTTTAAGAGAGAGAACCTTGTAAAACCCTAGTGTGCACTCACCGGATCAAAAAACTCATTAAACGAAAATTATTCTCCCACTAAGCTTTATTACATATCTTGGAACCAGCCATTGGAGTGGCCATTTGATGGGTGTTTTACTCCCTCAAAGATTCGACCATGGTGAAGGTGAGAGAGAATGTATGGTTTTTAATGCTTTTCATTCCATTTGATATTTAAGCATGTATGATGTCGGAATGAATCAAAACCATGTGTATGTGGTTTAAAAGGTTTTGGCCATGAGTAATTCATAGTGTCACCATGCATGGCTTCATGTAAAATTGATGTAGAAATAATGTAGAGATGATGAGAAACATGAATATGATCTTGGATTTGCAAAATGAGGAGTGCAGAGTAAGATGGTGTTTCGGCCAAGGGAGAATTGTAGGGTTACTATGTTCATTTTGATAGATTAATGATTATGGAATATTGTATTAATGAATTTAAGATTGTTGGTGAAGTTAGATTCAAAAAAGGAAGTATTTTAACTGCAGTTGTAGTTTTGGTGTCCAGTAGGAAGTAGATCGAATTTGCTATTATATTAGAAAATATGGAAGATCTTAAAGTGTTGTACAAGTTTTATAAAAGAAGTATGGACTTTTGATCATGTTCTAATATGGTTTTGCAGCCCAGAAGTAACTAAGGTTAAGGGAAAGATAGGCAAATACATACTTGCCTATCAAAATTGGTGCTATTGTAATTGGATACTATACTATGATTAACGTGAGGGATATATAGAAAGCGTGGGGATATTGTGTTTGCATTGAGAATGATTAATTGAATTATATGGCTCGGTATTATAACTGTATCGGGAATGATATTGAGTTGTGTGATCGTATACTGTCACTTTATTGAAATCAATTGATTGAATTGCATGATTTGATATTGTGATTGAATTGTATTGATGGATAGGTATTGTGACTATTGAACTGTATTTTTAAGTGCAAAAGGGTTAGGATAGTACCGTTATGCTATCGAAAATTTGTAAAATGATCATAAAACCGTAGATTATTAATGAGAAATTGTTAATGTAAGATAGGATGAATGTAACGTAATGATTAGTTAATTTGCCATTTTAGTATATAGATGTGTACGTATTTGTAACTCTATTTTGGAAAGGATTTTTAAGGGTTTTATGCCTTCCATGAAATTAATGAGTTTTAGAATTATTTTTATACGTAAATAAAATATTTTGAATATCGTTTATTGTATTGAGAATACTTTATACTGTAAGTGCCTTTATTAAGTCTTAATGTCTTAAATACAACTATTAATAGTTTTAATGACTTATGGATTGTCTGAAGATATATTTTGACCGAATTGTTTTTTGAGATATGTTTTCAATTGTTTTATGGATTGTTTAAAGAAATGGCAACATATGAGATTGTAATAGTTTTATTAAATAGTTAAAGAACATGTTTTGATTGAATTTAAAGTACCATATAAGATTTTCAACTATTTTACGAACTGGGTTATGAAATGCATTGTCAAAAGTATTAAACGTCTGAATGGAGTAAATATTTTGAATGTTTTAGATTGAATGATTCTATTTTACTAAAAGTTTGAATGTCTGATTGAAGTTAATGTTTCAAATATTCTAAATTGACTGACATTGCTTTACTGAAAGTTTCGATTTTTTTTTAGAAGTTAATGTTTGTATTGTATTCGATTTGACTGAACTTATCGAATGAAATGATTTTAAAAATGACAAGTTGTTGTAAATGTTTTGACATGGTATGCTACGGTTTGAGAGTTATATTGTGGGAGCCACCTCTAAAGTCTTGAAAGACCTATGTGCTATACGAGTTTCTTTGAGACTGTAAAAGTCACCTCTAGGATCCCAAGGGTGCTAAGTGCTACACAGTATACCTCACCATTAGAATCCATGGCAATGTACAATGAAACTTAGTTCCCTAAAAAATTATATGTGGAATGTGTTATCGTATAATGTTTGAAAACATGAAGTATTGTTTTATTATTTTCATGGAAATTGAGTAAATGTTTTGAGATTGTTAGCTCCCATAGTTGCCTTTGGGTAATCTTGCTAATGTAATGTAATGTTATGTTTACTGTTTACCTTGAGCAAGTCTTCAGCAGTCCGCAGAATGTCACTAGCTCCGTGACACTGGATGGACACCACTATGACAATGGCCATATGTCTTAATGTTATTCCCATTTGAGAACCTAACATTGCATGATTCTATTGAAATGTTGACTGTTTCCATAAAATGATTTTATTGAATGATTGTATCGAATGATTTTATTGAAATGAAATGTTAAAATGCAAATGAATGTTTTGATAGAATGACTTTATTGTTGAAAGAAATGGTTTATTGAACTGTAAATGCTATGATTTTATTATTTATTTTTACATAATGATTTTAATGAATAATTGCTTTATATTGCATCGTATTAAATCACAGTTATCGAAATGAAATGTTTTGATGAAAAGAAGTATATTGAGGTTATAGTTTTATTGTTTAAAAGAAAAGATTTTTCTGAATTGTTATTGATATGACTTTATCATTTATTACTGTATAATGATTTAATGACTATTTTCAATGAATGGTTTTATTAAATCTCAGTTATCGAAATAAAATGTTTTAATATAAATAAATGTATCGATAACATGATTTTATCGTTTGAAAGAAAAGAGTTTTCTAAACTGTTATGATAAGACTTTATCGTCTATTGTTGACTAATGATTTAATGATAATTGTTTTCATACTATATAGCATTGTTAATGATTATAAAAATAATAGAACTCTAGTTCAAAGCGCATGAATTCCTTCTTTGCGAAGTTTACTTAGGTTCACCATAATCAAATCTAAGGATTAAGACAAGTGAGGTGCTTTAAAGCATCTTTCTTTACTCAACTTGATATCCCTAACTGGTTACAGCAATCCTTCCTTCCAAGTCCCATGTTATGGTAATCTGTAGTAAATGTCATTGTAGAATTATGATTAGGATACATGTATGTTAGTCACATGGTATCTATTATCAATAGTCATTGTCACTGTAGGAGCATATTTATGATACACGCATGTAGTTTTGCATAGTACCAACTATTTTATATATATTATATATATATATTTCTTATTGGGCTTAAAGCTCACCACCTCTTCCACCTTACAGTTTTTCGATAGTAGACATGATCGTTGTTACTATTGAGGTTAGTTGAAGCCAGTTTTCAGAAACCAAATGTACCGAATGATAAGGTAAACAGTATATGTTATGCTTTTGTATCCAGACAGTCTATGGACTGCTAATGTATTTATAGTCTGTGATGTAAATCATATATTGTAATGTCAAGAATGTAGAAGGAAACTAGTGTGATGTATTTAAATTAAGTTGATATATATAATTATACGTTAAGGTATTTCGATTTACACTTTGATGTTATATTTGATATTCACCGTTATATGATTTTATGGTATAGAGGTAGACAGTAAATGAAATGAATAGAATGAACTTACACTAACACAAATACAAACCAAATGTCAATGAATGCGAATGGCAATTGTTGTATAAGAAAAGTAAAGTTAGTAAGAAAAAGTTAGTTCGAAATTTCGTGACTTTGGTAGTGACAGAAGTTGGCATCAAAGCAAGGTTTGTCTAGTACGTATCGATGCAAGTAGGTTAGAATTGATTTAATTCCCATATTACTGTGTAATGTCTAGATATAAATTGCGAATAGTGTTTAGAAAATATACTGAAATGTTTGATTTGCATAGGAAATTGATGATTGATAGGAACATATGATTGGATTTTTGGATGATTGATAAAAATATACTAAAATGTTTAATTTGCAGAGGAAATTGATGATTGATAGGAACATATAATTGAATTTTCGGAGGATTGATAAAGATATCATATAGAAGTATTACGGAAATAGGTATTGAGTGATTGTTGGAGATAGACTTTGTTTTGGAGGCAAGAAAATGATCGTATAGGATATGATTGATATGGAAACTGATAATGATTGACAAATGCAAGAGGATTGTTAATGAATGGTATAGACATTGTATAGAAATGTTGGTATGAATAAGTGAGAGGATTGATCATTACAAATACACATTGATTGACATGTGTTAGAGTATAGTAGTGATATGAATAGATAAAAGCATTGAATCATTGAAGTACTGGTATCAAATTTGGAGGATCAAATTCCTTTTAAGAAGGGAAGAGTGTGAGAACCTTATTTTCCCACTACCTAATATAAATTATTTGTTATGAAAATCGAAAAGCGAAGGTTAATTGCTAAGATTTGCGAATAGTGGAAGTGTTGGAGGAATTAGATGCAAACACACACGAGAATTGTTGTGATCTGAAATGGCCCCGAAAGAGTAGATTACTTATATTCAAAGTTTGATCTATCCTAATAAGGAATTTGTCTCAATTGGGGTTCAATTCGAAGTGCCAAAGAAAGGTATTGGATGGAATAGTAATGTAGGCCCCACTAGGATTTCTACAATCGAGATTGGGATGAAACTCTAGAGTATTGATATTTGGAGCGAAATAATGAGATTTTGAAATTGCATCTCAAAATTTATCTGTTTGTATATGATTTGGGAATTATGCAACAAATTTGAAAATGATGGTTGTGTCCATAGGTCGAAAAAACTATAATGAATAACAGTCAACCTAGTTTGACTTTTGACCTACAGACTGTCATAGTCAAACCTTTGTGTGAAGAAGTCTCATGTAGTTCCAATCCGTAGACTAATTCACACAAAAATGCCAAAAACAACGCGAATGAGCATTGAGGGCTATTTTGATAATTTCACTAAAACGGCTAGACAACCTCAGTCAAAAGTCAAATACTAGACATTTTTACATTAGATATAAGTGATATTTATGAAAATAAAATAAATTAGAAGTTAAATAATCATATTAAAATATTAGAATATTACTTAGGATATGAACGAAATTAAGTAAATTTTAAAAAGGTAAGATAGTAACTTGAAGCGTCCTAATTACCAAAAATTGAAACTAAATTTTTCCTTTTTAGACCTGTGGTTGGGTTGTGCATAGTATAACAGATTCTCAGTTAAGTTAAAATTTACATTTGCTAAATCAATATCCATTAACATTAGTTGGTCTCAGTTTAGATATTTATGCATGCAATCTCATAAATAACCAAATCCATTAACAAGTCTATACACATACATCCAAATACCATAATTATAGTTTCAGATTCTTTTAGTTACATCCTCGTACATTGGCATTAGTACTGTACAAATAAGTTTGAATACAAAATGAGTAGCTGTACAATCTATACATTTATGGGAGGTACCAAAAGCCTCGAAGGAATCAGAATCAAAACCCCTCACCAAACTGACTTTACTATAAGTAATCTGGAAGGAAAAGTAAGGGGGTGAGCTTACACTCAGTAAGAAACACATTAAAAGATACAGATACCATAAACTATACACAAGTATATGAAAATGATTAATTAGCAGTAAAACGTAATGAATATTTCTAAAACAGAGGATCAGAAGAATTTTCTCTACAGCTTGTTAGGGGTTTAGGGCTAAGTCAGGAAGGATGCTTTAAAGCACCTCACTTGTCCCTTTTTCTTAACACCTAAGCCATAGAGAAGTCTGATAAATTCATCAAAGAAGGAATTCATGTATTTTGAAATCGGAGACAAATCAAATCAGTATAGCAGAAATTCAGTTGGCAAAGTTGTGCTTTACAAATGGCGTAAATCAATCAAATTCAAAAATTATATCGTAATTCAAATCAAATCATATAAATCCATATAAAAACATTTCAAGTTTCAGAGTTCAGATATCAGAATACAAAAATAAAAAAAAGTAACAAAAAGTGAAGACATGGCAATAACTTGATATACATCACGTAGCAAAGATATTCCATAAGGATAATAAACAGATAGACATATAGCCATAGTCTAAGTGGTCTACAGTGAATACTGATCAGGTGTTATTTGTGACCACTGTGGACTGGATCAGATCACACAGTAATATAGTGCACAGAATGTATATCAGATACAGATACTATAAGGTAACCCGAAGGTCATACTACAGCCAGATACTATCAGATCCAAAAATTATACGGCTGTTTAGATACCGTAAGATGACAGTTAGCTAGTGTCTCAAAACATAAGGTTTTCATAGTTCAGAGTATCAAATCAATAAGTAAAATTTTACAAATATTCATAGGAGTTCACAAAGCAAATTTTCGGATCAAATCAGAATTATATCCAAATATTCAAAATTTAGTAATTTCCAAAATATATAAAAAACATAGATTCCTGTGCCATAATTTGTAATAAATTCATAGAATTAATGTTAAAATAGAAAAGCTACAAATCTTTAAAATCATGAAATCATAAAAGCTTCTAGCAAAAATTGAATTCCTTAGAAATTTCCTTGCTCTTGAAGAGTTTCATAAATTCCTAACCTAAATTGTCATAACTATTGTTTTCATGAAAATTCAACAGTATAACATTATAAATTTTTTAAAACCTCCTGCAAAGCAAATGTAGTTTATAAAACCTAATACAGTTGATTTTAAATCCACTTCAGTATCTCCTACACTCCTTATATATATTCCTTATCTAATAGTCCCAACGCAGCTTATCCAAATCAGTTCAGGAATCATAATTCAATAGCGAGCTTAATACCACTCAAACTCTAACTCACTCCCAGACTGCAGAAAATCATTAAAACAATTTAATTTCCAAAATTACCTTCACATAATATTTATAAGTCTTGGAGATCTCTCAAAATTCTCAATACAGTAGTAATTCAGTTTATTTCCTATTGAGCGCTAAAACTGCAACTACTACCAAATCATCTCCGTTTTTGAATCCGACTTCACTAGCAGTCTTATATTATTTTATACATTATTTTAGAACCTATTTTGTATCAAATTGGGCATGATTCCTTACTACCCTTCACATGGCCATATACACTCTCTCACACACCACTAAGTTTTATGGCATTCCAAGACCAAATTCATACTTCTCATGATTTCTACATTAATATTCCTCAAGATTTAAATCAAATTAAGCATGGCACTAATAAAAACTCAAATGGTCGAAACCCTAAAGCTTTCAAAATCATGGTTTTGTTTCAATCTAATGCCATACACATGGTTAACTATCCTTAAACAACATATATCCAAAGAAATTAAAACAAACTTTCCTATCCTACATTTACCCATTTGGCCGAAACTTAGAGGAAGGATTTCACCTACCAAATGATCTCACCCAAGCTTGGTTATAAGATATGTGATAGAGGAGAGTGAGATGAACAAGTTTGCTTCAGGTGACTAGTTGATTTAAGGTGTGTAGAGTAGGGTTTCTTAAGGATTCTCTTCTCTTCCTTAAGTTTAAGAGATGAGAAATGGTGAAAATGGTGAAGAAAACATGAAGATGGTTAGAAAGGAAAGTGGTCAGCCAATTGTGAGGAAATTGAGAGAAATATCTTGTTTTTTAATATTTAAGTACTAATGCTAGTGGAACAACTATTTACCAATAGTTACTTCCACTTATATATATATATATATATATATATATATATATATTATATTCATGATATTTCACTTCTTCTTATCTTAGGGAAAACATGAGCATGGTGAAGGAAGAGAGTGTTGCCGACTAAGTAAGCAAATGAGTGAAGCAAATATAATACTTTATATTAAAGTATTATGTAATGGGGTAACTATACATGTATAGTTACCTCTACTACTTTATAAATTATATATTTATTTTCATACTTTTTTATAAACTTTAATTACTTTAATATTTTATTTATTATTTTTATCATAAATATTCATTTATGAGTCAAAGTTTGACCTCAATATAAAGGGTGGCCGGCCATGTGTGTGCTTTTAGCAAAATACCCTTTATAACTTCATTTATTTCATTTATGTCCTAACCTTTATAATATTATTTAAACTATTTAATTTAATTACCAAATATTTTTATTTAGTTACAGAATGTATTGATTTGATATAATATAGTTTAAATTTTGACTTTTAATGGGATTTGACCTGTCAGAATGAGAAATTACTAAAATACCCCTAATTTGTGTTTTAAAGCATTTTTGTGTGATTCAGTCTACAATTTGAAACTAAGTAAGATATCTTCACACAAGGGTTCAATTATCATATTTTGTGGATCTAAAGTCAAATCATGTTGACATATAATCAAAATTTACGTTTTTCGACCTAGCAGCAAAATCGTCATTTTTCTCTTTTTTTGCACATTTCCCAAGACATGTACAAACAAAAGGATTTTGAGATGCGGATTCTTACCCCTATTATAGTTTGCCCCAAATATCATTATTATGAGATCTATATCTCTTCTAACCATAAAATACTTAACGAGGCCCACGATTCACTTTTTGCCTATATAGTAAACATAAGATATCACTCACTTATCATTAAATTTCATTATTCTAATTTCGAAATTAAATATATGAAGGAAGGAAATTAGGAATTTCACATTCTCCCCACCTTAGGAATTTGTTCCTGCAAATTCGCATTGGGCTAACTCTAATCAAATATGTGAAATCCCCAATTTCAGGAAATTCCTCCATAATTATAAAGTATGTTAGCTTAAATGAAAATAAGTAGATATGAGAATTATGAAGTATGAAGGATGTATGGAACATGGAAGAAGTAATGAGATGAAAGATTAAATAGTCAAGGAAATTAAATTGATGTTATAAGAGTAATGGAGGTATGAGCAAAGAATTAATATCAGAAAATTAAGTGTAATTAAAGCCAAGTGTTATATGGAAGAAAAGAGACCAATTAAATGAATGGTCAAATAATGATGGTCAAAGAGTTAGAGAGCCAAAAGGTTAAGGGCTAAGAGGAAATGATTTAATTGGATGATAAAATAGATATCAGAATTTTTAGTTAGTTAATTGAGATGTGGCTGATATGAATGGAAGAAAAAGGAATTAAATGGTCAAAGAATGGTCAAAAGTACAGTCAAAAAAGGAAGCATGGCTGAGAAGAGATGATTATGGGATAAGGATGGCATTAAATGAAATGGCATGAGTCACCATCTTTAGCCATCACCCCTACGGTAGCCACTCTTTCCAGCCCTCTCCCTCTCGTTCCATTCAAGTTTCCAAGTTTCCATTCCCTAGCTCCTTGACAAACCATCCCATCCTTCCATCAATCCAATTAGTTTATTGAACAAGAATCGATCCTTGTCACTAGGCTAAGTGATATCCAAAGTTTGGTGAATTGATTCCAAGTATTGGAGGAGATCTCAACATTTGAGATTTTGGTCACTAGCAAAAGGTAAGAGAAGAAGATGATTTGTTCAATTATGTTCAAGGTATGGTGTTGTACTGAATTAGTATAACATGTTTATGGCAAATTCTTAAAGGTTTGCTTTGATATGATGATTTCAGATTTGAAGAAGAAAAAGGTTAGGGTTGGTGAACCAAGTGATTTCATGTTCTCGAAGTAATCGAGGTAAGAAATTTATGTAACGGACGTAAAGCGGCTATGTCTGCATGTTTTATGATGTTTTTACATATTTTGGAGAGAAGCACCAGTTGATTTTGTGCAGGAAAAGATGCATTTTCGGACTTGTCTCCTAGTACCAATTAGGTTAGGAGCAGCCGACTGCCTTAAGTAGCAGCCGACTGCCTAGAGACAACCAAAACGTCGTTTTCCGAAAACCGATGCAAGCCAGTCGATTGCTATGTAAGCCAGTCGACTGCTATTTACCCAAAAGCATTCTGTTTCAAACCAGTCGACTGCTATATGGGACAGTCGACTGCTATTTTCCAAAATGCATTCTGTTTCAAAACCAGTCGACTGCCTATGAGACCAGTCGACTGCTAATTTTCCAGAAGCATTCTGTTTCAAAAACAGTCGACTGCTATATGTACCAGTCGACTGCTATTTCTTAAGAAGCATTCTGTTTGAAAACCAGTCGACTGCTATATGGACCAGTCGACTGCCCTCATGCGTTTTCAAAATGAAAATATCGAAATTTTAAATGAAAATAATTTCGATAAATGAAAGTATGAAGCAGCAGCTGACTGCCCTATTAAGCCAGTCGACTACCCTGTTTTAAAAAGAGGTTTTCAAACCTATTTTCAGAAAGTATGAAATGTCATGGCAAGAAGCTATATGGCATATGTTTTGAGATTATGCACTTTCATGTTACTAGTAGGGGCTCTGATCAAGTCCTGAAATGATGTATGTTATGGGCTGAGGAACCATAAGTCAGGCCTCAGTCGCTACAGAAGGACACCTGACTAGTGTTAACTGTAGCCACCAACAGTTGGCCAATCTGTCTATATTTCATGTTCGGCTAAGGGAGGATTCCTGGCCCTACGGGGTACGCCACATGATGATGATGATGATGATGATGCAGTGCATAACCTCCATAAAAGTACAAATAGTTTTTATGTTATCAAAAACTATATGTATATGCGATTTCAAAGAATAAAGAAATCGAAAGTACTTGGTGTACTTGTATAAGAAGTTTTAAAAGAAGTATATGATGTACGGTTTCAAGAAAGTATAAGATGTTTTAAGAGAAGTATGTATGTATGTAAATGATGATTTAAAAGAAGTATACGATGTATGTTTTAAAGTATGTATGAAGTATGAAGTATGATGTTTTAAAGAAAGAAGTTTATGCATGATGTTTTAAAGAAAGTATAAGAAGAAGAAGTATGTGATGCATGTTTTATACGTATGCTATTTTAAAGAAGCGTACAAAGTATGTTTGCCATGTCAATTGAAATAAATATGCATGGTTGCAAACAATGCATGAAAGATGTTTATGATGCATGCTTTATAATGCTTTACATGATATTATAGAGCCAAGTATGAAAAATGCATATAGACGCATAGCACACTCTTTTACATATTTTTCTTACTGAGCATAAACTCACCCTTTTACGAACATTTTTCATACAGACTATCCGAAGTAATCCCTCGCTCTCGATAGAAGAGCCTACGAGTGGATCTTGAAAGTTTACCTTCGAGAGACGCTTCCCAAGTAGTATAGAAGGTATACTTATGTGATTATGCAAAGTAAATTGTAATTCAGCTATGGCACAGTACAACTAACATTAATGTATATAAGATGTTGGGGATTTAAGTTAAGATGATGTATGAGATCCTGTGGAAACGGATGATACATATATACATGTATCATTAGTCTGTTTTATTGAAATTGAATTATTCATATTGAGCTGTTAGATATTAAACTTAAGAAAGAAAAGTATGATTGACATTGACAAGCAAATCTAATCAAGTTAAGTGGAAATGGAAAAAGTGAATTGTAAATGTATGGTGACTGGGACGTCACAGAGTGGTATCAGAGCAATTAGATTGAGGTTTGTCAGTGTCGATAAGTTAGAAGTAGAGTATATCCCCAATTGTACTGTACTTGTCTGAATACATATACGTTGTATAACTGTTTAAAGTTATACTAAATAGCTCAATTTTGTGATTTTATCGACAGAATGAGCTCAGGTAGAAGGGGTGTTGGTGAAGAAAGAGGAAGGGATTATGTAGGACCGTCACCAACACAGTCTCCTTTCCCATCTCCACCGCATAGCCCGAACACTAGGTTAGCGAAGATGGAGAAGCATGTGGAGAATATGACCACTATGTTTACGCAGTTTATGGTGAACTTTCCAAACATGGTCACAAGTGTACCATTCCCTATTCCTATAGTACAGCCACTACCAGTACAGACAGAGTTACCCCTACCATTCCCGGTTATTGAAAGGCGGGATCTCACAGCTTATTGCAGTATGACCTTAATTAAGGAATATAAGAAGCTGGATCCGCCTAAGTTTAAGGGGGATAAGGACACGTTGGCCGCAGTGAATTGGGTGAAGGAGGTCACTAGATCTTTCGAGTATATGTTATGTTCCGAAAAGGAAAAGGTGGGTTTGGCTGCTTATCTGTTAGTGGATGATGCAGAGTATTGGTGGCAGTCCACTCGGGCCTTTTTGGAAGCCCAACATGTTGAGGTTACGTGGGATAAATTTTTAGAGGCCTTTACTGAGCAGTACATCCCACGCACCGATCAGACTAGATTGAAGATTGAATTTTTGAAATTGACTCAAGAGACAATGTCAGTTAATCAATATGAGTCGAAGTTTATTTCTCTAAGCGGATTCGATCGAGAGACCATCAGGAGTGAAGGATATAAGATATACAGATTTATAGAAGGACCGAAGTCTCCTATCAAATCCAAGTTGTATACTATGGGTATCACCACTTATAATGAGACAGTCCGTAAGGCTCAGTTGTGTGAGCAGGACTATGAGCTTCATCAAACTGGTTTTCGAGCCCAAAGTAAAGGTAAGAAACCGATAAAGCGAAAGTCAGAAAGGAAAAACCTCGAGAGATGGATGCTCATCTGGGAGATGTAGGCCATATGAAAGAGCCTCGATAGGTAAGCAAGTAAATTATAAGAAAATGATTATTAATTAATAAATGGTTATGTGGAATATATATTGAGTTGGGAGTATTATGATGATTATGGTACAGGGAATCCTAGAGCTACTGGGATCAAGATAAATGATGACAGATTCCGACATTCAACTAGTAGTACCGTTAGCTCACCTAAGAGTACAAGAAAAAGGTGTGAACATTGCGGAAAGTTCCACAAATCACAGCCATGCCGGTTGGCAAGTGGTGCATGCTTCAAATGTGGTGAACAGGGACATATGATCAGGGATTGTCCCAAGAGGGACTTGAGGACACCCGAGGAATCAGAGAAGACCTCTCAACCCCAGCGCAAGGCCACTGCTGAAGAGAAGGGAAAGACACCTATTAACTATGATGTAAATGTTGAAGATGTATAATGCAAAAGTATATTGTATGATCTGACTAAATTGTAAAGAAAGTTAATAGAAGATAGTATGGTTATGTAAAGGATTTTTAGTTTACGTTATGGAAGGAGTAAAGAAAAGTTCTACACTTAATGAAATTACGGTAATCATGGAAAATTTTGATATGATTCCGAATGATCTTCCAGGACTCTTGATGGATAAGAAAAATAGATGTTACTATCGATTTGGTGCCAAGAATGAGCCCATTTTAAGATTTCCATATCAAATGGCATTAATAAAATTTGAAGAACTTGAAAAGCAATTTCAAGAGTTGTCATGAGATAATGTTTGTGACTGAAGTTACTATGGTGTGATTTAATATAAGTTGGAGTTTAAATAAGAATGATGATTGACTTTTATTAGTCGATTTTATTTAAATGCTTTATCCTATGAAAGCATTTTTCTGAAAAGAATATAAATTAATATGAAAGATGAGTTACCTCAACGACGATAATTATTCCCTATAGTCGCTTCTAGGTTTCGGAACAAGACAAGTATTTTAAAGTACCTTCCTTAATCCATCCGAATCCCTAGTCGACTATAGTATCCTTCCTGGTTGATCCCTAGAGTACCATAGGGAAATGAGGACATTTATTCATTTGGTATGTTTGATGCTATGGGAAGAAATTATGGATAGCCATTGTGAATGAATCATAGCTATAATTTTGATTTAGATAAAAAAAAAAAGATGACTCGAGTTTCCAAAGGATTGTGAAGGTGAAGTTATATCACCTAAGGAAAGCCATTACGGTTATGAGTCAGAAGCATGAAGTAATAATGGTTTGTACGATGATAAGAAAGTATGAAATACTTAAGAAATTTCCAAGCCTTAAGCTAAATGTTATGCTTTCAAAGTAAATTGGGAATGATGACTAATATAATGATTAAGCCGGAATTGATGAACGGATCTGCTAAGTCAGCCCACTTCCTACCTAAGAAGTCTATGGACGCACTTAGTGCTTTGGCAAAAATGTATGTGAAAGAAGTGTTAGACTACATGGAGTTCCAATGAGCATTTCATGTGATAGAGATTTCAGGTTCAATTCTCACTTTAAGGAGATTAGCAAGGAACCATGGGATCTCAGTTGAAAATTTTGCACAGCTTTTCATCCGCAGACTGATGAGCAGTCCGAGCACATGATTTAGACTCTCGAGGATATGTAAAAAGCTGGTGCTAGGTATTTTAAAGGCTCATGGGACGACCATCTGCCATTGACTGAGTTTATTTATGATAATAGTTATTTTACAAGTATCTAGATGACACTATATGAAATGTTATAAGAATAGAAAGTGTCAATCTCCGAATTGGTGGAAAGAAGTAGGCGAACGAAAATTATTAACTCCTGATTTAATCGAGCAAGCATCTGAAGAAGTTAAGTAAGTGGTCAAAGACTTAAGATAGTTCGGAATAGAAAAAAAAAAGAAAAAAAGAGAGAGGTTATACAAATGCTTGACAAAGACTAATCGATGTTTTGGTTGGAGACACGGTAAATTGAAAGTTCTCCATCCAAAGGAATTATGAGATTTGGCCAACGAGGTAAGTTAAATCCTCGTTACATCGGTCCATTTGAGGTTTTAGACTGAGTTAAAGATGTTGCCTATAGATTGGCGTTGCCTCCGGAATTATCGGGAGTGAATAATATATTTCATGCATATATGCTTCAGAAGTATAATCCGAAAGTATTGAGGTCTAAGACGATCCCATTAGTTAAAGATCATTGACAATATCACATTATGGAAGAAGCTACATGAAGCTAAATAGCCTAATGAAGGAAGAGTATCCGGAAGTGTCTAAGACGTGACCTGATTTGAATTTGGAGGACCAAATTCTCTAAGGTGGGGAGAATGTGAAATCCCCAATTTCAGGAAATTCCTCCATAATTATAAAGTATGTTAGCTTAAATGAAAATAAGTAGATATGAGAATTATGAAGTATGAAGGATGTATGGAACATGGAAGAAGTAATGAGATGAAAGATTAAATAGTCAAGGAAATTAAATTGATGTTATAAGAGTAATGGAGGTATGAGCAAAGAATTAATATCAGAAAATTAAGTGTAATTAAAGCCAAGTGTTATATGGAAGAAAAGAGACCAATTAAATGAATGGTCAAATAATGATGGTCAAAGAGTTAGAGAGCCAAAAGGTTAAGGGCTAAGAGGAAATGATTTAATTGGATGATAAAATAGATATCAGAATTTTTAGTTAGTTAATTGAGATGTGGCTGATATGAATGGAAGAAAAAGGAATTAAATGGTCAAAGAATGGTCAAAAGTACAGTCAAAAAAGGAAGCATGGCTGAGAAGAGATGATTATGGGATAAGGATGGCATTAAATGAAATGGCATGAGTCACCATCTTTAGCCATCACCCCTATGGCAGCCACTCTTTCCAGCCCTCTCCCTCTCGTTCCATTCAAGTTTCCAAGTTTCCATTCCCTAGCTCCTTGACAAACCATCCCATCCTTCCATCAATCCAATTAGTTTATTGAACAAGAATCGATCCTTGTCACTAGGCTAAGTGATATCCAAAGTTTGGTGAATTGATTCCAAGTATTGGAGGAGATCTCAACATTTGAGATTTTGGTCACTAGCAAAAGGTAAGAGAAGAAAATGATTTGTTTAATTATGTTCATGGTATGGTGTTGTACTGAATTAGTATAACATGTTTATGGCAAATTCTTAAAGGTTTGCTTTGATATGATGATTTCAGATTTGAAGAAGAAAAAGGTTAGGGTTGGTGAACCAAGTGATTTCATGTTCTCGAAGTAATCGAGGTAAGAAATTTATGTAACGGACGTAAGGCGGCTATGTCCGCATGTTTTATGATGTTTTTACATATTTTGGAGAGAAGCACCAGTTGATTTTGTGCAGGAAAAGATGCATTTTCGGACTTGTCTCCTAGTACCAATTAGGTTAGGAGCAGCCGACTGCCTTAAGTAGCAGCCGACTGCCTAGAGACAACCAAAACGTCGTTTTCCGAAAACCGATGCAAGCCAGTCGATTGCTATGTAAGCCAGTCGACTGCTATTTACCCAAAAGCATTCTGTTTCAAACCAGTCGACTGCTATATGGGACAGTCGACTGCTATTTTTCAAAATGCATTCTGTTTCAAAACCAGTCGACTGCCTATGAGACCAGTCGACTGCTAATTTTCCAGAAGCATTCTGTTTCAAAAACAGTCGACTGCTATATGTACCAGTCGACTGCTATTTCTTAAGAAGCATTCTGTTTGAAAACCAGTCGACTGCTATATGGACCAGTCGACTACCCTCATGCGTTTTCAAAATGAAAATATCGAAATTTTAAATGAAAATAATTTCGATAAATGAAAGTATGAAGCAGCAGCCGACTGCCCTATTAAGCCAGTCGACTGCCCTGTTTTAAAAAGAGGTTTTCAAACCTATTTTCAGAAAGTATGAAATGTCATGGCAAGAAGCTATATGGCATATGTTTTGAGATTATGCACTTTCATGTTACTAGTAGGGGCTCTGATCAAGTCCTGAAATGATGTATGTTATGGGCTGAGGAACCATAAGTCAGGCCTCAGTCGCTACAGAAGGACACCTGACTGGTGTTAACTGTAGCCACCAACAGTTGGCCAATCTGTCTATATTTCATGTTCGGCTAAGGGAGGATTCCTGGCCCTACGGGTACGCCACATGATGATGATGATGATGATTGATGATGCGTGCATAACCTCCATAAAAGTACAAATAGTTTTTATGTTATCAAAAACTATATGTATATGCGATTTCAAAGAATAAAGAAATCGAAAGTACTTGGTGTACTTGTATAAGAAGTTTTAAAAGAAGTATATGATGTACGGTTTCAAGAAAGTATAAGATGTTTTAAGAGAAGTATGTATGTATGTAAATGATGATTTAAAAGAAGTATACGATGTCTGTTTTAAAGTATGTATGAAGTATGAAGTATGATGTTTTAAAGAAAGAAGTTTATGCATGATGTTTTAAAGAAAGTATAAGAAGAAGAAGTATGTGATGCATGTTTTATACGTATGCTATTTTAAAGAAGCGTACAAAGTATGTTTGCCATGTCAATTGAAATAAATATGCATGGTTGCAAACAATGCATGAAAGATGTTTATGATGCATGCTTTATAATGCTTTACATGATATTATAGAGCCAAATAGGAAAAATGCATATAGAGGCATAGCACGCTCTTTTACATATTTTTCTTATTGAGCGTAAACTCACCCTTTTACGAACATTTTTCATACAGACTATCCGAAGTAATCCCTCGCTCTCGATAGAAGAGCCTACGAGTGGATCTTGAAAGTTTACCTTCGAGAGACGCTTCCCAAGTAGTATAGAAGGTATACTTATGTGATTATGCAAAGTAAATTGTAATTCAGCTATGGTACAGTACAACTAACATTAATGTATATAAGATGTTGGGGATTTAAGTTAAGATGATGTATGAGATCCTGTGGAAACGGATGATACATATATACATGTATCATTAGTCTGTTTTATTGAAATTGAATTATTCATATTGAGCTGTTAGATATTAAACTTAAGAAAGAAAAGTATGATTGACATTGACAAGCAACTCTAATCAAGTTAAGTGGAAATGGAAAAACTGAATTGTAAATGTATGGTGACTGGGACGTCACAAAATAGTTATGGGTACATTTCTCGCATAAGACTCTTTAGCTCCCATGTTGCTTTCCCAATAATATGGTATTGCCAGAGAACCTTTACTAATGGAATAGTTTTAGACCTCAAAACTTTCTCATCCAAGATTTATACTAGCTTCTCCACACAGCTTATATCCTCTCTGATCTGTAAAGGCTCATACCGAATCACATACGACGGATCAAGATGGTACTTACAGAGCATAGACACATGAAAAACATTATGTATTCTAGCTAACTCTAGAGGTAAAGCTAACTGATATGCTATATCTCCAACGCAGTCAATATCTCAAAAGCCTTGATGAATTAAGGACTTAGTTTCCCTTTCTTCCCAAATCTCATTATACCTTTAGAAGGGAAACTTTCAAGGCAACTTCATCTCCCATAGAAAATTCAAGATGTCTATGTTGACTGTCAGCATAACTCTTCTGTCGACTCTGAGCTATCCTAAGTCTCTCACAAATCAAACAAACAACCTCAGAATCCTATTCTACCAAATCGAGAGCAAATATCTTAAGGTCATCCACCTCTTCCAACCAATCAGAGAATGGCACCTTCAACCATACAAAGCTTTATATGGTGCCATCTTAATGCTCGAATGATAGCTATTATTATAGGCAAACTCGACTAGAAAAAGATGATCATCTCAGAAGCCCTTTAAGTCCAAAGCACACTCCTCAACATATCCTCAAGAGCTTAAATAGTTCGCTCAAACTATCCATCTATCTGTGGATGGAAAGGGTGCTAAAATTCAATCGAGATCCCATAGCATATGAAAATGTTCCCAAAAATGGGAAGTAAATCGAGAATCTCTGTCAGAGGTGATGCTCTTTGGAATTCCATGAAGCTGTACAATCTCCTAACATACAAATCTGCCAGAGCATTGAGAGTATTAGTAGGTTTAATGGCTAGGAAGTTGATAACTCTATGAAAATAGAGTTATTTTAGTATTTTATTGATTAATAATTATTTAATTCCCCTGTTATTTTATTAATTATTCCCCTAATTTTATTAAATTCCTCATGTTTTGCAGAAAAATAAATTTTAGATGAATTTCAATCTTTTCGGTAGAAAATAGACTGAAAATGGGCAAGAAAGGAGACTGGACCACTACAAGACAAGGGAGCATGACTCTTCATTTTATCTCTCATCTTTTGACATCTAGAATGCCACATGTCACCATCCTACTCACTCTTAGTGGATAAAAACAAAAGACACATGCCAACACATGGAAGACACATGCCTTTGCCACCTTGCATGCTTATGTGGATTAGAAGACAAAAAGGAAGGTGCTAGAAGGGATGAGATGTCCATGGCTGATGTGAGCATTTAAATGACATGGAAATATCTACTTTGAAGAGCCAAGGACATGAAGACAAGTGGCAATTAATGCCAACTCATCTAGGATAGGAATTACCATTGTATCCCTAGGTTAAATGACTATATAAGCAACTTTATGAGACCTAACCTAAAGGGGGACTGCCTAGGGTTTAGTTTTATTATTTTCTCCAGCAGATTTTTATGTCTTTACAAGTTTAGAGTAGCCACCATTTTTATTTCCTTAATGTTCTTTACATTTTTGCAAGTTAAATACAAGTTTTCATGATGTTTTCCTTTACTCTTTACTACATTCTTGCACTCTTTACTTAAGCTTTTTTGTTTCTTTAAATTTCCAGCAACTATATTCATCTTCTACTCTTTATTTTTCTTTTATTTTGGTTCATGATTGAGTCCCATGATCATGGGAGCTTAAGAGGTTGAAAAACTACCTCCATAGTTCTTGTCAGGGAGCTTGGTCCATAGTTTCCTTTTGCAATTTTTATTTTATGCTTTTAAACGTCTAATTTATTTTTTAGTATTTTTATTCTGCTGTTTTAGGGGTCTAGTTTAATGGGTTAAAGCAGTTTTTAAAAATCTTTTAAAACAAAAATACAAAAATTGATCAAAGTAGGATAGGTTAACTTAGGCATTACTTGTGACTGTTTTTGGTTCTTCACTTTATAGCTGCTGTTTGGTTCGGTTTTAGGGTCCCTTTAGGTTCTGTTTTTGGTCCTTTTCAGTGTCTTTTAAGTTTTATATTGGTTGGTGTTAATTTCATGCAATTAGGTTAGGGTTTACTAAGTGTTTGATACATGTTCTAGGCACTAGTTTAGGTGTTTCATGCATTTTTTTTCAAATCTGTCCAACAAAGTGACGTTTTTTATAGCAATTTTTTAGGTCTGTATTTGCTTCATTTTAAGGTCCATTTATGTGTCTTAGGGTCATGTTTAGGTTATATTTTAATCTGGGAATTTTAGGACTTCATTTAGATTAGGTTCCATTGCATTTTCTTAGACATAGTCATATTAGAACACTGTTTTTCCTGATCAGTTTTTATGGGCTGTTTACATTTCTTTTGACTATTGTTTTATGACGTCTTAAGGTGCATTTAAGTAGTATTAAATCATATTAGGACCATACATTCATTAGATAATTTTTTAGGCTAGCTTAAGTTACATTTTCATGCCATTTCCATAGCATTTGCATAACATTTTTGGCATTAATTCCATGTTAGGCATCCTTGCATTATAAGTGTTCTGTCCAGATTTTTTTAGCTGCTGCTTTGGAAGTTGTTTAGGTCAAGTCACATTAAGTTAGGTCATTTTAAGTGCATTTAGATAGTGATTTAAGTATAGGACAAGTTTGGTTAATTTACATGAGCATTTAGTTGCATTTTTAGGTTCATTTAGCATTAAATTTGCTTGCTGTCCAGATTTTATTCCTCCATTAATTCCATGCATTTAGGTACTGTTTTAGGGTAGTTTTATATGTCTTAGGACAGTATTCATATAGGTCTTTAGTTAGGAAAAGTTTGGATTAGTTTCTAAATCATTTAGATGCATTAGTTTAGGTTTGAGTTACATTTTCATTTAATAATTTTAGTGGACTGTTTTAGTAAAGTTTAGGGGCTGTTTTAGATGCATTTTAGTTACTATTTCAGTTATTAAGTGCATTAGTTTAGGGGTTTAATTCATGCATTAGAGTGTAGTTAAGGTTAGGGTTGATTAAGATTTTATTTAGGATTTTTGGGGTTTAAATTAGTTTTAGGAAATTCATACATCATTTTCTTTCTTAAATTAGTTTTTAATTGATTTTTAATTAGTTTTTTTTTTCCATTATTAGTTTCATATTAGGAATTTAATACATATTTTCATTATTTGCATTTTTTTAGAAATTACATTTTTTTATCCTTATAGTTTACTAACTTAAAATTTTGTTTCCTTTCTTTTGTAGTTATTTAATTTTGATCATCTTCACTGTAAGTATTTCTTATTTTCTTTTTAATTTCATTTTCTTTTATTTTATTTTAGTATTTCTATTTATTTTATGTTATTTTATTAGCCTTTGTAGATCACCCTCAACTAAATCTTCATAATTTGCTAGGATATACCTTAGATAATAGTATCTAATATTTAGTTAAGCTTCGCATTACCAGTCTCTGTAGGACGATATTTCCGGACTCACCTCCGTATTACTTGAAGATCACGTGCACTTGCGTGTAGATACCTTTTAGGGTCGACAAGTTTTTGGCGCCGTTGCCGGGGATTAGTCTAGGTTGTTTTTAGTTAATATTAGAATCATCATGCCTAGGTTTAGTTCAAGCCTTTTTTTTTTCTTATTTTTGTAAATATTTCTCCTTCCTAATATTTTAATTCTGTTACTTTGTGAGGTACTATGGCGAATCTGGCAGAGCCCAGAACCTTGGGAGACTACATTATGCCTCATGTACCCACGATACATTCAAGCATTAGGAAGCCCAAAATCGAAGTTGACAGCTTTGAGTTTGAGCCGGACTTCATCCTAATGATCTTGAATTCAGTTCAATTTGGTGGTTTGCCTAGTGAAGATCCATATGCTCATCTTGTCAAATTCTTGGAGATATGTGACCTATGCAAGTACGATGGTGTTTCTGATGATGCCATTCGATTGAGACTCTTCTCATTCTCACTCCGAGATAGGGCAAAGGATAGGCTGCGATCACTTCCTCATCATTCTATACGTACATGGGATGATTTGGCTCATAAGTTCTTAGGTAGATTCATTTCACTTGAGTATATGGCGAAAATGAGGAATCAAATTTTATGCTTTGAGCAATATGACTCCGAGCCTTTTTGTGAAGCATGGGAAAGATTTAAGGACTTGATCAGGAGATGTCCTTCTCATGGATTACCCATGTGGCTACAAATTCAAAGTTTCTATAAATGGTTGGGTGATCCATCGAGAGTAGTGATTGATGCGGTAGCGGGTGGAGCTCTTATGGGGAGATCTGTTGAGGAAGCATATGAATTGATAGAGTTAATGGCTTCCAATGAATTTCAGTGGCAGTGTAAGAGAGATACACTGGAGAAGATCATCAACAGTCAAAAGCTTGATCTTATTGAGACCATGTCTTCTCCGAAAACCACCTCGCCCGGAAAAGTCCATATAAGTCCTTTTATTTCCTGTGAGATATGTGAAGGGAGTCATGCCACTGAGAATTGTCCTATTAATCTGAGTTGGGTGAGTCATCCGTGCTACTCCTCAAGCAACCGTGAGATGCTTTCATCACCATCTTTGGAGCTTATGGAGACATGTGACCATTCTCATCAAGCTCCACTACAACCACTGCATCAAGAGGTGTTGAGTGAAGAAATTGAAAAGCCTCCACCACCTGAGCTTATTGAAATTGAAAATGTGGTTGATGAAAAAGAAATGGAGAGTAGTAAAGGTGAGGAAGAAGTTAAGAGGAATTTGAGATTGAAGCCAAGTCCAAAGGTTGACAAGAAACAACGAGAGGCATCCTTCATTATTTCTTTATGGAACTTTCCACATGAGAATGAAGAGGGTTATATCTTAGAGGACTGTGGAGTGAAGTTCTTTGAAGCCAAGTATCTGATGGAGTCACCTTCCATGGTGGTGCACTATGTGCATCCATCCATTTTCAAACCATTCAAACCACCTTGAAGGATGACAGAGATAGTCAAGCCTGATGACTATAAATCAAGCGCTTCTGGGAGGCACCCCAGCTCTTTAGTAGTTTATTAGTTGTTTCTTTCTTTTTATTAGCTTTAGTGTTATATTTTCATAGCTTTGATTTCTTTTCTTTCTATTTTGTAGGTATGAGTCCAAGTTTTGGGGGAGCAGTCAAGACACTTTTTGGGCATGCAGTTGAGCTTCAACAGAAATTCAGGGGAGTTTCCTTCTATCATTTTTGAATTCTTGAATCACTTACACATTGAGGGCAATGTGCACTTCAAGTTTGGGGGGAAGGAAATTTGAGCTAAATTTTTTCAAAAATTCCAAAAATTTTTCAAATTTTTTGAGCTTAAATGTTTTTGCCTTGAGATATATTACTTGATTTGGTTATTTCTCCATGTCCCTATGATTGAGATTTTGATTGAGTCTGATTTTGAATCTATGGAAAAGCATGATTATTGAGAAGCATGAGTTGAATTCTTGAACTTGCCTTGTTCTGATTATGATTTCTCCATCTTTATGCACTATGTCTTGATCAGGATTTTGTATGCATGTTAGAGAAGGATTATGTGAATATAAGATTGCATTTGTCTTTGAAGTTGTGAGCATATCTAGAATTTGTTTAATCTCCTCTTGAAGCGAAATTTATAGCCCATGCTTCGTAGAAAATGAAAAAAAACTTGTTGCGTGTCTACAGACCTATACCGCAAGTTGCACGGTCGCGACAAGTAATAAAGAGTGAGTAGAGTATCATTCCCACGAGGATTCGTTAAGTCGTTTTAGTTAAATACTAAATAGGTTACCCTAGAATTTATTCAAGCAATTGAGCACTTTCTTGAAGTCATTTAACTACTAAAAGAATTGAAATAAAACTTAAACTAATAATTGGGAAATAAAACTAAAGCGAAAAAAAATTGCAAGTAAAAAAAAATAAAAATAAAATAAAAAATATATATATAAAAATTTAAGGAAAGATTAAATTCAATTACATAAAACCAAACTTAAACTAACCTAAAATTTAACAAATCTAAAATATTAAATAAAAATAAAAATTATGCCAATTAATAAAAAATATTGAAATACTACCTAAATAATTAAAGAAGTGCATTAAATTAAAATAAAACGAAGATAGTAAATAAAACTACGGCAACTAAAACATATTCAATCTAAAACACCAATAATCTTCACTGTTTGCAAACAACAATATGAAATCTTGTTTGTTTGCCACGTCTTGCTACCATGCTTAACAACCAAGCATATGCGTCCCCTCTTTCACGTGCATTGCCTCCCTGGCTAGCTCATGCGTCCATACGTCGAAGCTCACACCTGTCATGTCGATCAGCTACCACTTAACACACAGACCATTAAGCGTCAACACCCTCCTGCTATGCACAACCTTGTTCATGCTCAAGCCACCAACCAGCTCGCCATCAAGCTTCAGTAGAAGCTCGACAACAACCCAGAAACGGGAAAAACAATGTAATGAAGAATGTTTAAAACTAGAAATTTAAAGTTAACCAAGAACTAGAAGAACCTATAACAGAGAAAGCTAAGAAAAGTTTAAAACAGTAACCAAACTAAAGAAACTGAGCATGAAATGAAGTAAATGAAAACTAATTTGTTTAATCTAATTTAACAAGAAGCTTAAGTTTTTGATGTAGTCTTCGAATGGACTTGTTTAAAATTAAGCTGAAACCTAAACTAAATCTAAGAAAACTAAAAATTGAGAAAACGCTGCAAGAACAGAGGCACGCCACAAGTAGCAGCCAAGATGCATCGGCGACAACAAACCAACAGCTTGAGCAACAATTGTAAAACTTTAAATAACCGTGCTTGAAAGAAGATTAAAATTCAAACTAAAATCTAATACAAAAAACCAAAACTAAAAAAAACTTAAAGAAAACTAGAGTTTAAGAAAACAAAACAGCAAAGGTGAAGAAGAAAGTGTCACGCAGCCTCCTCCACCTCGCCTAAAACTAATGAAGACTGTAAAGAAAAATGCAGTAAAGGTTGAAGACGATGGCTACTGTCACCAGCCTCACTCCCACCACAGCCATCCCCTTCTCTCTTGCGGCAGCCTCTTCTTTGTATGAGTTAGGGTTGCTTCCATGGGCTTGCATCAAGAAAGGCCTCTTTTTGGGTTGGAGTTGAAGTGTTTTAGGGCTTATGGGTTTTGGTATTTAAGATGGGCTTAAATAATGTTTGGGTTTTATGTGAGAATGGGGTATATTTAAGTGGGTTATGGTGGGGTAATGGTTAAAGGCTTTTTTTTTTTCAAGAGTTTAGAAAATTGGTTTAGGTAAGGTTTATGGTTTAAAACTAATTTAGGGATAAGGTGATGGGGAATGGGTTTAGGGTTTGGGTAAGTTTAGGGATTTAAGGATAAGGTTAAGTTGAGGGTTTAACCACCAAATCCAACCATTTTTCCTTGACTTTTTTGTCATTTTCTTGATTTTCTCATTATTCTTGAATTTCCTACACATGAAGATAATTTAATTAAATTGGGAAGAAAATATATTAAAATTCCAAAATTTAAGCAAAATTGATAAGTCTCTAAAATATTCACTTTTTAGAGTATTTTATTGCATCAATTTTGCTTAAATTTTGGAATTTTAATATATTTTCTTCCCAATTTAATTAAATTATCTTCATGTGTAAGAAATTCAAGAATAATGAGAAAATCAAGAAAATGACAAAAAAGTCAAGGAAAAATGGTTGGATTTGGTGTTTAAACCCTCAACTTAACCTTATCCTTAAATCCCTAAACTTACCCAAACCCTAAACCCATTTCCCATCACCTTATCCCTAAATTAGTTTTAAACCATAAACCTTACCTAAACCAAATTTCTAAACTCTTGAAAAAAAAAAGCCTTTAACCATTACCCCACCATAACCCACTTAAATATACCCCATTCTCACATAAAACCCAAACATTATTTAAGCCCATCTTAAATACCAAAACCCATAAGCCCTAAAACATTTCAAATCCAACCCAGAAAGAGGCCTTTCTTGATGCAAGCCCATGGAAGCAACCCTAACTCATACAAAGAAGAGGCTGTCGCAAGAGAGAAGGGGATGGATGTGGTGGGAGTGAGGCTGGTGACAGTAGCCATCGTCTTCAACCTTTACTGCATTTTTCTTTACAGTCTTCATTAGTTTTAGGCGAGGTGGAGGAGGCTGCGTGACACTTTCTTCTTCACCTTTGCTGTTTTGTTTTCTTAAACTCTAGTTTTCTTTAAGTTTTTTTTAGTTTTGGTTTTTTGTATTAGATTTTAGTTTGAATTTTAATCTTCTTTCAAGCACGGTTATTTAAAGTTTTACAATTGTTGCTCAAGCTATTGGTTAGTTGTCGCCGATGCATCTTGGCTGCTACTTGTGGCGTGCCTCTGTTCTTGCAGCGTTTTCTCAATTTTTAGTTTTCTTAGATTTAGTTTTAGGTTTCAGTTTAATTTTAAACAAGTCCATTCGAAGACTACATCAAAAACTTAAGCTTTCTTGTTAAATTAGATTAAACAAATTAGAGTTTTCATTTACTTCATTTCATGCTCAGTTTCTTTAGTTTGGTTACTGTTTTAAACTTTTCTTAGCTTTTCTCTATTATAGGTTCTTCTAGTTCTTGGTTAACTTTAAATTTCTAGTTTAAACATTCTTCATTACATTGTTTTTCCCGTTTTTGGGTTGTTGTCTAGCTTCTACTGAAGCTTGATGGCGAGCTGGTTGGTGGCTTGAGCATGAACAAGGCTGTGCATAGCAGGAGGTGTCGACGCTTAATGGTCTGTGTGTTGAAGTGGTAGCTGATCGGCATGACAGGTGTGAGCTTCGACGCATGGACGCATGAGCTAGCCAGGGAGGCAATGCACGTGAAAGAGGGGACGCATATGCTTGGTTGTTAAGCATGGTAGCAAGACGTGGCAACAAACAAGATTTCATATTGTTGTCTTGCAAACAGTGAAGATTATTGGTGTTTTAAGGATTGAATATGTTTTAGTTGCCGTAGTTATTATTACTATCTTCGTTTTATTTTAATTTAATGCACTTCTTTTAATTATTTAGGTAGTATTTCAATATTTTTATTAATTTGCATAATTTTATAATTTATATTTAATATTTAGATTTGTTAAATTTTAGGTTAGTTTAAGTTTTGGTTTTATGTAATTGAAATTTAATCTTTCCTTAAATTTTTATGTATATATTTTTTATTTTATTTTTATTTTTTTTACTTGCAATTTTTTTTTCGCTTTAGTTTTATTTCCAATTATTAGTTTAAGTTTTATTTCAATTCTTTTAGTAGTTAAATGACTTCAAGAAAGTGCTCAATTGCTTGAATAAATCTAGGGTAACCTATTTTAGTATTTAACTAAAACGACTTAACTAATCCTCGTGGGAACGCAACAAGATACTTCTAGAGGAGGGGTATAGGTCTTCCATAGAGCACCAGCGTAGACTGAATCCGGTAATGAAAGAAGTGGTCAAGAAAGAGATAATTAAGTGGTTAGATGCAGGAATTATATACCCCATCTCAGACAGTGCCTGGGTGAGTCCAATTCAGTGTGTCCCTAAAAAGGGAGGGATGACCGTTATAGAAAATGAGAACAATGAACTCATCCCCACTAGGACTGTCACTGGTTGGCGAGTATGTATGGATTATAGGAAGTTAAACAAAGCCACCAGAAAAGACCACTTCCCTTTGCCTTTCATTGACCAAATGTTGGATAGGCTAGCTGGTCATGAGTTTTATTGCTTGCTGGATGGGTACTCAGGATACAATCAGATAGCTATAGCCCCAGAGGACCAAGAAAAGACCACTTTCACCTGTCCCTATGGGACCTTTGCTTTTAGGAGAATGCCATTTGGACTATGTAATGCACCTGCTACTTTTCAGAGATGTATGATGGCTATTTTCTCCGATATGGTGGAGAATTTTCTTGAGGTTTTTATGGATGATTTTTCAGTATTTGGGGATAGCTTTGATCTATGTTTACATAATCTTTCTTTGGTGTTGAAAAGGTGTGAAGAGACTAACCTAGTGCTTAATTGGAGAAGTGCCATTTTATGGTAAAAGAAGGAATAGTGCTAGGGCATAAGATCTCTTCTAAGGGGATTGAGGTAGATAAAGCTAAGATTGAGGCCATTGAGAAACTACCTCCCCCTTCTTCTGTTAAGGGCATCCGAAGCTTCTTAGGACATGCAGGCTTCTATAGGAGATTCATTAAGGACTTCTCTCATATCTCTAAGCCTTTATGTAATCTTCTTGAGAAGGATGCAAAGTTTAATTTTGATGAGCATTGTTTAGAGGCATTTAAGACCTTAAAAGAAAAGTTAGTGACTGCCCCAGTTATTGTCGCCCCGGATTGGAATCTTTCATTTGAGCTTATGTGTGATGCAAGCGATTATGCTGTGGGTGCAGTCCTTGGACAGAGGAAAGGAAAGGTCTTCCATGCCATCTATTATGCAAGTAAGACTCTGACTGATGCTCAACTAAACTATGCCACCACTGAGAAGGAGTTGCTAGCAGTAGTGTTTGCATTTGATAAGTTTCGCTCCTATCTCATAGGGACTAAAGTGGTGGTATACACTGATCACTCTGCTATTAAATACCTTATTGCTAAGAAAGATGCTAAGCCTAGGTTGATTAGATGGATCCTCCTTCTTCAGGAGTTTGATTTAGAGATTAGGGATAAGAAAGGCACAGAAAACCAGGTGGCTGATCATCTTTCAAGGTTAGAGAGTAGAGCAGTGGAGGATAGGACAGAGATTAATGAATCCTTCCCAGATGAGCAGTTATTTGCTTATGGTCATTTGAGTTTACCATGGTATGCTGACTACGTTAATTTCCTGGTTAGTAATGTGTTACCACCTGATTTGTCTACCCAACAAAAGAAGAAGTTTTTGAATGATGTCAAGAGTTATGTTTGGGACGAGCCTTATTTGTACAAGCAGTGTAAAGATCACATTTTGAGGAGGTGTGTCCCCAGTGAGGAGATAGAAAGTATACTTAGACATTGTCATTCTTCAGAGTATGGGGGACATTTTGGTGGTAGTAGGACAGCTGCCAAGGTACTTCAGTGTGGATACTATTGGCCTACCCTATTTAAGGATGCCCACTTATTTGCTTCAAGGTGTGATAGGTGTCAGAGGACAGGCAATATATCTAGAAGAAATGAGATGCCTCTGACAAACATTTTAGAAGTGGAACTATTTGATGTGTGGGGCATTGACTTTATGGGACCCTTTATTCCTTCTTATGGGAATCTGTACATTCTACTGGCAGTAGATTATGTTTCTAAGTGGGTTGAAGCAATAGCAGTGCCTACTAACGATGCTCGGGTAGTGATGAAGTTTCTTAGGAAAAATATCTTTTCTAGATTTGGTACACCTAGGGCAATAATTAGTGATGAGGGATCCCATTTTTGCAATAGGACTTTAGAGGCGCTTTTAAAGAAGTATGGGGTCAAGCATAAGGTAGCTACTGCTTATCACCCTCAGACTAGTGGCCAAGCAGAGATTTCCAATAGGGAGATTAAGGGAATTTTGGAAAAGACTGTGAATCCCAATAGGAAAGATTGGTCTCTTAGGCTAGATGATGCATTGTGGGCTTATAGGACTGCATTCAAAACACCTATAGGGATGTCACCATATAAATTGGTCTATGGAAAGGCTTGCCATTTACCTGTAGAGTTAGAACATAGAGCTTATTGGGCTATTAAAAACCTGAACTTTGATCTTAAAGTAGCTGGTGAGAAGAGGCTGCTGCAGTTAAATGAGTTAGATGAATTCAGGTTACAAGCATATGAGAATGCCAAGCTCTATAAGGAAAAGACTAAGCTATGGCATGATAGAAAGCTCAAGGAGAAACATTCGAGCCGGGGCAACAGGTTTTACTATTTAATTCACGCTTGAAGTTGTTTCCAGGCAAGCTTAAGTCTAGGTGGTCAGGGCCTTTCACCATTACACAAGTCTTTCCACACGGGGCAGTAGAGATCATGGATGAGACCATTAGGCAGCCCTTTAAGGTTAATGGGCAGAGGCTTAAGTTGTATTTTGGGGGAGGATATGATAGGCAAGATTCGGTCACTGTATTAGCTGATCCTAGTCGCCCTACTATTGCTCCAGATCCAGATTGATGCAGAGTGATTGAAAGTCTTGCTGAGACTATAAACTTAGCCCAGCTTCATGATTTATTGTTATTTTCTTTTCTTTTCTTTCTTTTTATGTTTGTACAGTTTTTTTTTTCCGTGTGATGCTTGTTTTTCTTTGTTTGCTTTTGTAGGTACCTTTCATAGCAGCACCTTTCTTTGAGCTTCACAATGATCATCCGTGGGATATTCAGGGAGTTTTCTATTCCGTGCTTCATTTCTTTATTTTATCTGCACACTGAGGACATTGTGCACTTTAAGTTTGGGGGAGGGGATTAACTTGAGCATTTTCAAAAAAAAATGTGCAAAATTGAAAAGTTTTGAAAATTTGGGCTTAAATGGAATGTTTTGAGATGATTTGAGTACTTAGCATGTATTTTCTCATAATCCTATGATATTACCCCTTGAATTGGTCTGATCTGATTGACTAAGAAGCATGATTGTGGTGAAAGCATGAAGTTAAATTCTTTGAATTTGTCTTGATTCTAATTGCGATATCCTCATCTTTATACACATGTCATGATCATGGATTAGTATGCACATTTAGAGAAGGCTTATGTGGACATAGGATTGCATTGGTTCATTTGACTTTGTCTATCATATTCTAGAATTTGCTTGATCTTCTCTTGAGGCGAAATTATTAGATCACACTTGATTAGGAAAGTGATTTAGGCCATCCTTGGATCGTTTGAGCCTTTCTAACTAACCTTGTACATATTTTATCCTTAGTCACCCCTTTGAGCCAAATTAGCTTTTCTCTATTTATACACCTACAAGTTAATTTCCTTTAGCCAAATAAACACACTTTCTTATCCCTTACCCCAAAAGCATGTGTTTTACTAGGATATATCATGAGCTATGTACATATTTGGGTAGATAAATAGGATATAAAAAAAATATATTAAAAAAAAGAAAAAAAAAGAAAAAAAAGAAGAAAAAAAAAAGAAAATGGAAAATTAAAAAAATTGAAAAAAAAAATTTGAAAAAAAAAAAGAAAAAGAAAAAAAAAAATGTATAGCAAAGGAACTAAGTGTGGGGGTTGGTTAGAGCTCTAAACATCTTAGATCCTAGTGAGTAATGCATGATTAGGGGTTGAGCCTAAATTTCCTTTATCATACCTTAGCCCTAGCCTTACATTACAAGCTTAATAAGACCTATTGATTCTTGGTTAGGTGTGACTACATTAGTGGAGAGAAAAGTGAAAAGCAAACATATGGAAATGATCACTTGTCATTGACTTTGCACCTTTATGTTTGCATAAACTAATCCGAATTGTGTACTTTGAAATGAAATTGACATTATACACACACAAGGGGATTCCAATTTGGGTTAAGACTTATGATTGAATGATACCTAGTGTTTGATCTATGATTGTGAGACTTTGAGATTGGAATTTGTACTTTACCTTTGAGGATGATTGAGAAAAATAAGTATGCTTCGTACTTGTCATTTCCTACTTATGTTTCGCTTGAGGACAAGCAAAAGCTCAAGTTTGGGGGTGTGATAACTCTATGAAAATAGAGTTATTTTAGTATTTTATTGATTAATAATTATTTAATTCCCCTGTTATTTTATTAATTATTCCCCTAATTTTATTAAATTCCTCATGTTTTGCAGAAAAATAAATTTTAGATGAATTTCAGTCTTTTCGGTAGAAAATAGACTGAAAATGGGCAAGAAAGGAGACTGGACCACTACAAGACAAGGGAGCATGACTCTTCATTTTATCTCTCATCTTTTGACATCTAGCATGCCACATGTCATCATCCTACTCACTCTTAGTGGATAAAAACAAAAGACACATGCCAACACATGGAAGACACATGCCTTTGCCACCTTGCATGCTTATGTGGATTAGAAGACAAAAAGGAAGGTGCTAGAAGGGATGAGATGTCCATGGCTGATGTGAGCATTTAAATGACATGGAAATATCTACTTTGAAGAGCCAAGGACATGAAGACAAGTGGCAATTAATGCCAACTCATCTAGGATAGGAATTACCATTGTATCCCTAGGTTAAATGACTATATAAGCAACTTTATGAGACCTAACCTAAAGGGGGACTGCCTAGGGTTTAGTTTTATTATTTTCTCCAGCAGATTTTTATGTCTTTACAAGTTTAGAGTAGCCACCATTTTTATTTCCTTAATGTTCTTTACATTTTTGCAAGTTAAATACAAGTTTTCATGATGTTTTCCTTTACTCTTTACTACATTCTTGCACTCTTTACTTAAGCTTTTTTGTTTCTTTAAATTTCCAGCAACTATATTCATCTTCTACTCTTTATTTTTCTTTTATTTTGGTTCATGATTGAGTCCCATGATCATGGGAGCTTAAGAGGTTGAAAAACTACCTCCATAGTTCTTGTAGGGAGCTTGGTCCATAGTTTCCTTTTGCAATTTTTATTTTATGCTTTTAAACGTCTAATTTATTTTTTAGTATTTTTATTCTGCTGTTTTAGGGGTCTAGTTTAATGGGTTAAAGCAGTTTTTAAAAATCTTTTAAAACAAAAATACAAAAATTGATCAAAGTAGGATAGGTTAACTTAGGCATTACTTGTGACTGTTTTTGGTTCTTCACTTTATAGCTGCTGTTTGGTTCGGTTTTAGGGTCCCTTTAGGTTCTGTTTTTGGTCCTTTTCAGTGTCTTTTAAGTTTTATATTGGTTGGTGTTAATTTCATGCAATTAGGTTAGGGTTTACTAAGTGTTTGATACATGTTCTAGGCACTAGTTTAGGTGTTTCATGCATTTTTTTCAAATCTGTCCAACAAAGTGACGTTTTTTATAGCAATTTTTTAGGTCTGTATTTGCTTCATTTTAAGGTCCATTTATGTGTCTTAGGGTCATGTTTAGGTTATATTTTAATCTGGGAATTTTAGGACTTCATTTAGATTAGGTTCCATTGCATTTTCTTAGACATAGTCATATTAGAACACTGTTTTTCCTGATCAGTTTTTATGGGCTGTTTACATTTCTTTTGACTATTGTTTTATGACGTCTTAAGGTGCATTTAAGTAGTATTAAATCATATTAGGACCATACATTCATTAGATAATTTTTTAGGCTAGCTTAAGTTACATTTTCATGCCATTTCCATAGCATTTGCATAACATTTTTGGCATTAATTCCATGTTAGGCATCCTTGCATTATAAGTGTTCTGTCCAGATTTTTTTAGCTGCTGCTTTGGAAGTTGTTTAGGTCAAGTCACATTAAGTTAGGTCATTTTAAGTGCATTTAGATAGTGATTTAAGTATAGGACAAGTTTGGTTAATTTACATGAGCATTTAGTTGCATTTTTAGGTTCATTTAGCATTAAATTTGCTTGCTGTCCAGATTTTATTCCTCCATTAATTCCATGCATTTAGGTACTGTTTTAGGGTAGTTTTATATGTCTTAGGACAGTATTCATATAGGTCTTTAGTTAGGAAAAGTTTGGATTAGTTTCTAAATCATTTAGATGCATTAGTTTAGGTTTGAGTTACATTTTCATTTAATAATTTTAGTGGACTGTTTTAGTAAAGTTTAGGGGCTGTTTTAGATGCATTTTAGTTACTATTTCAGTTATTAAGTGCATTAGTTTAGGGGTTTAATTCATGCATTAGAGTGTAGTTAAGGTTAGGGTTGATTAAGATTTTATTTAGGATTTTTGGGGTTTAAATTAGTTTTAGGAAATTCATACATCATTTTCTTTCTTAAATTAGTTTTTAATTGATTTTTAATTAGTTTTTTTTTCCATTATTAGTTTCATATTAGGAATTTAATACATATTTTCATTATTTGCATTTTTTTAGAAATTACATTTTTTTATCCTTATAGTTTACTAACTTAAAATTTTGTTTCCTTTCTTTTGTAGTTATTTAATTTTGATCATCTTCACTGTAAGTATTTCTTATTTTCTTTTTAATTTCATTTTCTTTTATTTTATTTTAGTATTTCTATTTATTTTATGTTATTTTATTAGCCTTTGTAGATCACCCTCAACTAAATCTTCATAATTTGCTAGGATATACCTTAGATAATAGTATCTAATATTTAGTTAAGCTTCGCATTATCAGTCTCTGTAGGACGATATTTCCGGACTCACCTCCGTATTACTTGAAGACCACATGCACTTGCGTGTAGATACCTTTTAGGGTCGACAGAAGTGGGCGGACTTAGTTAATTTGTCAACAATCACCAAAATTGCATCATGGTTCCTTTTAGTTCTCGGTAGACCTATGATGAAGTCCATAGTAATATGCTTCCATTTTTATGTAGGTATAGATAGAGGTTATTGCAAACCTGCTAGTCTCTGGTGCTATACCTTAAGTTACTAACAGTTGAGACACTTGGCAACAAATTTGGCAATGTCTCTCTTCATTCCTAACCACCAATACACTTTATGCTAATTATGATACATCTTTGGGTGTCAAGACGCAAATTGTACCTAGTAGAGTGAGCTTCTGACAAAATAAGATCCTTAAGATCTATATCATTTGGGACACAAATCCGTCCTCTGAATCTCAAAATGCTATTAGACCCAAATCCAAAATCAATCTGCTCACCAGTTTGAACCCAACTTGCCATCTCTACACAATATGAATCTTCCATCTGAGCACATCTAATACATTCCACCAAATTTGGCTTAATTCGCATATTAGCCATCATACCATATCTATCAGAAGAAGTAACATTTAGCCTCAGACTTGCAAACTGCTCTAGCAAATCAAACCCCCTGACCATCATATATGAAATCAATCTTATATGATTTCTACTGAGAGTATCAGCAACCACATTAGCTTTACCCAAATGATAGAGTATCTCACAGTCATAAACTTTCAGAAGCTTAGTCCATCTCTATTCCTCATATTCAATTCCTTCTGTGAGAACAAATACTTCAAACTCTTATGGTTTGTGAACACCTGAAATCTTTCCCCATAAAGATAATGCCTCCAAATCTTCAGAGTAAACACTGCTGCGGCTAACTCCAAATCATGAGTAGGGTAGTTCTTCTCATGGTCCTTAAGTTGGTGGGAACCATAAGCCATTACCTTACCATTCTGCATGAACACACAACCTAAACCTTGAGCGGATGCATTACTGTACAATGAGAAACCTCCTAAGCCACTAGGTAGAGTAAGGATCAATACTGTAGTTAGTCTACGCTTCAACTCTTAGAAGCTATGCTTATAGGCGCCATTCCACTCATACTTTACATCCATGCATGTAAGCCGCGTCAAAGGAGCAACTAATATAGAAAATCCCTCAATGAATATTCAATAATATCCAACCACACCAAGGAAACTCCGGATCTCAGTAATTGATTTTGGCCTTTCTAACTGTACAATGGCCTCTATCTTGGATGGATCAATAGACACCCCGTCCTTTGACACCACATGACCTAGAAAAGTAATCTGATCCAACTAAAAATCACACTTACTCAACTTAGCATATAACTTCTAATCCCTATAGGTCTGAAGGACAATCCTCAAATGCTACACATGTTCTTCCCGGGATTTAGAGTAAACAAGAATATCATTTATGAAGACAATGTCGAACTTGTCCAAATAAGGCTTAAACACTTCATTCATTAAAGTCATAAAAACTGTAGGTGCATTAGTAAGCCTGAATGGCATCACTAAGAATTCATGATGTCCATATCGGGTCCTAAAGGCTGTTTTAGGGATATCTTCACTCCTAATCTTCAACTGATGATACCCCAACCTAAGATCAATCTTTGAAAAGATCTGAGTACCCCTAAGCTGATCAAACAAGTCATCAATCCTAGGAAGTGGGTACTAATTCTTAATAGTAGCCTTATTCAACCACCGGTAACCAACACATAATTGAAGGCTACCATCTTTCTTCTGAACAAACAGTATAGCCGCACCCCATTTAATGTACAAACTATCAAAAATACGAATAACATTTTCCTTTTTCTTATGGATTGATTAGGCTATTTGTCGTGTCATTTTCTTTCTTACTTACATAACATACATTTCCACATTCAATCGATATCATTATATCTAACCGATACATATCATGTAACAGTCCACACATACGGTAAATCACGTATTTTTACACATAATCCACGGTTGGGCTGTCTGTGATGCCATTAACATTCAACAGTGACAGTAATAAATGATAAACATTTATTTAACAAATATGGAATACGAATTTTTTTTTTTCATATTTCCTTACATATGACATCCCCTATTGTCCTTGTTTCAATGAAGTAGTACTGCATACATATGTCTGAAATGCAAACGACAAGTGACTGTACCTTTCATATTTAACATAATTTGCCCCAGCGCTCTATATGTAGCTATATCCATCTCGGAGATAATTCTCTAACTCCGTGTCTTTTTATCTGTGGAGTTAAAACAAAGGGGTGAGCAAACCACGCGCTCAGTAAAAGAGACGTATGTTGCTTTAAATAAAGCAAAAACTATATACCACAAAGTATTTATTTTTCCTAAAATCATACCAAGTAGGAAAATAGTGGATATAGTAAACAGTCCTCTCAATACACCATTCAAATCACTGGCTAAACAGTTTACAATATAATGTAGTAAACAGTAATACAGTAAACAAGATTCAATAAATCCTTTTAGTAAACAGAAATCAGTAAGTTCAGACTAGGCATCACCCTACAATTAAATCATGCTATCATCGTTCCTACAGGAACACAAGTCGTTCGCTTTGGGGTGCACCCGTAGGCCATCGCCCTTCACGGCTTTCTCGAAGTGTGCCCTTAGGCCAAAACTCCAATTCGCGTCCCCACTGGGACACAGCTAGATCTATAGCCATGGTCTATATTGTGACACCCTAGGGTGCACCCGCTAGTCCACCGACCCGAGCCATCGCCCCAGGCGGGTCACTCAGCTACGTGAATAGTAATGCATGAAACTCGGGGCCTAAAGTCTCGAAAATCAATTTATATCTCATAAAGAACCTTTAAGGAATATTTCACACATTTCATCATTTCTTTAAAATGATTGTTTTCCAAAAAGATATTATATTTTCTGTTTACAAAACACAGTAAAACAGCCAGTAATCTCACCATTTTTCGTGTGAGAAAAATACAAGTTAAACTGGCTCGCCCCTTACTAGCTCACCCATTACGGCTCATCCCTCGCAGTGGATTGAGTTCGCATGTTTTCATTTGCCCATGTGGTGAACTAACATCACCCACTGTGGCTCTCACACCAAGCTGAATTGGGGGTCGCCTACAAAATATTTCTCTTTTAAAAAAACAAGGGATCGCCCACTGTTGGCTCGCCCAAAATTATATCAAAGGGGTCGCCTATCTTTGGCTCACCCGAATTTCATTAAAACAGGGGTCGCCTTTCTTTGGCTTGCCCAGAAAACAACATAGGGGTCGGCTTTATAGCTCGCCCAAATCATGGTCTGTGAAAACAGTTTATCAAACTAATGCATGTCTCAAACCAAATCATTTTCTTAATATTTATATAACATTTTTCTCCACAGGACATACATTTTACGTCACATACTACTCCCTTACCTGGTCTTATGGAACCGAGCTTCCCGGTTGCATCTACCGAAATTGTACTTCTCGGCTGCAAAATAATTTTATCGAAAATTATTACTAATTTTCTTCTTATTTTTAAACTACTAAAATTCATAAAATGCAGCCACCAACTTCATGTTATGAATACAACCAGTATAAATTATACTGGTATTTAAAATTAATTTCTTCGTTCCACTTCCTTTTTCGGTTTTAATTGCACCAAAAATTTTCTTTTAATTTCTATAATTATTCTTTACCAAAACCCCTAATTTTCAACATAATTTTCCTTTTTCAATGTCATGGCCAAAACCTCTCATGGCCATTTTTATTGACTTTCTAATTTTTCTTTTCATTTTCTTGATTCCCATTTTATATTTCTTGTCTACGTGAACCCCTCTTACCATTTCTTTGCATGAAGTCTTAAATGCTTTCACACTTCCATGTTCAACCGTAGGTCTCCTCAATAGTTAAAGTTCTCTTTCATTTTATCTAGTTTCCTTTAATGATTTTCCATCACTATGTTACAATTTCAGCTCAATTTCATTTTATTCTTCATCTACTTCAAGATATGAATCTCTTCTATTTCTATGATCTAACAAAATTAAATCAAAAGCAAGACTATACTCATGCTTCTCATGCTTGCAATCATAGAATTATATCAGTCAATATCAAGAAGCCATTAAATCTCACCTTGATCAATTTGTGTTTCTAAAACAGAATTTGTTTTTCTGTTTTGTTCCTCTTCCACATCAGCCCTCTAGCTTGAATTCTTATTTGATCCAAAGAGGAAGGGAAGTTCAATGGTGAAGGTTAACTAATTAGCTATCAAGAGTATTAAAATTGGCTAGCTTTCTTTGGCTAAGTAGAAGCTGACCCAGAACAAAATAAAACTCAGTTTATGCCTCTCGTATACAGCAATGTTCGGTGATGAAGGAGGTGTTTTGCTGAGATTTTTGGTCCTTTATTCCTTCATATACTCAAGACCTCCAATACAAATTAAACATCTGGCATCTTACATATTTCCTTTCTCATTTCTTACCTTATATAGCATTAAATGGCTGAAGAAATTTCAGCGAAAGTGCCGTGTAAGTCTCCCTCCTTACACATCTTTGACCTCCTATTTATTGTCTTTGTTCTTTGCTCCATTTAACTTCTTCTTATTATGTTTTTGTACTATTTATATTTCATTCTATTCTATACAATACAACTCACTTCTTTTGATATTATATATATTTTTTCCAATAGACAATCGGGGCCATGCAATCCAAGGAGTAACGTGAATGCTTGGCTTGTCAATCAAGTTGTTTTCACTTCTCCTTTGTTTTTATTCCAGCCATTAACATCCTTTTTTGTCTAGTACCTTCAATACCGTTGGTACTCCACTCTTTTAAGCCATCTCTTTACCTACCTTATAGTATAAAAGGCATGCTTTTTCAGCCTTTAAGTGGCTGGCCGATTGGTACAAGGCAGCAGCAAAGTGGCGTTAAAGTCCACTTTGCTCCATCTTTTGTGGACTTTTCCATCCCTCTTTTCAAAGCTTCAACCAATTACCATTTAGTCATGTGTGTTAGCTTTTTAATTACTTTTTCTCCAAGCCTCTTTGCACCTTAGACATTAAGTTTTTCTTCTTTCCTTCAAAATCTTCCAGTCGAGCACAACCAAAGAATTTGTTGGCGTGACTGGCTGCCTCTTTTTTTTTTGTCTTGTGTTATGCTTCCACAAATAAAATTTCTAGCCATGTCAACTTCTAATTAATGTCATGTTTCTTTTATAATATATCCCTCAATATCTTCTACTCTTAAAGTCATTCTCCAGCAGCCTTTAAAAAGGCTAGGCAGAAAACGTCCCAAAGCAGTAAAGTTGGCATGGACTTTGCTTAATTTCAGCCAATAAAATTCTGATATATATAACTTTAATTGCTTTATCTTTAAACACCATTTCTATCCATTTAACACTAAGAAAATCATGTTTTTATCAGCCTTTAAAAAGGCTGGAAAAGAACGTGTAGCAGCAGCAAGAGTGGAATAGAAGTCCACTTTTGCTGCACCTTCGTTGGCTTTCATTTTCTTCCTTTGCTTTATTTTAACTAATGATATTCTAAAGTCTATATCTCCTTTTCTATTCATTTTATATTATAAGAATCATGTCTTTATCATCTTTTTTTTCATTTTCTTTTCCATGCATGAACCTAATAGTGCAAGTGAAGAAACAAAGTGGCGTGAAGTCCACTTATAGCCACTTTTCTTGACTTTTTTTCACCTTTCTTTTGCAAAGCTTCCATCAAATAAGCTTCTAGGTATTTATTTTTATATATATTTGACTTTATCATATATATATTTTATCCATGCATTGAATCCCATTTTCTTGTAATTATTTCCAACCGAATACAACAAAGCAGCAGAATAGCATCGGTAGAGTAAGAATTTGGCTGAAGTTTGATCCACTTTAATCTTCTCTTGCTCCATATCAACCAATAAGATTTGTCACCTAACTAATTATTTCATTTCCTCATTAATTCATGAATAATTTAACTGCAGCAAGGGAGTAGCTGAGGGAGCATCACACGTAAAATGACAAGGCTGCAAGAAGAATGACAATCACCCTTTTTATTCCCACACGTTATTGACTTCTTTGGCCTACCTTTGATGGCTATTCGGCCAATAGAATTTTCTTGGATGATGACTTTGAAGGCTTTATCTTTTAAGCATTATTTCCATGACATTTTATACTACAACAATTTGTATTTCAACAGCCTTTAAATGGCTGGACAGAAACGGCATCATGCAGCAGAAAGTGGCCTGAAAGTCCACTTTTGCTGCACCGTTTCTTAACTTCCTTTTCTTCTTCTTATTAGCTACATCTAATAAAAATATTCACATGTTAAACTTTAACATCTCCTTCCTCTAAGCCTCAATTAAATTGTATTTTAACTCCCTTGAATATTTTTCTGCCGTGAAACATACAACAGCAACAAGATAGGTGGCGTGCAAGTCCCTTTTGTTGGCTGCATGCTTTTGTTTATTTTTCCACCTCTTTCACATATTTCCACCAATGAAATTTAATCATATGTACACTAATTAAACTTCTCTTCCTTTAAATATATTTATTTGTATATTCCATTATGGAAATATCACTTCCATGTATAAATTTCATATTTATTTTCTTTGTTCATTCTATACCTTCAATCAATCATTTAATATTCATTCCACCTCTTGTACACCATATCACAAATTATAAATCCAATAATTAAAATGGAAAGTGGAAATCCACATTCAATATTTAATTCCATTACATAATTCATTTCCACTATCAATCATTTATAATTATGGTGTACAGTGTAATAAAATCGGGTCTCACATATCAAAATGGTTATAACCCATTAACAATAATCACATACTTAGTAACCATATACATATAAGCATAACTAATACAAATATCCGGTTCACTATACATATCATTATCCCTAAAGTTTACATCCCCGATACAGCTAAAGTATATCATGGTACTATACAAAAGTCTAAAATATATAATGTAAGTATGATATACCTCCAAGGGAATTATAGATATGCCTCGAAGGAATACTATGTCCAAAAGTAATAGCTCCTTGAAAAACGAGTGGATTTCATTGCAAATAATATGGGACGAAAAATAGAGGGTGAGTTTACACTCAGTAAGGAAACATATATAAAAGTGCAATATAATGCAACTATTATGCATGTTTCCTATTTGACTCCACGATAATGTGCATAATTTACAAACGGTACGGATAATTTGATAAGAAGGAATTCTATAGATAGTTAGGAATACTAGGCTGAGTATGAAAGGATACTTTAGAGCATTTTACTTGTCCCAATTCCTAAGTTCGATAATAGGGAAGCTATAAGATATTTTTAATATAAAGAAGTAATGTAATCAAATCAAAACAATCTTTCAATTTCAATTGGTATACAGTTATAAGTAATAAGAACACGTTAAATATGATTCAACTATAAAGTCAAATATTTCATTTCAAATACAAATAATTCAAACCATCAATCTATCAAATGATAAAACATTCGGTGGAGATAGTCAGCATCCTAATAGAATCATGCATATAAAGTTCTCGTAAGGGATATAAGAGAGACATATGGCAACAGTCTATAAAAGTCCACAATGTGCACTAGTCAGGTGACATCTATGGGTGCTGATGACTTGACAAAGGTTAAACAGCAAACAAACTGATGGACGGACTAAAGTGCATGATTGCCAAAGGCAACTACCAGAGCTAACAATCTCAAAACCGTTCATAAAACATTCATAATCAATAAAAGAAATCAATTCGAGAAAATCTTATCTTCAGTCAATCCATAAAGCATTCAAAACCATATAACTTACTCTTTGAAGTAGAATATTCAATAAATATTCTCGGTGTGAAAGTAAATGTTCAAAATATTTTATTTACGCATAAACAAATGCCTAGTACATACCGGTAATTCAAATCGAGTGAAAGCAAATAAAAATTCAAACGAAAATTGAATTTCAAAACTATGCAGACTTTGAAGCCTAATTCTTTTTTAGATAATTTTATCTAATTCTTCTAGTCTAATTGTTCGATTTCATTTACAGTTATCGGTACGTTGACTTTAGGTTCATTTTATGAAATTTTGGCAACATAACGGCTCTAGCTAGCCTAACCCCCTGCATTAAAACACAATTTATATATCACAAATCCAGCCACAAATCCAATGCAGGCATAGTATTCCTATGCTCCTTTACACATGTTCCTTACCACTTTACGCTACAGCGCAGTATAATAGCTTGCAGCACCACTTACACTCTTTTATACTCGCAAGCTTAGCACTGCAAAATACTATCAAAATGCAATTAAAACCCAATACTTCAATTACAAAGAATATTCTATACCTTACAATCTTTCATTTTGCCTAATAGAACAACAAATCCAGTTTACATCCTATTAGATGCCAAAACACAACTACAGTTAAAACACATTCTTTTTTCAAATCTAACTTCACCAAGGATCTTGTTAACATTTAAACATCATTCTTTAACCATCAAACTATAGAATTCAGCGTGGTAACCCCTACAACATGCCTTGGCTAAAACCTCCCTGAACCACTAGACTTATCCTTTTGCAATTCTAACCTCATGGCTATGCTTCACTCATTCCCTACTATCATTTCATACCTATCATGCATTATGATTTCATCAATACCCTATAACCTTCACCACGGCCTAAACTTCATGGCACTCCTACACATGATTTTGTTTCATTCCAAAACCATTAACATACTATACTAAGAACAATTACAAACACTAAGTGGAATCAAAGAAAAACTCATCTTTTCTTACCTATGTATGAGGACGAATGAGGAGGGGTTTATTTCACAAAGTAAATAGCAAAATCAAGCTTCCAAATTCTAGCTTTATGTAGAGCTAATGGAGAGGAACAACTTTTGTTTAGGAAGCAAGTTGATTTGGTGAAGATTGAGAGGGGTTTTACAAGGGTTCTCTCTCTTAAAACTTAGTAAAATTTGAGAGAAAGTGTGTCTAAGGTGGTCAACCCCTGAGGTACAAGATGACCCTTAAAATACCTTATTTTAATATTAATTTATCATTAAAAATATCGACCCTTGAGAAAATACCAAATTGCCCTTTTAAAATTTTCATATTTCCACTTATGTCCTAACAATATAATAATATTTTAAATTTTAATTTTTTACTTGTATTTTTATTTTTATTAAATTTCATTTATTTAGGTCAAACTAAGTCAAAGGTTGACTATGGATGGGGTTTGACCTGTTATGTAACGTGAAATGAACAAAATACCCTCAAATAAAGGCTTTTGATCTTGTTCGCGTTGTTTTTAGCATTTTCGCGTAATTCAATTCATGGGCTTGAACCACATTATACTTTTTCACGCAAAGGATTGTCTATGATAGTTTGTTGGACAAAAGTCAAACTAGGTTTACTGTTATTCATAAAAGTTTTCTTGGCCTATAGACAAAATTGTCATTTTTGAATTTGTTGCATGCAAAACAAGGCATGCTTAAACGAAGGAATTTCAGAAAGTGATTTTCTTACTAGTTATGTATTTCGAGCTCAAGATTAACATTTTGCCACTTCCATTCCCATTCGAGTTAAAGATAATCCTATAGGGCTCACTTGATAGTTTCTCTAGTACCTATAAGGTAAGATGAAGTTAGTTGTCTTCATTTGAATAACTATTCTAACTCGAAATAGTCTATTAGTGTGGAAGGAATAGAAGAAATTAGGAATCTAACATCCTGCCCACCTTAGGACATTTGGTCCTTCAAATTTGAGTTGGGCTACTGTTCGAACAATTCCAGATACTTCTCTTTCATTAGGCACTCTAATTCCCATGTGGTTTCTTCTGTCGAATGGTACTGCCAGAAAACCTTAACTAATGGGGTTGTCTTAAACCATAACCCTTTTTCTTTTCTATCTAGAATCCAAACCGGCTTCTTTACATAACTCATGTCTTCTCGAATTTCTAAAGGCTGATACTTGATGACATAAAGGGATCTGGATGATATTTCAAAAACACAGACACATGGAAGACATTATGCACACTGGCTAGCCCTGGAGGTAACACTAACCTGTAGGCAACATCCCCCATTTGGTCTAAGACTTCAAATGATCCATATAATAAGGACTTAACTTTCCCTTATTACCGAATCTCATAATTCCTTTGATCGAAGAAACTTTTAGAAATACGGAATCCCCAACAGTAAATTCCAATGCTCTACGCCGACTAACTACATAGCTTTTTTTACGCTCTGAGCTATCTTGAGTCTCTGACAAATCAACTTGACATCCTCAGAAGCCTGCTCAGCCAAGTCGGGAGCTAATAGCTTATGCTTGTAGACTTCTTCCTAGCCTATCGGTGAACGGCACCTTTTACCATAACGTGCTTTGTACAGTGCCATCTCAATACTCGAATGTAATTGTTATTATAAGCAAATTCAACTAATGGTAGATGATCATCCTAGAAGCCTTTGAAATCCAAGGCTTAGTCTCTCAACATATCCTCGAGCGGCTAGATGGTGCGCTTTGACTAACCATTAGTCTGCGAATGGAAAGCTATGCTAAAATTTAATCAAGATCCCATGGCTTCCTGAAAGTGTTCCCAAAAGTGAGAAGTGAATCTGGAATCTTTCTCAAAAGTGATGCTCACTAGAATGCCACAGAGTTGAACAATTTCTCTAAAATACAAATCTGCAAAGGCATAAAGAGAATCTGTGGATTTAATGGCTAGAAAGTGGCAGACTTAGTCAGTCGATCAACAATCACCCATATAGCATCATGATTCCTTCGAGCCTGAGGTAAACCCATGATAAAGTCCATCGTAATGTGTTCCCAATTCCACATACGTACAAGTAAAGGCTGTAACAAACGACTGGCCTTTGGTGCTCTACCTTAATTTGCTGACACGTGAGACATTTCACTACAAACTCGACTATGTCTCATTTCATGCCAGGCCATCAATACACCTTGAGCAAATTATGATACATTTTAATATTGCTTAGATGCAATGTGTATTTCATGGAATGTGCTTCAATCAAAATAAGCTCCTTCAACTCTCTATTATTGGGAACACAGATACGACCTTTAAACCTCAGAATACAATCACTGCTGATAACAAAATTTGATGGAATACCTAATTGGATTTGATTCGCAACTTCAATACACTGAGCATCTTCCCTCTGAGCAACTTTAATTCTATCCATCAAATCTAGTTTAATCAAAAAACTAGCTGTCATGCTATAACTATCAAAAGGTGAGACATTTAAGCTGAGGTTTGCAAACTGCTCTAACAATTCATACTCTCATACCATCACGTACGATACCGTCCCCAAATGCTTCCTGCTAAGAGCATCTACCACCACATTAGCTTTTCTCGAGTGGCTCAAGATCTCACAATCATAATCTTTCAAGCAAAAGCCATCTTTGTTGTATTATATTTAATTCCCTCTGGAAGAATTGATAATTTAGACTCTTGTGGCCTGTGAACACTTAGAATTTCTCTCCATACAAGTAATGCTACCAAATCTTCAATGGAAACACCACAGCGGCCAATTCCAAGTCATGTGTCGACTAGTTCTTCTTATGGTCTTTTAATTGGCGAGAGCCATAAGCAACTACCTTACCAATCTGCATTAGCACGTAACCCAAACCTTACATAGAGGCATCCCTATACACAGAGAAACCCCCTAAACCATTGGGAATGGTAAGGATTGGTGCTGTTATTAGCTTGTGTTTCAACTCCTGGAAGCTAGCTCACAAGCATCATCCTACTCGAGCTTCACATCTTTGTGCGTTAAGCATGTCAAAAGAGCAACTAACCTCGAGAAACCGTCAATAATCTATTGATAACATCCGACTAAACCTAAGAGACTCCATATCTCCGTCACTATTTTCAGCCTCTCTTACTATACTATAGCCTCAATCTTAGATAGATCAACCGAAACTCCATCTATACTGATAATGTGGCCTAAGAAGAAAATTTGATCTAGCCAGAAATCACATTTACTTAATGTAGCATATAGCTTCCAGTCTCTGAGGGTCTGAAGGACTATTCGAAGATGCTACTTATGCTCTTCTTGAGACAATGCTCTAGTATGTCATCAACGAAAACTATAATGAACTTATCCAAATACAGTTTAAAAGCTTCATTCATCAAATTCATGAAGGCAGCGGGTGCATTAGTGAGACCAAACAGCATGACTAGAAATTCATAGTGGCCGTACTGGGTCTTGAAAATAGTTTCAAGGACATCCTTAGCTAATGATATCCTAATCTCATATCTATCTTAGAAAAAATATGAGCTTCTCGAAGTTAATCAAATAGATCATCAATTATGGGAAGAGGATATTTATTCTTGATGGTAGCTCTATTCAACAACCAATAATCAATATAAAGACTTCGATTGCCATCTTTCTTTCGTACAAACATATAAGAGCACCCCACGAAGATACACTGGGTCTTATGAAACCCTTATCCAAAAGCTTCTAAAGTTCTTTCTTAAGCTCCTCAAGCTCTACTCGTGCCATTCGATAGGGAGGCTTAGATAGGTTCGATGCTAGGCACTAGGTTGATGATAAATTCAATCTCTCTATTAGGCAGAAGTCTTAGGAGTCCATTCGGAAATATGTCAAGGAAGTCCCTGACCATTGGAATCTTACGAAGTTTCGGATGTTTCTTTTCTACGTCCTTGACATATGTTATGAACCCTTCACAATCAAACATATTTGATCAAATTCCCTTTCAAACAAGTTAGTTAACAAATACATTCTTACATTAAACATTAGCAAATTTTACAACATAGCTAACAGGAGAAGAGAAGGTTACAGTCTTAGCATAACAATCCAAAATAACATGGTTTTCAGCTAACCAATCCACTCCTAATATAACATCAAACCTGTACATATCCAGTAGGATTAGGTTGGCTACCTATTCACTTTCTCCTACATGTAGCTTACAGTTATGATACACTATGCCTATTATTTGTGATTCTCTAAAAGGTGTGTTTATCTATAACAAGTGCCTATTGGTAATTTCATAGCAATCATAGGAGATACAAAAAGTGGGTGGAACCTGGATAAAATAATACAATAACATTCATATCGAACACAAAAATCTTACCGTTAATCACATCGGAGGAGGTGTCAGTGAATTCCTTATCGATGGCGAAGACCCGTCCCTACGTCATAGCTTTCTTCCCCTTTTCTGCCTTCATGGCTCGATACAGAGGCTGTGTGGTCTTCTCTAGCTATTCAATAGCTTTTGATTTTGCTTTAAGGCAACCTTGATCTGATGCCGCATCTATCCACACCCAAAACAGGCTCCGGTAACCCAATGGCATGGCAACAACCTATGAGATTTACCGCAATGCTCAGACACATTTTTGATACACTCTTTTGCACACCTGCAGTACTGTCTGTAGTGGTGGATCTCAACCTATCATTAGAAATCTTAAACTTGTAGCCTTAAGAGTCCCCTCATCTCTCTTAACTTTCTTGACAGGATGCTTTTTAAACGAAGCTTTTTTTTTTCAGATTTTCGCTTCACCTTTTCTTTACCTTTGCCCTTTTCCTAGGCATCAAAATTTGATTGGTGAAACTCGTAATCCTACTCATACAATTGAGCCTTATAGATATCCTCGTCATATGTGGTGATATCCATGGGAGCTAGCTTAGATCTGAAAGATGGACTAAAACCCTCTATAAATCTATAGATCTTATGCTCTTCACTACGCAAAGTCTCTGGATCAAACCTACTCAAAGCTATGAATTTTGATTCATACTGATCTACTGACATGCTGTCCTAAGTCAAATTCAAAAAATCCACCTTTAATTTCTTTTAAGCAGTGAGCGGAAGGTATTTTTTTTATTGAAGGCCTCCAAGAAAATGCCCCATATGATCTTTGGATGCCAAGCCTTCAATATGATCTAGGTGGACTTCTACCAATGCTTAGCTTTGTCCACCATTAAGAAAGTCGCCAAGCCCACTTTTTTTGTCTCAAAACAGGTCATGTATGTTAAAAGCTTTTCTACTACATTAACCCAATTCTCGGTTGCCATTGGGTCTTTATCTCCCTTAAATTTTTATGGGTCCAGCTTCTTGAACTATCTCAACAAGTTCACATCACAATGAGTTGTAGACCCTGTCTCATCGAAATTGGGGCTGGTTGTGAAGGAGGCTGTGGTTGTGCTAATGGGGCCTGTACGAGTGGATCTTGAGGCTGGAGGAGCGTTTTCCTGTGATGGAAGAAAAGGCGCCATAGGTGGTGCTAGTGCTTTCATAGCCATAGTAAGGAAATTAGCCATGAACTACGTAAATAGCGTTGCCATAGTTTCAATACTTGCTCTACTCTCGACAATCGAGTATTAGGACTATCCAGTCGAGAAAGAGGAAGGGAGTGTTCAGGAGACGATTCCTCCCATCTCCCTTGAGTATCCCTTCGTCGGTGACTCATTCTGTCAACATCAAAACAAAATCAAACGATTTTAGTATAACTTTAAACAGTTATACCACACATATATATATATATTCAGACAAATACAATACTCAAGGATGTAAACTAATTTTAACCTAATTATATCGACAAACATTAGACTAACCCTACTTTGATACCAATCTTATAATGTACGAACTATCGAAATACGAACTAACTTTTTCCTTTTCCTTATGGTTTGGTTAGGCAGTTTGTCCTGTCATTTTCTTTCTTACTTACATAGCATACATTTCCACATTCAATCGATATCATTATATCTAACCGATACATATAAAAATGGTTATAACCCATTAATGATAATCACATACTTATTAACTATATACATATAAGCATAACTAATACAAATATTTGGTTCACTATACATATCATTATCCCTAAAGTTTACATCCCCAATACAGCTAAAGTATATCATGGTACGGTACAAAAGTTCAAAATATATAATGTAAGTACAATATACCTCCAAGGGAATTATAGATAAGCTCGAAGGAATACTGTGGGCAAAAGTAACAGCTCCTCGATAAATGAGTGGATTTCACTGCAAATAATCTGGGAGGTAAAATAGGAGGTGAGTTTACGTTCAGTAAGGAAACATATATAAAAGTGCAATACTACACAACTATTATGCATGTTTCCTATTTGGCTTCATGACAATGTGCATAATTCACAAACGATATGGACAATTTGATAAGAAGGAATTCTATAGTTGGTTAGGAATACTAGGCTGAGTATGAAGGATGCTTTAAAGGTCCTCACTTGTCCTGATTCTTAAGTTCGACTATAGGGAAGCTACAAGATATCTTTAATACAAAGATGTACTGTAATGAAATGAAAACAATCTTTCAATTTCAATCGGTATACAGTAATAAGTAATAAGAACACGTTAAATACAATTCAAATATAAAGTCAAATATTTCATTCCAAATACAAACAATTCAAACCATCAATCTATTAATGTGAGAACCAGTTATGTTATATACTGTATATTTACTATTATTCATTTATTAATAAATAAATGAATTATTTCCAAATTAATTCCTAAAGTATAAGTAAATCAAGAAGTGGGCCCCACTTAGAAATTTGAGCCCATATGCAAATATGAAAGTGGAAATAGTGTATTCACAGTGTAATGAGGATGAGGAGAAAATTTTGGAGACTTGAAATGATATTATTTTCAATAATTGGAGTTGTTGGCAAACAATTCAGGAAATGATAGTTACGTCCCAAAAATTTTTCGGGAAATTATACTCAAAATAAAATGAATTGAGAAGGAGTTAGAATATCAAAATATTGTATATGAAAAAGGAATTTAATATAGTGACAGCAGATTTATCGAAATCAATGGTTAGATCGAAAATCTACATAATTTACCCGATAAGGGTAAAATCGTTATTTCACATTATCGGTGCACCGCGCGGCAATGAAACTAATTCCATTCATTAAAATACATTAAATGTGATTTATTGGTACTGAAATTATAATTTTTGGAGTTCATTTCCATAGTTTTTACGATTTTGGAAGCTAAATGGCAAAACTGTTAATATTGTAAGTAATCGGGGGCATTATGGTAATTTGCCAAATTTTTAGAATTCTCCCAGATATTATTTATGCTGGAAATTGTTACTGTTTATTATCTCCTCCAGCAGCCATTCACGCCATTAAGAAGAAAGAAAAGAAAAAGGAAAGAAAGGCTTGCATAAATCAAAAACTAGTAAAAATTTCACTACACTCATTTGACCAAATTTGCTCTTCTCCTTCTCCTCTTTCTAACCTTACCCATAGCTCATCAAATAAGTGCCCAAATAAGGAGATATGAGAACTCAAAGAATTGGTCAAGGTATAGATTTTTCTATCCTTAATGTTTCCTTTAATTTTAATGGTACAGGATGATAGATCCAAGCTTGCTTATCATGTTTCTAGCCATGGTTTTTGTTGAATTGGACAAAATAAAAATGGGCTATTTCAAGAGGGTTTCGGCCAAGAGAAGAACCTAAGGGAAATGTGTGTTTTTATGCACAAAATTATGCCAAATTAATCACTAAGCATGGCTAAACATAAGTGTAAAGTTAGATTGTTGGAAACTCACTAAAATCACCACCTACACCATTCGGCCATAGTAAGGGGACTATGATCCATGGCTGATTTTGTTGATTTGAGGGTACATTTAGACTGTAGGAGTTACAAGGAGTCTGACGGTATGCTCGGATTTAAAATCCAACGCAAAACGAAAAAGTTATGTTAAATACCAATAGAATTTATACTGCAAAAAATATTTGCAATGTTCAATGAGGCTGCATTTAGATATGAACAATAGCTCAAAAATAAATACTTAATGAGCTAATAATTTTAATGGAATTAATTGCAGCCCGGGATTAGCAGATATCGTGTGGTGCATCCTAGAAGTCCATGTACACTATACAGGTAAGGGATGCGTGTGTAAGCTGTAGCGATATTTCGAATGCAAATTTATTATGCATAAAATATTATAAGAATATTTTGAAATGAAATGCATGGAAATCTGTGCAATTGAGGCTGTTTGCAATATATGGAACTGTGTTTAATTTGCAGGACGGCTAGGATAATAGTAGTCGTTATGCTGCTGAAATTTCTAGAAATATTTTCTAAAAATATTAGAAAATATTTAATTACATGATTTGATGAATTCCTAGCCTTGAAAATGAGAAATTTATTATTTTTCATAAAACATAAATATATCGAAAAATATTATTTAAATATTCATGTTACCAATTTTATTGAAAAGGAGAATACAGAATATTTCTCTTTCATGTTTTATAGTAAATGATATGGTTTATGAGATGAAGAGATGAAAAGTGAATATTTTATAAATTATTTTCCATAATATTCACTTTATGATTTAACAAAATCTTTTATGGAATGATTGAAGAATTATTGAATTTCCTTATTTCCATAAAGGTGATATGATTATGAAAATATTATTTTAAGACTAAAATGTCTCTACATGTGTTCCACAGTATACAATATGTTTATGGAATTTTATTATTATTTTTGGAAATTAAATATTTTCATTTTCCATAAATTATGAAAATTACCGAAAAATGATTTCCAGTAACCTTAAAAGTGAAATGTTTGAAAAGAAAACTTGGAAATACAAGTATATGTGTTTACGATGAAATAAAATATTTATGAGATTTATTACTACAGTGTAATTATTTTATAACATTGTTTTCACCGTACGAGATACTGTGATTTATACCTTTATGGATTTTCTGAAAGATATTATTGATTTTACTTAATTTCATAAAGGTAATGAGATTTCACATATACTGTTTTGAGACTAATAAGCCCCATATCATGTTGATATGTGATATGTGATACGTGATATGTGATATGTGACATGTGATATGTATTTAGTCCCGGTTGACACCTGATCAGTGTTTGACGGAGGACTACCCTAGACTATGGCCATAGATCTGACATGATTATTATTGCCCTACGGGGTACTTTTTCTCTAACATGATATATTCTGGGTGATGCCTTAGTCTCCACTTTTATGAGATATGAAATGATATGTGATATGGAAAATGTGTTTAAATGGAAAAGTATACGAATATGTTTTTATATGAAAAGGAAAAATGATTTCTAACAGTTTACTGTGCTACATGGAGCACTTTACTGTTATGATTGATACAGTGACATATGAAATGGGTTAAACGAGAACTATGATTTATTTAGACTAATACTCTTTTTAAAGAATATATGAGTATTAGTTTATTTTATATAAATGCTTTATTTTATAAAAGCATTATTTTGAAAAAGATATGAAATGAAAGGGAAAATGATTGGTCCCGATAAAAATATTTATTCTCTATAGTCACTTCTAGGTTTCGGGACAAGACAGATATTTCAAAATACCTTTCTTACTCTATCCAGATCCCTAGCCGACTATAGTATCGTTCCTATAGCGGTTCTTAGAGCACCTATAGGAAAATAAGGATTTTAATGCATATAGATTTCGGGATATCTAGTTTTGCATACAATTCTCTTACTGAGCCGTGGTTTGCTCACCCTTTTATTTTAACATCTACAGAGTACTTCCAGTGATTGTGTGAATTAGCGTCTGGGGATGGTTGGCTGTGCATTTAGTGCCCCGAGGCAGCGAGCTTATATCTTGGAGGTATAATCACTTATTTTATATGTTCAGACATGTTTTACAGTACTATAGTGTTGTGAATTAAACAGGGGATGTAAATGATGAATAAATTCTCGATATGTAAATAGTTCCTTAATCATAAATTATGGTTTTTCAATGATTACATTGTAAAGAAAAAGGAAAGTAAGGCATCGTAGACAGCCCAACCATATAAAATGTGTGAAAAAACGTGAAATAATGTAGTCACGGGATGTGACAGTTAAACGATAAAACATTCGGTGGAGATAGTTAACATTCCAATAGAATCATACATATAAAGTTCCCATAAGAGATATAAGAGAGACATATGGCCAAAGTCTATAAAAGTTCATAGTGTGCAATAGTCAAGTGACATTTGTGGGTGCTGATGACTTGACTAAGGTCAAACAACAAACAAACAGTCGGACAGACGAACAAAAGTGCATGATTGCCATAGACAACTACAGGAGCTAACAATCTCAAAACGATTCATAAAACATTCCTAATCGAAAAAAGGAAATCAATTCGAGAAAATCCTATCTTCAGTCAATCTATAAAGCATTCAAAACCATATAACTCACTCTTTGAAGTAGAAAATTCAACAAATATTCTCAGTGCAAAATAACTGTCCAAAATATTTTATTTACGCATAAACAAATGCCTAGGACACGCCGGTAATTCAAAACGAGTGAAAGGAAATAAAAATTCAAACAAAAACTTAGTTTCAAAACTATGCAAACTTTGAAGCTTAATTTCTTATTTAGATAATTTTAACTAATTCTTCTAATCTAATTATTCGATTTCATTTACAATAATCGCTACGTTGACTTTAGGTTCATTTTACGAAATATTCAGCAGCATAATGGCTATAGCTACCCTACCCCTCTACACTAAAATACAATTTATATATCACAAATCCAGCCACAAATCCCCATGCAAGCATAGTATTCCTATGCTCCTTTACACATGTTCCTTACCACTATACACTACAATGCAGTGTAGCGGCTTGTAGCACCACTAAGACTCTTTTATACAATCGAGCTCAGCTTTGCAAAACAATATCAAAATGAGGTTAAAACCCAACACTTCAGTTACAAAGAATACTATATACCTTACAATCTTTCATTTTGCCTAATACAACAGCAAATCCAATTTACTTCTCTTAGGATGCCAAAACTCAACTACAGTCAAAACGTGTTCTTTTTTTGAATCTAACTTCACCAATGATCTTGTTAACATTTAAACATCATTCTTTAACCATCAAGATATAGAATTTAGCATGGTAACCCCTACAACATGCCTTGGCCGAAACCTCCCTTAACCACTAGACTTATCCTTTTGCAATTCTAACTTTATGGCTATGCTTCACTCATTCCCTACTATCATTTCGTACCCATCATGTATTAAGATTTCATCAATACCTATAACCTTCACCATGGCTAAAACTTCATGGCACTCCTACACATGATTTTGTTTCATTCCAAAGCCATAAACATACTATACTAACTTAGAATAGTCTCAAACTCCAAGTGGAATTAAAGAAAAACTCATCTTCTCTTACCTATGTATGAGGCTAAATATGGAGGGGTTTATTTTACCATGTAAACAGCCAAGTCGAGCTTCCAAAATCTGGGTTTACATAGACCTAATGGAGACGAACAACTTTTATTTAGGAAGCAAGTTGATTTGGTGAGGATTGAAAGGGGTTTTACAAGGGTTCTCTCTCTTAAAACTTAGCAAAATTTGAGAGAAAGTGTGTCTATGGTGGCCAGCCCCTTGAGGTAGAAGATGACCCTTAAAATATCTTATTTTAATATTAATTTATCATTAAAAACATCAGCCTTTGAGAAAAGATCAAACTACCACTTTAAAATTTACATATTTCCACTTATGTCTTAACTAATATAATAATATTGTAAATTCTAATTTTTTTAGTTATATTTTTGTTAAATTTTATTTATTTAGGTCAAACTAAGTCAAAGGTTGACTATGGATGGGGTTTGAATCACCATGTAATGTGAAATGACCAAAATACCTTCAAACAAAGGCTTTTGAGCACGTTCATGTTGTTTTTATTATTTTCGCGTGATTCAATTCATGGGCTAGAACCATGTGAAACTTCTTCAAGCAAAGTTTGTCTGTGACAATCTGTTGGTCAAAAGTCAAACTAGGTTGTCCGTTATTCATAAAAGTTTTCTTAACCTATGGACAAAATTATCATTTTTGAAATTGTTGCATGAAAACCAAGGTATGCTCAAGCTGGAATATAAAAAAGTGGTCTTCTTACTAGTTATTATTTCGAGCTCAAGATTAACATTTTGCCATTTCCGTTCCCATCTGGGTTGAAGATAATCTTGTGGGGCCTACTTGACAGTTTCTTCGGTACCTATAAGGTAAGATGAAGTTAGTCGTCTTCATTTGAATACTATTCTAACTCAAAATATTCTATTAGTGTGGAAGGAATAGATGAAATTAGGAATCTCACACCCCAAGGAGAAACAATAGGCCGGAAAAATCCCTTATCTAAAAGTTCTTGGAGCTGTTTCTTCAATTCCTCCAACTCAACTAACGCCATTATGTACAATGGCTTGGAAATAGGTTCTATACTAGGTGTCAAATCTATGGCAAACTCTAATTCCCTATCTGAAGGAAGTCCTGGTAACTCATTTGGAAACATATCGGGAAAGTCCCTCACTACAGGGATCTCGTGTAACTCTGGCCTGCTCTTTTCTATATCCTCAACGCAAGTAAGAAATCCCTTCAAATCAAGCTTGCACAATAACTTATCAATCCAATATCCTTTAAACAAAACAATATATTTTCATTTATTTGGAAGCAAAATTTACAACATATTGTTCAGGGAAGGAGAAGGCTATAGTCTTAGAGTAGCAGTCTAAACTAACTCGATTAGAAGATAGCCAATCCATATCCAAAATCACATCAAAATCATACATATTCAGTAAAACTAGGTCTACTACTGTTTCCTTCTTTCCTACCCTTAGCTTAGAATTTCTATATACAACATCTGTCATTTGGGATTCTCTGAAAGGATTATTAATTTGTAACAGATGTCTTAAGGGTTCAGGCTCTACAAACAATTTCATGGCAAAAGAATGAGATATAAATGAATAAGTAGAACTTAGATCAAATAATGCAAGTGCCATAATATCAAAGACTAAAATCCTACCCTTGATAACATCCGATGAAGTGTCAGCAGTGTCCTGATCCAATGCATATACTCTACCTTGAACCACTGCCTTCTTACCTTTCTCTGCAGCGGTGGCTCATGTTTGAGGCTGGGTCAGATGCTCAGGCTTTTTTTGTATTGTCAAATTCTAGGGACAATCATGTGTCCCTTCTATCTGCAACGAAAGTAAGCACCCAAAACCCTATAGAAAGGCTTGCCCGTATGTTTATTCTCATAAGTACTGCATGGAATTGCTGCTATACCCTTTTGAGTCTTAATACTCTTCATAGTGGTAGCAAGTCTGATTGATCGATCCCCAATAGTCTTATCTCCTATCGACCTCTTACCAAAAGACTCATCTCTCTTTGGCCTCTTATTAAACTATCCAAATATAGAAGATCTATCTTTAGAAGTCTTTTTACCCTTATCCTTGCCCTTGCCCTTGGAATGGGACCCATACTCAATCTATTATTCTCATAGTCTTGCTCACATAACTGGACCCTCCTTAGAGCCTCATCATATGTAATGATGTCAAATGGGGCCAATCTCGATCTAATCGACGGCCTTAATTCATCTATAAATCTCTGCACCTTATACTCCTTATTCTGCAACATCTTTGGGTCAAATCGACAAAGGGCAGTAAATCAAGATTCGTACTGATCCACAAACTGACTCCCCTAAGTCAAATTCAAAAATTTAGATTTCAAATTTTTTTAGCCTTATGATGAATGTATTGCTTATGAAAAGCCTCTAGAAAAATTACCCTAAGTTACAGCTGGATGTCTAGCCCTCAAAATAGTCTTGGTAGACTTCCACAGTGCTCGACCTCATTAATCAACAGAAACGTAGCCAAGCCCACTTTCTTTACCTCTAAACAAGTCATATACTCAAATAACATCTCAATGGCATTTGCCTACTTCTAAGCCTCCATCGGGTCCTTTTCTCCCTTAAACTTAGGAGTATCAAACTTCTTAAAATTCTTGTGCAAATTGATATCACAGTCAGATGCTCGACGTGCCTGAGGCTCATCTGCAGCCTGTTGATCGGGCTATGTAACAATCCACAGTACAATAAATAACATATTTTATACATAATTTATGGTTGGGTTGTCTAAGATGCCTGTAACACTTGCACAGTAACGGTAATAAATGGTAAACATTTATTTATTAAATAAACTCAGAATATGAAAGTTTTACAACATTCCTTACACTTTACATCCCTTGTTTCTATTTTACACTAAAGTAGTACTGTATACATATGTCTGAATATATAACAGAAGTGACAGTACCTTTAAAATTTTATGCACTTTGCCCCAGTATGCTTACTCGCAGCTCTATTTATCCAAGGAAGATCTAAAATAATCCTTCCAATTAATCTAGAGAGTTGGAAAAATAAAGGGATGAGCGAACCACATGCTCAGTAAAAGAGTTGTATGCTGCTTAATATAATGAAATCTATATGCCGTGAGACGTTTATTTTCCTAACGGTGTACTAAGCACAGTAAGGAAGGATACTATAGTCGGTCGGGAAATCCAAATGGAGCATGGAAGGATTTTGAAATATCTTGTGTCCCGAAAACTCAGAGCGGCTATAGAGAGTAATAAATAAATTGTTTTATTTAAAACGATTTAATTCTCATTTCTCATAATTATAAAAATGGTATAAACCATTTTATTATATCACTCAGTAATAGTTTTCAGTAACACATAACAATATAGTGATAAAACAGTTTAGTGAACAGTAAGTATAAAAATGTAGAAACAGTAAATAGTCTTTTCCGTACAGTAGCTTATAGATATCCAAAATCTTTGGATAAATAGTTCAGTAATTATTTCCATTTTAGAAATAATTTTCAAAATATTCTTTCTCAATAAACAGTGATTCTCAATACAGTTCAGTAAACAGTAATCAGTACGATACAGTTCAGTAAACAGTATTTCTCAGTACAGTACAGTTCAATAAACAATATTCAGTAAAATCCATTTCAATAAACAGTATTAGTGAGAGGAGACTAGGCATCACCCTAACTCACATCATGCTATCATCATCCTATAAGGGACACAGTAACAGTAAGATCTATGGCCATAGTTTATAAGCCGTCCTCGGTGTACACTTGCCAGGTGACTCCGGGACTACTGATGACTTGGAGGGTCAATCAGCCAGGTGACAGTAACAGTAATCAGTAAGCATGAAATCGGGGCCTAAGTCTCAAAACAATATAAAAATTGTATCATAGCCTTTATGGATCTTATTCAAAATAACTTGAAATATTTCATGTTTATCCATAAGGCTCACAATTTCATATATTTCCTATTTTCATGAATTTTCATAATTTTCACATTTTCCCAAAATCATCTCAAAACATTTTATTTATAATCTCATCAGCTTTATGGAATTTAAAAATAAATAAGATCATTATTTAGTTCCATAAAGGTATAAAATCATTTCTTTTCCCATAAAAATACCTTTAAGGAAATCTAATGAATTAAATCATTTATTTAAATAATTATTTCCAAAAAGATATTTCTTCCTCATTTCCAAATACAGAGAAAACAGTCGATAAATATTCATGTATTTAGTGAGAAATCTCATAAATATTCTTTTTGAATAATTAATAGTAAAAAGAATATATTTCATTCTCACTTTAAATAAAAATCCATAACATGAATATTTAATTTAGCATTTTTTTTCAACAATTTCCACTTTATGGAAACTTTATGGAAATGATTTCCAAAATTCATGATTTATTTCATTTATGCATCTTAAATATTTTTATGATAATTTTGATAATTTTTCGGCAGCATAACTGCTATGAATTTCTAGCCTCCTGCATGAAAATTACAACATATAAAACCAGCTTTCAACCACAATTTGCATGATTTTCAAAGCAAATCAAGCTTCCAATAATTTCATAAAATTAAACTTGATAAATCATGCAATTCATCATATCCATACAGCTCACACACTTCCCCCTTACATGTCTAACGAAACCGAACTTCCCGATTGCACCTATCGAAATTCGTAACTCCCGACTACAAAATAATTTTATCAAAAATTATCAATATTTTTCCTCTTAATTTTAAGCCACTAACTTTCATAAAATGCAACCATTAATGACATAGCATATGCACAACCAGTATAATTTACACTAGTGCTAAAACTAAACTTTTCCGTTTTAGCTCCTTTTTCGGTTTCGATTTCACCAACCTTCCTCTTTTGATTTCTACATTAATTTTCTACCATCAAACCATAATTTGCAGCCTTAAATCATACCCAAACAGCCATGGCCGAAATCCCATTTTTATGGCAAATTCTTGATTTTGCTTCCTTGTTGAAATCTAAGGTTTCTATCCTTGTTATACCATTTCAAACTATCATTTCCTACCATTTTCATGCAAGAAAATGCATGGTATCACTTAGTTCTCATGCCAACCGAAACCCATATTCATGGCAAAATTTTATTTATTCAAGATAGTTCAAAACCAAAGACAAATATGAAATCTACGCCTTTAAATCTATAAGATTACAACTTTGAATTAAATCAAAACCTCAAAAATCCCATGAATCCTTACCTTGGACGAATGCTTTTGGCTTCCTTTTCTCCTTGAAATTTCATTTTTCAATGTATATTTGGGTGGGTTTGATAGAGCATGAGATGGTGAACAATTTTGCTAGAAATAGCTAACTTAAAAATCTAATTATTTTTGGATTTTTGGAAGCTTGAAAATTTTCTTTTTTCTTTCTTGTTTCTTTTCTATCGTGAAGGAGGCTGGTAAGGATGATGAATACTGCCAACAGCTTCAGCAAAATTCTGCTGAATTTGGTCTTCTTCCAACTAATGAGAAGTTGCCACATGTCGCCATAATAAAATTTCCTTTCCATTTTTCCACCATTTATTCCTTTATCACACTATTATTTATTATTTTCCATCTTATGAATTTTATTTAAATTAAATTTAATTTATTTTAATCAATCTCTAGTCATTATTGACTAATTTGACCAGTCTCTCTTCATGTTAAATAATCATTTTACCCTCAATTATAACGATTTTGGACAAAATGTCCTCAAGCTTCTGTAAATTTTTCTAACTATGAAATTGAACTCCAAAAATTCATATTTCACTTCCAAAAATTCTTATTGGGCATATTTTGATGAATCATGGTGGTTTCATCAAAGCGCGATTCACCGATAATGTGAAATTACGATTTTACCCCTTTTTTGACTGTCAGCAAAATTTTGCAAATCAAACCACATTTTTCAATAAATATTTTGGTAACGTGTTATTCTCCTTTTCATGTAAATTATAAGGATATTTTTATTTTGTCCCAACTAATTTTAATATGGGCATAATTTACGAAAATGCCCTTGGGACGTATTCGTCATTTTTTGATTTGTTTTCCAAAATTCTCAAAATAATTCCAAATGACATAAAAATTATTTTTATGTCTCCAAATAATTATTTAATATTTATTTCACCTTTTTCATACCATATTATCAGTCATAAACCCAATAAATCCATAAAATTCAAAATGTGTTCCACATTAAATATTTATTTAATTTCACTAAATAATTTATTTCCACTATTAAATATTTACAAAATATGGTGTACGGTATAATGTAATTAGGTCTCACAGGCTAAGCTTGAGGCTATGGGGCAGGTGGTGGTGGTGGAGGCACTAGAGGAGGTACTATAGGTGGAGGAGGTGGTGGTATTGTTGAAGCCAAAGGTGGGACTCCTGGACCATGATTATTATTATTATTAAGAGTCGCTATGAATTGAGTAAATGTCATGGACATGGCATCAATATTCCTGGACATGGTATTAAGATTCCTCTCAAGTCGTGCGATGCGAGCACTATCCATCTCTGGCTGAAGAGGAGAATGTGGTTCAGGAATGGGCTCTACCATCGGCCAACCAACATTCCCTCTACGTCTTCTCATTTTTAAAGAATACCTATACAGAATAAACACATTTCAGTAACATTCTAAATAGATATGTACAGTATATATTCAAACAATTATAGTACTTTGGGGATGTAAATAGTTCTTGAATTACAGACACTAACGCACATCAGACCAACTTTACTTTAATACCAACTTTTTGTAACGTCCCAATTACGAAAAATTCAAACCAAATTTTTCCTTTTCAGATAGTTGGTTGGGTTGTTCGTAGTGCAACAGATTCTTAGTTAAGCAATTTACATTAGCTAAACAATATCCATTAGCATCAATTGGTCCTAGTTCATATATTTATGCGTGCAATCTCATGTATAACCAAATCCATTAACAAGTATAACTATTGTAATTTATAAAATTAAAAATAAGAGAAATAAAAGAAATAAAAAAATTAATTTATTTAATTTTAACATTTAGGTTCATTTAATAACGAACCATTAATATTAGGATATATTGTTAAATAATTAGGATTTATTTTGTGAATTAATATTAATGAAGATTAATTAAAATAGGATTGACATTATAATTAGAGGTATTAGACTACAATTATTATTTAATTATATAATTTAATTATTAAATTAGGATAATCATAGAACTAGGAAAACTTATTAAGATATTTGAGATAATTGGGTAAATAGTTTTACTTTTAATGACATAATTTTTTGGATTAGGATAAGATAAATTTGAGGTTATTGTTAAGATTAGGATTGTTAAATTTGAGATTATTATTATGATTAGGATTGTTATTAGTTTTATCATGATTCCTGGTTGCACGTACACATAGGAAGAATGAACTGAATTGGTGTCATATGTTGGATATTTTCATATTTCTAAAAGGAAAATTATTTCATACACCACCGGTGAAGTTTTTTTATTCCACAAGTAGGGTTAGGATCATGACACATGAATTATTTTATTTATTTTTTATTTCTTTAATATTTTTATAGGATGTGCCATGATCCTAACACTGCTTGTGGAGTAAAAAAATTTCACCGGCGGTGTATGAAATAATTATCCATTCTAAAAAGACTTTTATTGCTTTTTACTTTTTATTTAAATTATTTTTTTTGGTATTTAATCTTTATCTGAAAATCTGTGTTTTGCTTTATCTTAAACATTGACAAATTTTATAATAGTCTCAAATTTAGTCAAAATCTTGTTCAAATTTTCTCCAGATTATATGCTGATTTTATTACGATTTCCTCCAGATTCTACACTTATTTTTACTATAAATAGAGTGTTGCAGAACACAGTTTCTTTAGTCCAAGCAACTTTCTTTGCTTCTTCCCTCTTCCTTCTTTTACTATAAATAAAGAGTTGCTGTTGTTGTTCCCTGGACAATTACAGAAGATCTTGTTGAATCCTGGGGATTATATCTATTGGTGAAATAATCTTTAAGAACAATGCAATTGTAGAACACCTCAGGTTGTTTTACTTGCTGTTTGTTCTTTCTGACTACAACAATCTTAATGATTATTTCACCAAAAACAATGGCGAAATGAGTTTGAATAGAAGCAGGAGCCCAACACATGACAAGAGATTTCAAAGCATTGAACATGTTTCTTATAGTGATGCATTTGGTTCCTCCTTATAAAGGGTAAATATGTTGCGATATTAAAAGAGACCCTCACGAGAACCCAGAATTGTACGTAATGTCACTTATTCTCCTTCTTTTTTTGGTTCTCTTTTTTTTTTCTTTTGAATTTATTGCAGCTTGTGATTATTATCTAGTCGAGGCAATCAGATTTGCAAGGGTGTTTTTTTTAATTCCTTTTTGAATTAAGCATAGTGAAATTTTGATTTAGTTCCTTTATGGATTTTTTTTTTGCTGTTGAAGGATATTTATTATCGACAATTAAAAAATTATGTAGGTGCAAATTAAGTTTCCTTCTAGTTATGGTGATATAGTAAATGCACCAAGGTTAAGTAAAGAGATGAAGAATGAGGTTGATGAGTTTGGGGTCCAAATATTTGATCCATCTCCCAAATTCCGTTGCATTAGTAGAGTGAGTTTATAATATGCAAGGTTGGCTTTAACTAATTTGGCATAAGCCCACAAAGTGAAAAAAAGGTTAAACACATTTTTGTTTGCTAAGGAGTCTATGTAATCTTTATGAATTGTGTTGTTTCCTTTAGATGTTAATATTTGTTTTTGCGGATAAGAAAATCAAGTAGTGAATTAAATTAAAAATGAAAGAGAAGGGAGAATGTGTAAATCTTTCTCTAAAATTAATTATTTGATTCTAGAGCATCCTTCAAAAAAGAGTATAATTCTTAGAAGGTTAGATGCGTTGGAGTTTAAATGCCTTGAGGATTATATATATTTGTTTGTTAGCATTATCTTGCAAAATAACCTCACTAAGGGCTATGTATATTAATCATGATTTCATGATGTTGCAATTGATAAATGAGGATATAGTGTATATACACATGAATATGTTAGAGTTACGTTATATGGTATATGGTATGTGATTAGATGATTTTATTATTAAGAAAGATATGTAATAATTAATTTGGGATTTTTATATCTCATAGCAAGAATAAATTTTATAATTGGAGGTTAATGTTATTATGCCTTGGAGTTGCTAGTCTAGAATTAATTAAAGAGAGGATAGGTAAGGAATATATATAATGATGGATACCGCCATATCATTTAATTGGTAGATTATGAGCTTGACTGTAATAACAACATGATAAATTAAACATGATAATGGTATTGTGATGAAATGGATATGGATAAATCCATAGATTAAATAATTTAATAATTGCTTGATGTTTTGAACATTGTGGATTTACCGATGTAATTTTTTAAATGTTTGTGAAATATTAAGAGGACCATAGTAATGGTAGGGGTTTTAGTATTGGCACTTAGATGTAAATGTGATTGAAATGATACTAATATCTTGTGGAATAATTGTATACAGCTAGAATTAGACGATGGTGCAGGTTAAAAAGGTCACGTGATTGTGGCACATGTTATGCCATGTGGCATGTGATGTGTCTGTGTGTCACTATGTTATGCTTGTGTGGCATTTAGGCGCCTGTATATATATACGTCATGGAGTCTGCCTGTGTGATAATGGATACCAATGTATACGTATATAAGTCTGTGAGTTGTGCGACAACTAGTTAAGAAACGTACCTTAGCTATTATATGATCACTAGTGATGAGATGATTAATGATCATGAGATATTTGAGAGATATCATGAATTATGGTATTTTATATAGTGGATTTTTTGCTGTATTGGAAAGATACAATGATGCTAACTGGATTTTAGATTCAGATGAGACAAAATCCACTAGTGATTATGTTTTTACTCTCAGTGGGGGTACTGTTGCACGGAGATCAGTCAAATAGACTATTATATCTAAATCCACTGTAGAATTAGATTTTGTAGCTCTAAAATTGGCTAGTAATGAGGTTGAGTGGTTGAAAAACCTCTTAGCTAATATTTTGTTAGGTTTTAAACCAGTAACTTTTGTGTCTATGTATTGTGATTGCTAAGTGGCAATAGCTATTGTAAAGAACAAAAATTTCAATGGTAAAAATAGACACATTTATTTGAGACATGATGTGATTAAGCAACTACTAAATAACAGAATTATATCAATCAATTATGTGAAGTCAGAAGTGAATTTAGCCAATCCTCTTACTAAACCTTTGGGGAGAAAGTTTTGAAACATCGAGAGGAATGAGACTTAAGCCAATTCGAGGATAATGGTGATGGTAACCCAACCTTTGTGATTGGAGATCCCATGAATAAGGTTCAATGGGTAATTACAAGTCACTGTTATTCTTGCTAACATTAATAAATTTGTCTATTCATATAATGTGTGTAGGTGCTAGATTGCATGAATTTGAGAGGATGAGCTAAAGCTTTTAATGTTTTTCATATCCCTAATGGGTGGCGTATATCATTGCAATATACACTTGATGAAAACACTTATGTGAGTGTGGAGTGGGGCCGCTCCTATGAGAATTGTAAGGCCCCGACCCAGCCCACACAACAGGATCGCCCTTACAACGTGAGATGGACGGTCGCCCAAGACTCACTTAGCGTATTTTCGCTTTGGGCAGTTACCTACCCTCACGGCTTTATTCTTCACTAGGACACGTCATTCCACGTTTGAACCCAAGACTTCTTAAAGTATCTTGGTTCTACAACACTCATAGAACCAAGATACTTTAAGAGGTCTTCGGTTCGAACGTGGAATGATGCGTCCTAGTGGGGAATAAAGCCGTGAGGGTGGTCGACCGTCCAAAGCGAACAATACGTTGAGTGAGTGTTGGGCGACCACCCATCTCACGTTGTAAGGGTGACCCTGCTTGTGGACTGGGTCAGGGCCTTACAATAAAAATGCGTTTTTTTATTATAAGGCCCGACCCAGTCCACATAGCAAGGTTGCCCTTACAACATGAGATGGGCGGTCACCCAACACTCACTCAACGTAATGTCCGCTTTGGGCGGTCGACCACCCTCACGGCTTTATTCCCCACTGGGACGCGTCATTCCATGTTCAAACCCAAGACCTCTTAAAGTATCTTGGTTCTACAACACTCATACCATTTTGTCCAAATGGTATGAGTGTTGTAGAACCAAGATACTTTAAGAAGTCTTGGGTTCGAACGTGGAATGACGCGTCCCAGTGAGGAATAAAGCCGTGAGGGTAGGCAACTGCCCAAAGAGAAAATACGCTGAGTGAGTATTGGGCGACCGCCCATCTCACGTTGTAAGGGCGATCCTATTGTGTGGACTGGGTCGGGGCCTTACAATTCTCATAGGAGCGGCCCCACTCCACACTCACATAAGTGTTTTCATCAAGTGTATAATAAAAATGCGTTTTTTTTATTATAAGGCCCCGACCCAGTCCACATAGCAAGGTCGCCCTTACAACGTGAGATGGGCGGTTGCCTAACACTCACTCAACGTAATGTCCGCTTTGGGCGGTCGACCACCGATGGAGACCCATCAAGCTCACACTGCTCAAGTCATGTTCGTGATGTTCGGTGAGGTCCATATCAACCACCCTCACGGCTTTATTCCCCACTGGGACGCGTCATTCCACGTTCGAACCCAAGACCTCTTAAAGTATCTTGGTTCTACAACACTTATACCATTTGGACAACCTGTCCAAATGGTATGAGTGTTGTAGAACCTAGATACTTTAAGAGGTCTTGGGTTCGAACATGGAATGACGCGTCCCAATGGGGAATAAAGCCGTGAGGGTGGGCGAAAGCCCAAAGCAAGCAATACGTTGAGTGAGTGTTGGGTGACCGCCCATCTCACGTTGTAAGGGCGACCCTACTGTGTGGACTGGGTCAAGGCCTTACAGATTGTGGTATAAGTTCTAGGGCACTCATGAAATAACTAGGTGTGCATGGTCTATTAGCGCAAAACGGTGTCAAAAATAAATAATTATGCAAATATAATATGATTAATAAGACCTCTATTTCACAATAATGAGTTATTGGTTCAAGAAACTACAACTATCACCAATTACTCAGTAAAATAAGTTTTATTATTCTAGGTCTGGTTCAAGTCCAAAAAACACTAGATACGAAGCATTATACTTATAATTAACAGAGCAAAATAATTTCTTTCAAAAGTATTTTTGAAATAGGTAGGAGATTGTTGGTTATTTTGATATTTCTTGAAAACTTTTATCCTTTTTACTTTTTATTTAAATTATTTTTTTGTATTTAATCCTTATCTAAAAACCAATGTTTTGCTTTATCTTAAACATTGCCAAATTTTATAATATTCTTTCATATTTAGTCAAAATCTTGTCCTAATTTTCTCCAGATTATATGCTAATTTTATTACGATTTCCTATAAATTTTTTACACCTATTTTTACTATAAATAGAGGGATGTAGAACACAACTTCTTTCCTTCAAGCAACTTTCTCTGCTTCTTCACTTTTTCTTCTTTTTTTGCTTGGTTAAAATATTATTCTTATTTTTTTCTGTTCCTATTCACTGAGCAATCCCAGAAAAGCCTATTCAATCCTGGGAGATTACACTTGTTGGTGAAATAATCCTTAAGGACAGTGAGATTGCAGCACGCCTCAGGTTGTTTTACTTGCTATTTGTTCCTTCTAACTACAATATCATATAGATTTGTTATAGGAGAGTCAAGTTATTTCTACAAATAAAAGCAACTTGAAGAATACGTTTGCAGAACCCTTTTGATTCCAAGATGAGATACAAAAAGAACACAATTTGGGATAATGCAATTATTGAGATTGTCGACAAAAGCTAGAAAAAGAAAATTGAACTAAATCAACGTAATCTTTAACTGGCACATGTGACAAAAAAGATTACCTAGAATCGAAGAACTTCTTTGTATGTCCTAATTTCTCTTAAAGCTATGGTAAACTTGGTGGCCCTTAAGAAGGACAAAAAAGGTTAAATTACTGTTATGATGCCATAAAAATCCTTACAGGCAAAAATATAATTTTCATGTGACATAAGAAGAAAGTAATGAGAGTTGAGGCTTTTAGACAATTTATAGAGATAAACCCAACAACTATTACAATAAGAAAAAGGAGAAAAGGAACATTCAGGTTTACAGAAAATTAATTCCAACAATCATTTTGCAATCAAGCCCTTGAAGTAACAGATAATTGCCTGAAAAGAACACCAAAAAGGATGGATTTACGTATCGCTGGTTCATTCAAGAAAAGGACATCAAAGGAAAGCACCAATTCAAGCAGCAGTGTTTCTCGTTTTCTTTCTCCTGAAGAAACATGGACATGTGTTATAAGTTCCAATCCACATTCCGTAATGACAAAGTTGAACTCGAAAATAAAGAGTAAAAAGGATAACCGACTTTTATCATAATAACTTCAAATTTGTCTAATCTATTGGTTTGAGTTGCCCATCTTTTGCCGATCTTGAACCCTTGTTTAACAGAAAAATTATCCATGAAATTCAATTTCAAATCTTAAAAAAAAAATCTAAATAACCTCAAACCTTAATTTGGAAATTTAAAAATGCTTTACAAAAGGTAATAAAAGCTGAAAAAAATTATTTTATATTACTTGACAACAATCCCGGTAGAATATACTTTAAATAGTTTTTAATGGATTGTGATACTTTTGTCCCTTGATTTAATTTGTTTTAGATATTAATTCAAATTCTATATTAATGAGTATATATTTGGTAATAAATATACCATTAACGAGTAACTTAGTGACCAAGTAATTGGGCTCTATAAATATAGAAGGATCTCTAAAATTAGAGAGATACAGAGAGATGTAACTACTATGTGATCTCTATGTGAGAGAGGGGTTTATAGGGATTTGGGGAAGAGTTGGAAAAAACACCGAGTTAACACTATGGAGCATGGAAACTGGGTTTGTTTTGGGGCTTGGCTCGGTGTTTGTTTTGGGGTGTTTAATACTCTTTGTAATATTTATGGTTATATAGTGGATTTTTCTCTTTTGTCCATGGATGTAAGCGCTTGAGTCGAATCACGTTAAATCTTGCCTCTTGTGTGTGTGATTTAATTCCGCGTTGATCTCATCTTGATTTGGAATACATCTTTACTTGAAAAATCCCAATAAGTTGTATCAGAGGTATGGTTCGAGAATTATCATGAAGCATGATGCAAAGATGATGATTCAATTCTAGGGATTTGCTGTGACAGTGTAACGTCTGAAATTATAAAATTCTGAACTAACTGTCAATCATTCGATTTTAAACTCTTCTTTCTTTCCGTCAAATCAGTAAATCAGTATTCAAATCATTCATAATCATTTCAGTGGAGATAGTCACATCCAATAGAATCATGCACTATCTCGTATCCTCAAATGGACGAACAATAACTCGTATCCCCAAATGGACAAACAATAACTCATATCGCCGTAGGGACAATCACTATCTCGTAACAATGGCTACTGTCAACAGTCACAGTTCGCACTGGTCAGGTGCTCACTGTGGAAACCTGCGGGTTTGACCATAATCCCACAATCATGTAGAATACTTGTGGACTTGATTAGAGTCTCACAGTCATAAATCTGCAGACTTGATCACGATCTCGCAGTCATATCATATCAATCTCGTATGCATGATCACTAAGAAACAATTGTCTCAAAACGTTTTTCATTAAATCATATAATTCAACAATAGAAATCATTTTAACTAGCAATTATCTTCAGTCAGTCAAAAAATATATAAAAGAATAATTATTATATTTGGTAGTAATAAAATTCATTAAAAACTCACTGGAAAACTTTAAATATGTAAATAGCTCATTTACACATAAATAATAAATCATTCATGTAAAATAAATAAAATATATTTTTTTCAATTTAAAACATATTCATACTTGTATGAATATAAAATAAATTTATACTTTCTTGTTTAGGAAAATTGGTGAGAAACGGTTAAAAATTTGATTTTCGAAAATTTTCAAATGCAAGAAAAACATTTCCTATGCAACTCTCATACATGTTCCATACCTTTACTTTCGTGAAGTATAAAATCCGGTAGCGCTATCTACGTCTCTTTATCTTTCAATTTCCTAGCATTGTACAATAATTCCAAATTATGTTTAAAATTCCATACTATTACTTTAGTGAATTTCTTTTAATTCCTATTTTTTATTTTTATAAATTTTAACAATTAATTTAACTTAATTTAATTCTTACCAATTATCAAAACATAATTTACATAAAATCCTATTTTTTTCTCTAAATCCCATGTCACCAATAATTCCAAATTACATTTAAAATCCCATATGTAACTATAATGAATGTTTTATAAATTTCTATTTTTCATTTTATTATTTTCAATAAATTATTTATTTATTTTCCTATTAAATATCATAGCATGACTACCCTTAAATTATAAGTTTTTTCCCAAATTTGATTCCACCAATAATCCTATTATCCTTAATTTATTTTTCTTTAATCTTGAAATCATAAAAATTAACATGAACTCTCCATAAATAATATTTTGGCCAAATGCCACATTTATTCAATATTTATTATTTTTCCATTTCTTATTTCATGAATATCATTTATTCATGTTCTATTTCCATTTTATTCTTCTTTCAGGCTTCAATATTTTACCAAATCACCTATTCCATCTTGTGGCCAAATACTAATGCTTACACTATACTTATTGTTTTCAATTCTAATCTTATAAATAATCTTTATTCATTGTTAATATTAATTCTACAATTAATCAATATAAGAATTACTTCCACATTATTTCCTTCCCTTTATGACCAAATGCTTTTTATGGTTTTATTTTCATCATTTTTCACTTATTCTCTTTTCAGTCTAACTTATGAATATTTTTTATTCACTTGGGACATTCATCAAACCCCTTTTATACATCCAAAGCTCATCATCATCATCCCATATACCCCATGGCTGATTGGTTCCTCTTACCCAACGTTAGTCATTTTCCAAATTTAATTTCATAAAAATCTTTATTCATCCAACTCACTATTACCATAATCATAAAATATCAAAATTAAATAATCACTAATCCCCCTTCCTCATGGCTGAATTTACTTCTTCATGTTAATTAATTATTTTAGCTAATTTATAGTTATTGTTATATTTAACAAATTATAAGCTTTCATTTTCTATCCACCATACATCAAAATCACTGTAAATTCTCTAAATTCCTTTAATGGCCGAATTCCTTAAGTGTTACTGTAACAGTCCACAATACAGTAAATAACATATTTTATACATAATATACGGTTGGGCTGTCTATGACGCCTTTAACACCTGCACAGTATCAATAATAAATGGTAAACATTTATTTATTTAATAAATGCATAATATGAAATTTTACAATATTCCTTACACTTTACATCCCCTATTTCTATTTTACAAGAAAGTAGTACTGGATACATGTATCTAAACATATAAAAGAAGTGATTGTACCTTTAAAATTCAATGCACTTTACCCCAGCGTGTTACTTGCAACTATATTTATCCGAGGAAGACCTCAAATAATCCTCGCATTTTATCTAGGGAGTTTCCAAAACATGTGACAGTACAGTGATAAAACAATACAGTGAACTGTAGATATAAAACTGTAGAAACAATAATCAGTCACTTTCAGTACAATAGTTTGTAAATATTCAAAATCGTTGGATAAATAGTTCAGTAATTATTTCTATATTAGAAATAATTTTCGTAATATCTTTTTCCAATAAATAGTAATTCTCAGTCCATTTCAGTAAACAGTATCGGTAAAATCCATTTCAGTAAACAGTATCAGTAAAATCCCTTTCAGTAAACAGTATCAGTGAAATCCATTTCAGTAAACAGCATCAGTAAAATCCCTTTCAGTAAACAGTATCAGTGGGTTGAGACTAGGCATCACCCTAAATCATATCATGCTATCATCATCCCCTAAGGGACACAATAATCATCCCTAAAGAGACACAGTAACAGTATACAGTTAGATCTATGGCCATAGTCTATATGAGGTCCTCAATGTACACTTGCCAGGTGACTCCGAGACCACTGATGACTTGGCAAGTCAATCAGCCATCTGATAGTAACAGTAATCAGTAAGCATGAAATTGGGGCCTAAGTCTCAAAACAGTATAAAATGTGTATCATAGCCTTTATGGATTTTATTTAAAATAATTTGAAATATTTCATGTTTATCCATAAGGCTCACAATGTCATATACTTTCTCTTTTCATGAATTTCCATCATTTTCACATTTTTCCCAAAATCATCTCAAAACATTTTATTCATCATCTCACCACCTTTATGGAATTTATAAAATAAATAAAATCATTAATTAACTCCATAAAGGTATAAAATCATATAATAATAGATACAGTGAAAATTACTTATAAAATATTCACACAATGATAATAATTTCTTTATAAATAAGCTATTTCACTGTAAAACATCTTTTCACATATCTCCATGTTTCCATAGAAAATACCTTTAAGGAATTTAACAAATTTAGTCATTTATTCAAATAATACTCCAAAAAGGTATTTATTTCATATCTCCAAATACAGTAAAAACAGTCAATAAATATTTATGTATCTAGTGAGAATTCCCATAAATATTCTTTTTTGAATATTTAATAGTATAAGGAATATATTTTATTCTCACTTTAAATAAAATTCTTTAACATGAATATAAATACTTTAGCATTTTTCTCATAATTTCCCATTTGTGGAAAATTTATGAAAATAATTTCCAAAATTCATAAATTAATGTGATAATCGCGAATTTCCAAATTTTTATATTAATTATTCAAAAATTTGATTTTAATGCGAAGGAGAAATTAAAGTAAATAAATAAATTATTTACAAGATGGAATATTGTTGGAATTTCCGTAAATGAAAAATGACAGTATTGAGAAATTATATGGAGGAAATTTAATTTGGATATAACGAGATCCAAATTAAATAAGAAACGAAATTGTTAAAAAAATAAAATAATTATATATTTATATATAAAAACATATTTCATATAGTATATATGTACATTTATGAAATAAATGTATATTATTATATATTTATATATATATATATGTGAATACATATATATATGTGAATACATTACTTTATATGTTATTAAGTATATATGTATATTATTAATATACATATTTATGTATGTATATATATATATATATATATATAGAAATATAAGTATACATATGAAATATAAATGTAAAATTAAATTAAAGTGTATAAATATATATGGTACAAATATGTATTTATATATATGGTAAATAATGTATTAATATATAATTATAATTATATATTTAATTATAATTATAATTATAATTATAATTATATAAAAAAAATTAAAAGGAAACGGGATTGGGATACCCGACCCCGTTCTCCTCTGTTACAAACAGAGGAGAGAAGCTCTATAGAAGCCGACCCTGTCGGCCGACCGAGAGAAAGGAGAAGGAAGAGAGAGCGACGCCACCGGCGAAGGAGAAAGAAGAGGAAGGTGACCGGCGACGGGGGAAAAGGAAAAGAAAGAAGGAAGGAAAACGAAGAGAAATCGAAACGGAGAAAACCAAGAAAGGAAAATGACGGTGCCGACCGATCTGGGCACCGCCACTCCACCCTCAATGTCGGCGGAGGGAAGAGAAAGGAAAAGAGACCGTTGGCGATAAGAAGGAGGAGGAAAGAGAGAGAAAAGAGAGGAGGAAGAAGCCACCACTGTCGCCTCTAGATCCGACATCGTTGCCACCAATGGGGAGAAACGAAGGTGTGACAACCAAAAATTTTCCATTTTTGGATATTAATTATATGAAAATTTAATTTTTATATAAAGAGATAAACGAAAATAAATAAATAAATCTATTTATGAGATCGAATTATTTTTGAAATTTCTTAGAAGTGATGAAGTGACGAATTGGAGGAATTTAATTTGGACATTATGAGATCCAAATTATAAAGAATAAAATGTGTATATTAGAATATATTTAAATACCAAAAAATATACATATACATATTTTTAAATAAATACATATATATTATTATACATGGAGGTATATATATAACATGTATATATGTGATTTATAAATAGTATTTTAAATTGATAGATATATATATATATAAATGATTTATATAAATATATATCTATATATATAATTAATATTGTAAAAATATATAATTATATAAATATAATTATATTAAAAAAAAGAAATTGAAAAAAAAGGGGCAGGAATCGGGCCCGATTCCCGCCCAAACTTTCTCCCCCTCTGTTACAAAATAAAGGAGGGAACATAGCTGCAGCTTCCCCAACGGCAGAGAGAAAGAGAAAGAGAGAGACGAGAGGCCGGCAAGCCGAGGAAAGGGAAGGCAGAAGCGACCGGCGGCCGATGGAAAAGAAAAGGGAAAGGAAAAAGAAACGAAGCACAACAGAGAAGGAAAATAGAGGGAAGAAAAGAAAGAAGAAACACGGTGCCAGCTGATCCGAGCATCGCAGTACCGACCACGATGTCGGCGAAGGTAAGGGGAACGAGAGGGAAGTCGACGGTGGAAGGGAGAAAGGAAAAAGGAGGGAGAAAAGAGAGGAGAAGAGGTCGAAACCCACCATCCCAGATCCGGCACCGTCGCCTGCGGTGGGGGAAAGAGAAGACCAGATCCGACTTCGTGGCGATCCCAGGGTGCTGAGGAGTGGCCAAACCATCGGAATGGGTGGCCGTCGGTGGCCGAACCGGCCAGCCAAAGGCTGAACCGACTGAACCGATCCGACCCGACCTGACCCGGTTCAGATAGAAAAAAAAAAGAGAAAGAAAAAGAAAAGAAAGGAGAAAAGAGAAAGAAGAAAAAGAAAGAAAAGAAAAGAAAGGAAAAGGAAAGAAAAGAAAAAGAAAGAAAGAAAGGAAAAAGGGAAGAAAAAGAAAGAAAAAGGAAGAAAGAAAGAAAAGAAAAGAATTGGTAAGGAAAAACAATAAATTGATTGATATTTATTGAATAAGTTTATTTATATATATTTATGTAAGTGCAATTGGTGTTGTTGAAATTATAGCGGAAGTGACAAAGACGTGATTAGGTGTTCGACGAAGTTTGGAGCTCATCAAGGCGCTAAGTTTCAGCGTCAGGTAAGATACTTTTATAAAGCATTAGTAGCATTATATTATATGTGGGATTTATGATTTTTTTATATGATGCATTGACTGAATCGATGTTAAAAATGCTAAGGGGAACCACAACTGATGGTGGGGGTCTTAGTAGAGACATAGGAATGTGGGAATCAACGGCTGTGGGATAAATTGTGTTTTCCTTACAGGAGGTTTAGAGAAAATTCAGCCGTTATGTTGCCGAAATTTCCATGAAAATGTTTAAGGAAAAAAAATATTGAGTTCTCATATAATTGGAATCCTGAAAGAATTATTGAAGATAAGCTTGAAAGGATCTTATTGTGTCATAGGAAAAATTGATTTTTAAATGGTTGAGAAGGTAAATGGATGGATACGATAACGTGAGGAATCGTATTGTGAGTCTTATAGAATCGACAATTCGATTTATCTAAACATTACAAGTTGATTTTTTTTGAGTTGAAAATGAGATGGAATATTAGTTCGCTGGAATAGTGAGGAAAGTAATGATGACTATATGATATAGCTTGGAAGAGAAGACCACAGTTGAAATTTTGATAGTCAAGCGATTGAATTAGAGAACTATAAATGGAGTAATGATTCGAAAACACAATGGATGGTCATGATATTGAGTCACAACGATTATATGATTGAGCATACATAACTTTATTAACATTGATATGGAACTACAACACAATCTGATCATTTATAGATTCAAATAAATGAGTGATGAAATTATATGAATATATGGTTTAATTGATAACCATAGAATAGACCTTGAATAATGAGATTGACAGTTGCATTAGTTCGATATTAAATCATACAGGCCATATGAAAAATTGATTTGAGGATAGTGATATGGTTTTGTGAGAATGAATTAAGTTGAACCTCAAGTCGGAAATGATGAAAATGTATCAATAGATCAAATCATAGATAGATTTGATAAGTGATTATATATTTTGTGGTTCTGTTATCTTCGATGTTGACTTTAGAGTAGATATCAAATGATGATATTGTTATTACATAATTACAGGATCTTGAGGGCTACACAGAAACATGGTATTTGAATACTTATAGATACTAAGAGGATCCATACTAATGATGTGATATTAGTGGCAATAATAAAATGATTGTGATAGTCGATAATTATCGTAAAAGAGATATTGAATACCGAATGGTTTGAATACCAAGTGATTTGATTATTGAATAATTGGAGTACCGAGCAATGTGAATACCGAATGAAATGAATATTGAATGATTTGAAAATTGAATTACTAATTTTACAAAAAAGAGAGTCTCGAAATCGAATGATTGATGGTGATGAATGTAAATGAATTTCTCCACTATATTAGAGGAAAATACTACAGAAGTTGCATACCGAAATACTGTATAGCATCACTTTCAAGAAAAACTTATCACCATTTGAGAAGTTACAATAAAACTTATATGAATGCTATAAAGTATATATTAGCTTTAAAAAGAAAGTATATGGTATATACTCATTTTTATATACGAAACCTCTTAAAGAACTTCACCATATGCTTTACATGATTTTAAAAAGAAAAGCTAAAGATTTAAATGTTTTATGAGACTGTAGGTACCTTAAAAGAATTAAATTCAATAAAGCATAGTGGAAACCACCTAATTGGAGCTTTGCTCATTAGGCAGAGATGCTTGTCCGACAATAGTCGTGGACAGGTCTCAGTCACGCCTGATCAGTGGGGCTGAGAGAGATGAGGTCTATGGCCATAGATAGCGCCCTAGTTGGTTTCCAGGGGACAATGACATGATTTTCACTGCTAGCTACAGTGATTTAAGTCTTTATTGATAGAGATGATAGGGATCTAGCCTAGTCTCTAACCGATATGATATGATGTTAGAGTATGATTTTATTGATATAAACTCTAGACTTAACATGATTTATACAATACATGAGACATGTTTGAAATGAAATATATTTTGAAACAGTTCATGTTTTTAAAAGTCCATGAGATATGATTTCGACACCTATATGATTTATATATGATTTTGTGTCGAACATGGCATGATATGCGGTCTAGAGTATAGTTTGATTTGATATGAACTCTAGACCTGATATGACTTACAGTATATGTTTTAAAAGTACATGATAAATGATTTCGACACTTATATGATTTATATACGATTTTGTGTCGAACTTGAAATGATATGCGGTTTAGAGTATAGACTGATTTGATATGAACTCTAAACCTGATATGATTTATAGTATATGAAAAATGTTTTAAAACTGCACATGTTTTAGACATGCTCTAAAAACGAATACATGAATTGAAATTGAACATGTTTTTATCATGCCGTAAAGGAAAATTTGAAATGAATTGAAAATTCATACGTTGAGCATGTTCTAAAGTATATATGATATTTATATGAAATGATAGCAGTTTGTACAGTAAAGTTACATAAATTGCATATTAAACCTTGACATGATAATATGCTTAGTACATGAGAATTCCATGAGGAATGTCATGACTCGACGTTAATGATGTTTCATCTATACGATGACATGATATGATATGATATATGAACATAAGATTGATATGAAGAGAATTCTGATCTTACTCTATTGTGATCATAAATTCCCATACGATAAGTAATATGAATTGATGTAATACGGGAATATGATTGTTAAATGTAAAGTGACTTGATAGGATATCTCAATTAAACATGAAGAATATATGAGGAGTATCATGACTCGGTGGTAACGATATTTCATCTATATGATGTCATGATATGATATGAAACATGAATATAGAAATACACGAAGAGAATTATGACTTCGTACCATCGTGATCATGATCCACAATATGAAAATTGATAAGGGATGATAGAATACAGAAGTATGATTATGAAATGAAAAGTGAATATGAGAATTGATATGAGATGATAGAATACAGAAGTATGATTATGAAATGAAAAGTGAATATGAGAAGTGATAATGAGATGTTATCGATGAGAAAAGATTAACTGTAATTGCATCCTTGCAAGTTTTAAGCATTTCGGTTAAGACAGTATAATCCTACTCTTGTATTTATATTAGTATCTTACTAAGCCGTGGTTTTGCTCACCCCACCAAAATTTCATCTCTTTTAGACTATTGAAGTCAACATCTGCCATGTGAGCTGCTAACTGGGTATCGGAGACGGTGTATGGACTTGGTACTAGTCTTATGAGGTATATGTTCCTTATAAAATACTTGTTTACATGTAAGACTTAAATTGATGCACAGTACATATTCTGTTTAACAAGTCGAGATGTAACTAAGTACCGTTTCCTTGTTAGTTTAATATTTAAATGAAATGACTATAGGTCACCTAGATAGTATAGTAACTACACTGACACCGAATACAAACCTTAAAATGAAAAAGAAAAATTTAGTCCATAAATTTGTAGACTAAGAAAAGTATAAGTATTAAAGGAAAGTTGCGGCCTTCGGGTCGTGACAGAAGGCTAGATCCAGCGTCGCCACCACCTTGGCTAGCTGTAGGAGGCTTAAACCGACGGTGATGCCGGTGGGATGAGGCTGAATCGGTGAGATGAAGCAAACCGGCTGAACCGGTTCAGACCAGAAAAAGAAAAAGAAAAGAAAAGAAAAAGAAAGAAAAAAAAAGAAGAAAGAAAAGAAAAGAAAAAGGAAGAAAGAGAAGGAAGAAAAAGAAAAGGAAAAAGAAGAAGAAGAAGAGGAAAAAGAAAAAAAATGGTAGGAAAATAATAATAATTTTATTATTATTATTTATTGAATAATTACGATTATTCATAAATTCATTTTATACGAGTCTAAAATGTAGAATTTGATTTCTAGAAACCATACTCGAGAATGGAGATGATGGAATCGGGAGAGGTGGAATACGGGCGCGATGGTAGCGAGGAGGTCGCTGACCCAGAACAAGTAAGGGAGGCATGTGCAGCCTGTAAAGATATTCAGTCTGCATGCCTTTAATTATGAAATATTTTATGAAAATGTTGTGGTGATTCATTGGTTGGAAATTTGTGGATATTGGCCAGCTGGAATATAAACTGTCTTTTCTGTGCAGGGAGGCTAGTCAATCAGCACTCGTTATGCTGTCAAAAAATTTTACATAAAATCATAATAAATGATTTTATTTCACGAGAAACGATTTTCAACCACGAAAATCGAAAAATTGATTATTTTTCATAAAACATGAATATACTGAATTTTAATTTTAAAATATTCATGTTTTCAAATTTGGTGATAATGAGATCACCGAAAATTCTCTCGATATGCGAACTGACATGAAAAGGAAGACGAAAGGAAATAAAAGAATATTTTATAAATATTTTCTAAATATTCACTAAATAATTTATATAACCTTTATGGTTTTAATTATGAAATTATTATTTTTATAAATTCCATAAAGGTTTACTGATGATGAAAAACACTGTTTTGAGACTAGTTGGCACCTTATCATGCTGATATGTGATATGTGATATGTAGTCCCGGTCGACACCTGATCAGTGATCCACCGAGGACGACTATGGCCATAGATCTGATATGTTTACTTCTTTATCCTTCGGGGTCTATAACATGATATGAGTGATGATTGCCTCAGTCTCCATATATGAAATTGTTTTATATGATACGTGATACGTTAAATGTAAATGTTTTACATGATATGTGACAAGTTAAATGAAAATGATTTACAGCATTTTACATAATGCTTATTACGATACTGATTACAGTACTGCATGATGATTTTTCAAAAGATATGTGATATGAATATGTGATAGGTTTTCAAAAAGGAAAAGAGTTTTTAAGTCTAATATTCTTACTATGATTTCAAATGGAATATTAGGTTATATGTGACATGAAAATGTAATATGTTTTCAAAAAGGAAAGAGGAGGAAAATAAATCTAATATTCTTATAATTATTATAATTTCTTAAATTGAATATTAGATTTAAAGAAAATGTATATGTTATACGAAAAGGATTTGATAGCTTATTTTGCTATTTAAAGTACTGTACTAATTATGCGTTGTACAATAAAACATGAAAAGAGTTCAAATAAAAATGACATGAAATGAAAGGAAAAGGATTTAAATTTCAAAAGAAATTTATTACTCTCTACAGTTGCTTCTAGGTTTCGAGACAAGACAGGTATTTCAAAATACATGCCTTACTCCATCCGAATCCCTAGCCGACTGTAGTATCCTTCCTACATGCGAGCCTAGTACACTTCTAGGAAAACGAAAAAGTTTTTCAGCATATAGACAGCTGGATATCAAGTGTTGCATATAACTCTCTTACTGAGCCGTGGTTTGCTCACCCCTTAATATTAACATTTCAGATTTTCGAGGATTGAGAGACCTGACATCCGAGCATCTCGGATGCGCATTTGGGGATGATGTGATAGCTCGATTGCAATATAAGGTACAAGCATTTATTTTTTGTATTTAGACGTATTCACATTACCACTTTCTGATAAATTAAGATAGGGGATGTAGATGGTAACATGTTTTTAAAATGTGACAGTTTAATGAATATGAAAAGTAAAGTATCACAAACAGTCCAACCATACAAGATGTATAGAAAAACGTGAAAAAAGATGGTCACGGGCTGTGACAGATTTAATGGTATCAAAGCAAGGTTGGCTTGATGTCTGTCGATACTTTGGAAAGAAAACGTGTTGAAAAGGTTAACATCTCCTGTAGTACTGTATAGTTGAATACATAAAGGAAATAAATGATTGTAAATTGAATTAAAAGTGTTAAAAGTGAGTGAGAATTATGAATTAAGGAATGCTAAAGGGGAAAACGCTCTGGAAGTTTTCCTTGAAATTGGTGATTTTATAATCTTAATGAAGGTCAGTTCGGTAAAGAACAGAAAAAGACTCGGTGAGAGCCTTACCAATACTTTTCTGTCCGGATCGAATTGAGAGCTTACAATGATGATATAAAGAAAGGGAATGAGATATCATCAGTAAATAGATCTTAAGATCACCGGTTGAATGTATTTTGGAAGAGAGAGAAATTTTGGAAAAATGACCAAAATACCCCTACTTTGAAATTTTTCCTCCGAATCAAAATAGACCAACCTGAGTTAGAATTGACTGATATGACAAATTAATTGATGGTATAAGGAGGTATTATATGCAAAATGATCCATTTATTAATCCTATCAGGATTTCTCTATCCAAATTGAACAAGATCTTATAAAATGCTGATATTAGTGTGAGAAGAGATACTATCACCATATAGATGTTAAGATCATTGGTTTAAATTATATTGAAGAGAAAGAAATAAATTTTGAAATGACGAATATGTCCCTGGGTTGGACTAATTTCTGAATAGTGATAAATAAAGTCAATCTTGAATTCCATTATAGTGATGAAGCCACTGATGACATAAGAAATGTAATACGAATATAACAGTTCTGATTATAAATCCCACCTACACTTAGATTGCTGATGTGACCCGAATGGTTATAGGAAAGTCGCAAGATGAGCGGCTCTATTATTGATTCTTAAGGGTCGGAGTTAAAAGTGTATTGATGGGATGTTGATTTCAGGATTGTTGGATAAGTAATATGATTACTAAGGATGACTGAGAAAGAGATCAGTATAGATGACGAAATCCATAATAGTATTGTTAATTCTGGTTCTATACTTCATTTCTGTTTTCTTAAGTATTAAATGAATATTTATAGAACCGAAATATTTTGAAATATGTTTTATAGAATAATGTACTGGATGGAGTATATGAAGTTGGAGAATATGCATAAGAATAGTAAGTGAAGATAAGAGATGAGGAAGATAACAGCTAACCTGAATTATTAAGTGAAAATGATTGTAAAAGTAAATTACAGTAATAATAAATCGGTTAGCTGTAAAAGGTGTTAATTAAACGGTTACACTTAATACAGCGTTGCAAATTAAGAGGATTGAAATGCTGTGAAAATGAGTAAATAAGTGAATCAAGGCGAAGTAGATGTTAAAATAAATTGAATATTAAATATCTCTGCCTTGAGAATGTACAGTGAAATGATAAGATATAGAGATGAAATGTCCAAAATAATAAGAGATTAGTAATTAAAGAAAGTATTGGATGTGATTCCCGATAAATTTTCAAAGTAATCTAGATTTGAGAGATCGGGTTAACATTGGCTCGATTATTGACATGGAATCTAATTCTAAGCTTATATCAGAAAACATAGAAAGAGTTCGAAAGCTTAAGAAATAACTGTGGAAAATATGTGGATAATGAAATTCACTTGTATAGATGCAAAGGATGGAAATACAAATGATGTGATTGAGGATGAATTAAATGGTGTATTAAATTCCTATTATGTAACAAAGTTATTATGAAGAACAAATAATCATCTACATGAAATGGACGCTTTATTTGATTTAATCAGAGATATATGAGGAGTTCATAAGATCAGTCTCTATACAAAGAGTCACCAGATGAAAAGCTGGAAACAGATGTCCATAAGATAATGATTAGAACTCGATATAATAATTACGAGTTCATATCGTGGCTTACAAGATTAATGAAGTACCATATAAGGTATGTAAACCTAATGAATGAGGTATCTAAACCACACATGAATAAAATGATGAGATACCGATATGGTTTAAGACATTAATGGAACATGAGCAGCACTTAGTATGACCCTCAAAACTCTCAAAGACTGTGAACTATATGTTAAGTTCGGCAGATAGGAGAATGAGCTAGACTGTATCTCTTTCTGAGATAGATGATCTTGAATGAAAGAGTGATAGAGGATCTGTCTATGATGGAGAGATAATGATTGAGATACGAAATATACTGAGTCTAGCTAGATACTAATGCCAGTCCATAGAAGAGTTATTAGGTCAGCTGCTCTATAGATGTGACTTATAATTAAATAAGTTTAAGTCGGTAAATGAATAAATGTGAAGTAAAGATGGTATGCAAAATGTTAAAGGATTTTAACAGTGGAGTATTATACCACTGAGAAAAAGCCGACTGAAATAATGAGAATGAAAAGATGAAAGTGTAATAGGAAGACAAATACATGATGATGAGGGAACACAAATATGAAGCAGTTCTCGAATTTAAGACTGAAAATGATTTCACGTTGGTTATCACATGATCATGGCTAGATATAAGATCGAGCTAAACTCGAAAGATGAAATTTAAATGATACTCAAAGGAGTAAATAAATTATTTACATTTTATTACCAGTAATGTAAATGCAAAAATGATATATACATATATCCATACCTTGGAATGGTGAAATTGTATGGATAACATGGTGACGAAAATGATGATTGATTGGTCACCTATGGAATCTAAATTATAAGAGGATTACAATCTCCGATATATTCAAAACTTAAGTGATATCAAATATACCAAAAGAATAAGAGACAATGACGATACAATACGAAAAGTGATATTGAGAGAAAATGAGTGATAAATGTTGCATTCATGGCAAGAGATGATTAACAGTAAAGTTTGCAATGAGGTGCAACTTTGATGAAATAAATGTGAAAATGAATATTGTGGATACTAATGAAGAGTCCAGAAGAGATATGATGATATGGAAGTGATTAAGAACTAATTGTCTAATGGAATCACTCTTCCATTATTAGACTCTTAGATTCTTTAGTGCCATAGTCGAGATATGATTATGAAATGATGAGAAAGTATGTTTTAGTTCCAGTGAGCATACATGTGATGGGAATCTCAGATTTGCTATATGCTTATGGGAAATAGCAAAAGCCTTGAGATTCCAAATTTACATACAGCACCACTCCGTACATGATGTAAATATCCGAGCGTAGTGTGGAAACGCTCGAAGATATGTTAAGGGAGCAGATGCATGAGATGTGAAAGCTACTGGGACAATTACATACTATTGATTTAAATCAAGTAAATTATAGTTATCAAACTATATCGGCTTGCCACCAAATGAGAGAAACGGATGATAAATAGTGTGAAACAGCTATTATGTGAAAAGAGATGAAAGTGATAACTCCCAAATTGATAAGAATTTGGACGGAGTATAAATATATGGTGAAAGACGATATGTAATGGTCTAAAAGTGAATCTAATTTTAAAAGTATGCTGGTAGTATTATTTAAAAGATGATTGAGAGGACAAGAATGAGAAGCATACAGAATGGTACCACCTTGTAATCTAAGTTAAATTCGGAGGACAGAAGTTCTTAAGGTGGGGAGAATGTGATAACCGAGAATTTTCGAATTTTGATATTAATTATTTGGAAATTTAATTTTAATGCGAAGGAGAAATTAAGTAAATAAATAAATTATTTACAAGATGGAATATTGTTGGAATTTCCGTAATGAGAAATGATGGAATTAAGAAATCATATGGAGGAAATTTAATTTGGATATAACGAGATCCAAATTAAATAAGAAACGAAAATGTTAAAAAAATAAAATAATTATATATTTATATATAAAAACATATTTCATATACTATATATGTACATTTATGAAATAAATGTATATTATTATATATATTTATATATATATATATATATGTGAATACATTACTTTATATGTTATTAAGTATATATGTATATTATTAATATACATGTTTATGTGTGTGTATATATATATATATATATATATATATAAATATAAGAATACATATGAAATATAAATGTGAAATTAAATTGAAGTGTATAAATATATATGGTACAAATATGTATTTATATATATGGTAAATAATGTATTAATATATAATTATAATTATATATTTAACTATAATTATAATTATATTATATAAAAAAATTAAAAGGAAACGGGATCGGGATACCCGACCCCGTTCTCCTCTATTACAAACAGAGGAGAGAAACTCTATAGAAGCCGACCTCGTCGGCCGGCCGAGAGAAAGGAGAAGGAAGAGAGAGCGACGCCGTCGGCGAAGGAGAAAGAAGAGGAAGGTGACCGGCGACGAGGGAAAAGGAAAAGAAAGAAGGAAGGAAAATGAAGCAGAACCAAAACGGGGAAAATCGAGAGAGGAAAACGACGGTGCCAGCCGATCCGGGCATCACCACTCCACCCTCGATGTCGGTGGAGGGAAGAGAAAGGAAAAGAGATCGCCAGCGGTGAAGGAGGGGGAGGAAAAAAGGAGAAAAGAGAAGAGGAAGAAACCGCCATTGTCGCCTCCAGATCCGATGCCGTCGCCATCGATGGGGAGAAATGGAGGCCAGATCCAGCGTCGCCACCACCTCGGCTAACTGTGGGAGACCTAAACCGACAGTGATGCTAGCGAGATAAAGTGAATTAGCTGAACCGGTCCGAACCGGTTCAAACCAGAAAAAGAAAAAGAAAAGAAAAAAAAAAAGAAAAAGAAAAAGAAGAAAGAAAAGAAAAGAAAAAGGAAGAAAGAGAAGGAAGAAAAAGAAAAGGAAAAAGAAGAAGAAGAAGAAGAAAAAAAAAGGTAGGAAAATAATAATAATTTTATTATTATTATTTATTGAATAATTACAATTATTCATAAATTCATTTTATACGAGTCTAAAATGCAGAATTTGATTTCTAGAAACCATACTTGAGAATCAAGATGATGGAATCGGGAGAGGTGGAATACGGGCGCGATGGTAGCGAGGAAGTCGCCGACCCGGAACAGGTAAGGGAGGCACGTGCAGCCTGTAAGGATATTCAGTCTGCATGCTTTTAATTATGAAATATTTTATGAAAATGTTGTGGTGATTCATAGGTTGGAAATTTGTGGATATTGGCTGGCTGTGGAATATAAACTGTCTTTTCTGTGCAGGGGAAAAATTTTACATAAAATCATAATAAATGATTTTATTTCACGAGAAATGATTTCCAACCACGAAAATCAAAAAATTGATTATTTTTCATAAAACATGAATATACTGAATTTTAATTTTAAAATATTCATGTTTTCAAATTTGGTGATAATGAGATCACCAAAAATTCTCTCGATATGCAAACTACATGTGACATGAAAAGGAAGATGAAAGGAAATAAAGTTAATATTTTATAAATATTTTCTAAATATTTACTAAATAATTTATATAACCTTTACGGTTTTAATTATGAAATTATTATTTTTATAAATTCCATAAAGGTTTACTGATGATGAAAAACACTATTTTCAGACAAGTTGGCACCTTATCATGCTGATATGTGATATGTGACATGTGATATGTAGTCTCGGTCGACACCTGATCAGTGATCCACCGAGGACAATGATAGACTATGGCCATAGATCTGATATGTTTACTTCTTTACCCTCCGGGGTCTATAGCATGATATGAGTGATGATTGCCTCAGTCTCCATATATGAAATTGTTTTATATGATACGTGATACGTTAAATGTAAATGTTTTACATGATATGTGATAAGTTAAATGAAAATGATTTATAGCATTTTACATAATGCTTATTACGGTATTGATTATAGTACTGCATGATGATTTTTCAAAAGATAAGTGATATGAATATGTGATAGGTTTTCAAAAAGGAAAAGAGTTTTTAAGTCTAATATTCTTACTATGATTTCAAATGGAATATTAGATTATATGTGACATGAAAATGTAATATGTTTTCAAAAAGGAAAGAGGAGGAAAATAAATCTAATATTCTTATAATTATTATAATTTCTTAAATTGAATATTAGATTTAAAGAAAATGTATATGTTATACGAAAAGGATTTGATAGCTTATTTTGCTATTTAAAGTACTGTACTAATTATGCGTTGTACAGTAAAACATGAAAAGAGTTCAAATAAAAATGACATGAAATGAAAGGAAAAAGGATTTAAATTTCAAAAGAAATTTATTACTCTCTACAGTTGCTTCTAGGTTTCGGGACAAGACAGGTATTTCAAAATACATACCTTACTCCATCCGAATCCCTAGCCGACTGTAGTATCCTTCCTACATGCGAGCCTAGTACACTTCTAGGAAAACAAAAAAGTTTTTCAGCATATAGACAGCTGGATATCAAGTGTTGCATATAACTCTCTTACTGAGCCGTGGTTTGCTCACCCCTTAATATTAACATTTCAGATTTTCGAGGACTGAGAGATCTAACATCCGAGCATCTCGGCTGTGCATTTGGGGACGATGTGATAGCTCGACTGAAATCTGAGGTACAATCATTTATTTTTCATATTTAGACATATTCACGTACTACTTTCTCATAAATTAAGATAGGGGATGTAGATGGAAACATGTTCTTAAAATGTGACAGTTTAATGAATATGAAAAGTAGAGTATCGCAGACAGCCCAACCATATAAGATGTATAGAAAAACGTGAAAAAAGATGGCCTCGGGCTCTGACAATTATCCATTTCATGCATCTAAAATATTTCATGATATTTTAGAATCATTTCAATATTTTCTGGCAGCATAACGGCTGTAAATTTCTAACCTCATGCACGGAAATTACAGTATATAAAACTAGCTTTCAACCACAATTTGAATGATTTTCAAAGCAAATCAAGCTTCCAATAATTTCATAAAATTAAACTTAATAAATCATGCAATTCATCATATCATATAACTCACACACTTTCTCCTTACCTGTCTTACGAAACCGATCTTCTCGATTGTGCCTATCGAAATTCGTAATTCCCGGCTGCAAAATAATTTTATCAAAAATTATTAATAATTTTCCTCTAAATTTCAAGCCACTAACTTTCATAAATTGCAGCCATTAATGAAACAACATATGCACAACCAGTATAATTTACACTGGTGCTAAAACTGAACTTTTCCGTTTTAGCTCCTTTTTTGGTTTTGATTTCACCAACCTTCCTCTTTTGATTTCTACATTAATTTTCTACCATCAAACCATAAAATACAGCAGTAATTCATGCCCAAAAAAGCCTTGGCCGAAACCTACCATCTTTCATGATTTTTCAATCTTTTCTTCAAACTAATGTTTTAAACCTTCTTAATCCATTTCAAGCAACCATTTCTTACCATTTTCGTGCAACAAAATGCATGGATTCCTCATGTTCTCAAGGTGACCAAAACCCATTTTAATGGCAAAAATTTATTTAGCCAAGATACTTTAAAATTCAATGCTATATCTAAATTCTACACCTTTAATATATTAGAAATGTAACCTTAAAACAAATCAAAACCTTGAATTTTTTGTTTTTGGACAAAATCTCACCTTGGCCTAAAGTTTCTTAAGCTCCTATCTCGTTGTTTTCTTCCTCTTTTGATGATATATGGGTTACACTAGATAGAGGAGATGACAAGGAACAATTTTGTTAGAAATAGGTTTCTTGAATTTCCTTGTATTTTTTGTGTTTTTGCAAGCTTTTAAATTTTCTCTTCTTCTTGGCTATGGTGCGTCGTGAGCTTGGCTGAAGAAAGGATGAAGAAGTGTCGGTTGTAGCTTTAGCAAAATTCTGCTGAAATTGGGTGTCTTCTTTCAACCAATGGAAAGTTGCCACTTGGCACCACCATAAAATTTCATTTCTATTTTCTTCCATTTATTCCTTTATCACACTATTATTATTATAATTATTATTTTCCAGCTTATAAATTTTATTTAAATTTAATTTAATTTATTTAAGTCAATTTTTGGTTATTATTGACTAATTTGACCAGTCCCCATTTAGGATAAATGACCATTTTGCCCCTGCTTACTTAAAATATTAACGGTTTTGCCATTAAATTTTCGATTTCGTAAAAACCGTGCAAATGAACTCCAAAAATTATGATTTTAACACCAATAAATCACATTCAATATAACTTAATTAATGGAGGTGGTTTCGTTGCTGCGCGATGCACCGATAAGGAGAAATTACGATTTTACCCTTTTTTATAGATAGCAAAATTTTCTAATCAAACCACCTTTTTCAATAAATCTTTTGATACCATGTTATTCTCTTTTTCATGTAGATTATCATGATATTTTTTTCCTTGTCCCAACTCATTTCCATGTGGGCATAATTTACGAAAATGCCCTCGGAACATAACCATCATTTTCCAATTTGTTTTCCAAAATTCTCAAAATAATTCCAAATGACATAAAAATTACTTTTATGCCTCAAAATCATTATTTTATATTTATTTCACCATAGTACACTGTATTACCAATCTTAAATCCATCAAAACCATAAAACTTAAGGTGGGGCCCACATAATCAATTCACTTAATTTCACCAAATACATTATATTTTAGTAATTAAATAATTACTAATACTATGTACAGTATAGTAGAAACAGGTCTTACAATTACTACATTCACTTCCGTGCTAAATTACCATCATGGCTAAATTCATCTTATCTTTTATTTCCATTTCCTACTCATCTTACATTTAAATCATTGCAAAATTAATATCTTCTTCTCATAGCCGAATCAACATAGAACTTCTAAAGCATGAATTCAATTAATTCCAACACAATGATCATGCTTAACACTTCGTATATTATCATTTCCTACCTTTATGAATTAAAAACACCATAATATCAACATTCTCTTACCATGGCCGAACCTCATACACACACTACACTTCATTTTTCTTCAATTTAAGGTATCAAACATGTTTCCCATGCATGAATCAATCATAAACTATAGCTAGGAAGTAAAGAAACATCATCACTCCTCACCTTCCACTATAGCCGAATAGTGCAGCAACCAGAGCAGCCCTCCCACATTGGTTTCTGTCCACCCAATTCCAGCTTTATATAGCCTTTGTGATGGGGAGCAAGGTTGATGAAGGAAGCTTGGTGAGTTAGAGGCTTGAAGGGAGGGTTTTACGTGGTGAAAGGAGAGGTAACGTGAAGAATAAATGGAGAAAGAAGAAACCAATGCAAGTGACGTGCTGAACAGAGGAAAGAACCAGAAAATTCTGGTTCCAGCAGATTTTTAAGGATATTTTTCAACCCCATTAGCAAAATGACAATTTTAACCCTCTTAAAACTTAATATTTACAATTATGCCACTCTATTATTTTTTTATTTTCCAATTTCATGTTTTAATTTATATTTTTGTTAAATTATATTTATTTAAGTCAAATTTTTGTCAAACATTGACTAGTTTGTCTAGCACCATGTTAAATGACCATAATACCCTTATACAATTTCATTATTTTCAATTATGTCCTATCATTAATTTAAAAATTTTAAATTCAAATTTAATATTCTATTTTTATTATTTCTATATATTTGGGTCAAACATGGTTAATTATTGACTCTCAAGATGGTTTGAATGATCATGGGTAGTGAAATTACCAAACTACCCTTAATCAAAGGCTTTCGATTTTGTTAATGTTGTTTTTAGCACTTTCGGGTAATTCAGTTTATGGGCGAGATCCACGTGAAACTTCTTTATGTGAGGATTTTCTTGTAATAGTCTGTGGGTCCAAAGTCAATTTGGTTTGACCATTATTCATAAAAGTTCTTCCGGGGTATAGACACGATTGTCATTTTTGAATTTGTTACACGTAAACCTAGGTGTGCTCATCTTAAAGAATTTAGAAAAATGGTCTTCTTTGACCTCTAGGTATTTCGAGCCCAACTTCCACATTTTCCCACTTTGAAGGCCATCCGAATCATGGATTGCCTTGTGAGGCCCACTTGGCAATTTTCCTTGATAATTCCAGAACGTAAGAAATCAGTTTTTGTAATTTTACGTATTATTCCAATTCATCACCTTCAATAGGTATAGGAAAGATAGAGAAATTCGGGCTCTCACATACAAATTATCTTTGTAAGATCGAGGACATGTAAGAGAAGATTTGCTGCAACAAAGTGCCAGTTGCAGGTGGAGCTAATATTTTGGAGGAATGTGAGTCAAGATGGAGATTGTTAGATATTAACTCAAATTCTGTATTAATGAGTATATGTGAGAGCTCGAATTTCTCTATTCTCACTATACCTATTCAAGGTGATGAATTGGAATAATAAGTAAAGTTTCGAAAACTATTCCTCCTACGCCGTAGAATTATCGGAAAAATCATTAAGTGGATCCACAAGACAATCATAATTCGGATGCTCTTCGAAGTGCCAAAATATTAAAATTGGGTTCGAAATACCTAAAGGTCAAGAAGACTATCTTTCCAAATTCCTTATGACGAGTATACCTCAGTTGAAATGCGATAAATCCGAAAATGACGATCGCGTCCACACCCCGAATAAACTTTTCTGAATAATGGTCAAACCAAATTGACTTTGAACCCACAAACTGTCATAGGATAATCCTCGAGTAAAGAAGTTTCACGTGGATCCAACCTATAAACTGAATTACGCGAAAGTGCTAAAAATAACGTGAACAAAACTGAAAGCCTTCGTAGAGATGTAGTTTGGTAATTTCAGTACCCATGACCGGTCAAACTCCCTTAAGAGTCTAATTGACCATATTTGACTCAAATATATAGACAATAATAAAATAACATATTAATTCTGAAATAAAAAATATTAAAGAAATGTTAGGATATAAATGAAAATAATGAAATTATACAATGATATTATGGTCATTTAGCATGGGGGAACAGTCAAATTAGTCAATATTGATTAAAATTGACTTAAATAAATAAAGTTAATTAAAAGAAAATTTAAATTTTGAATTTAGAAAATAATAGAATATTATGTGTGATATAAGTGTAAATATTAAGAAATAAAAAGGGAAATTAAGTTAGTGGACCATGTGGCAAATTTTCATTGGATGGAACAATAATAAAGGAAGACAAATAGGATTAAATCTCAGCCAAAACTCAGCATTTTCCAGCCTCCATCACCGACTTTCTCCTCCCCTGTTTCTGCTGCACGATTCGTCCCACAATTCCTCATATTTCCTTTTGTTTTGCCCATAAGTTCATCATGTTTCATCACCAAAGCACCCATCATCCTTCACCAAACCTGTTTCCCACCTTAAGATCACCTTAAAACCAGAAAAAGGAGGGGCTGACGTGAAGAAAATCAGCGCTGATTGGGAGTGGAACTGGTCGGGTGAGTAAGGTAAATTGATTTGGGGATGTGTTGCTTGATTCTAGTTAGGGCCTCTATTTGTTTATTGCATGGATGATGTGTTTAGGACCTTGAATTGAATTTAATGAAAATGTAGGAGAAGCAAGTTGGTTCGGCCATGGCTAGAAATTTGTGATATCATGGTATTTTAATTCATGAAGAAAAGAAGATGATAATTTCTAAAGGGTTAAGGATGATCATGATGCTAGAAATCAAATAAATTTTATGTGAAGAGGTTAAGGGCAGTTCGGCTGAGAAGAGGCACACGACAGAACATGATGAATTGGATGTATTATGGGTATGGCGTGATGATGGGAAACCGGTGGGCTGACTATTGGTGATGATACTTGATGAATTAATAGTGTTTGTTGAAATTCTTAAATGAGTAGAGGATGATTAGGAAGTTAGAGTTGAGATAAAGAACGAAAATAAAACATGAAAAATATGGTAAAGTGAGCTGCCGGCCATGGCTGTTGGAAAAGCAAAATTTTGTAATTTTGAATATAAAAGGGATATATGATAAAAATATTAAGAGAGCAGAAAATAATTTCTAAATTAATTGAGAAGTAGATGGATGAAAGATAATGAGAATTAGACTACAGAAGAAGTATAGACATTGTTGATGTAAATTTTAATATATAGGAATTTTAGAAATAATATCAATAAGGAATCATGATTAATTGTAAAGTTAGAATTGAAAAATTACCAGCAAAATTCAATAATAAAAAAATTGAGCTAAGACATAATCCTTGTGGTTTTCATGTAAATCTTATAGTTGATAGTTAATAAATAATATGTAAAGATTAAATTAGAGTATTAGTAAGATTGAATTGGAGAAAGAATAAGGTTAAGTTAATTGGAGTGTTTTGGTTAAGATTCCATGCAAAATTTTATGAGTCAATACGTAGGAAATAATGAATCAAGATTTATCAAATTATTGGTAAAATTGAATTTAGAAAAGAATATATTGGAAATTAGTAGAAATTAAATTAAATCAAAATTAATTGTGGAAATTAATAAAATGGAAGTAATTTTGATATAAGCAAATAAAGGAATTAATAGTAATAGTGAATAAAGATTATTGTAAAATTTGAATTGGGGAAAATAATAAATAGAAAACAAGAATTATATATTTAACTATAATAAATAATTAAAGAAAATCAAATTTTAATGAAATTAAAATTAGGAAAATACGTTAATTTAATTATAGATAAAATTTTGGTATTTAATAAGAAATAGAATAAATTATCATGAAAGTGATAAAACGAAAAATAAAAATTAATAAAATAATTATCAGAATTGGAATATGAAATTATTAATAGAATTAGAATTGAGAAAAGATTTCAAATTAAGTATAGTTATATTAAGACATTTAGGAGGAAAATAAATAAGTAGTTATTAAGATTTATAAAATGGAAAATAGGAATTTATAGAAATATTCATTATAATTATACATGGGATTTTAAATAGAAATTGAAATTATTGGTGACATGAAAATTAAAGAACGAATGAGATTTAATTGAAATTATGTTTTAGTAATTGGTAGGAAATAAAATAAAATAATTATTGCAATTTACAAATTAAAAGATAGAAATTTATGGAATAATTATTATAGTTAGAATATGAATTTTAAATATATTTGGAATTAATGTGCAGTGCTAAGAATTGAAAGATAAAGAGACGTAAGTGGCGTCACCGGATGTTATACTGCATGATAATCGAGGTAAAAAACATGTATAGGAGTCATATAGGAAATATTTTACTTGTATTTAAATATTTTCGAAAACCAAATCGTAATTATTCGCAACCAAATCTCCTAAAAAATAGAAATTTATTTCACATTCATACAAGTTAAATGTGATTTTATTTGCATGAAAAATATTTTATTATTATTTTATATGAAATTATTTACACGAATTGCATTATATGAAATGATTTACATGAATTGCATTACATGAAACAATTTACATAAATTGCATTACATGAAATGATTTATATTAAATGAGTTACATGAGATGACTTATATGAAATGTTTAAATTGCATAAATTGTAATTTTTCGTAATTATGGATTGATTGAAGATAATTGTCATTTGGACTGATTTCTACTATTGAACCAAACTATTTATGAAAATGTTTTGAGACAGTCGTACCTTAGTGATCATGCATACTATTATATGACTATGAAACCTAATCAATCTGCAGGTTTACTGTTTACTGTATATGACTATGGGATTATGGTCAAACCCACAGGTTTTCATAGTGAACACCTAACCAGTGCAATCTGTGACTGTTCGATGATGGCCATTTGTTACTATTTCATCCTTACAATATTTGTTTCATCCCTTTGGGGATACTGTTATTGATCATGCATGATTCTATTGGATGTGACTATCTCCACTGTACCTATTGTTTTACCGAACTGAATTTTTTACTGATATTGAATTGTTTATTGATGCTAAATGGTTTACCGATACTGAATTATTTACTGATATTGAACTGTTTACCTATACTGAATCGTTTACTGTAGCATTTTTCAATTAACTGTTTACATATCGGAATATTTCATGAGATGATTTTTATAGCATTATTCAAATAAATTATATACTGATATCGATTTTGAAATTGCATTGTATAAATTACCACATGTTTCATATTAATTTCATGTTCAACTATTTATTCCCTATAGTCGTTTCTAGGGACTGGAACACAACATGTACTTCAAAGTACCTCCCATACTCTACTCGGTTACCTAGCCGAATATAGTATCCTTCCTATACTGTTCCTTAGTGAGCCGTTAGGAAAGAAATGTTTTATTGCATTTTAATATTTACATTTAATATGTCTTTTTCATAAGAATTGAATGATATTATTATTATTTAATTGCATATAATACATAATTTTACATATCTTTCTTACTAGGCTTTTTCCAAAGCTCACCCCCTCACATACCATTCCAGATAGCTATCCAGTGTACGTGGCAACAGCAGGTTAGTTGATGAAAATCGTAGAAGTTTTATATTACCGAGTAGACAGGTATATATTAGATTTTATATTTATGTTCAGACAAGTGTATGCACAACAAATGTACTTATAGTGGGATGTAAATAGTGAAATGTTAAATTAAAGAGATGTATATGAATTAGTGAAATGTAATTACAGTTAATTAATATAAATAGAAGTATAAATATTATGTTATGGTTTTATTATGATTTCTTATTTAATTATTTATGGATTAATAAATTTCTTGGTATAAAGCTTTACTGGTAATGAAAATTAAAGAATCAAACTTACATCGACACCGAACGCAAACCAACTGATATTGAGTGATGGAATGAGTAGATAGTAATGAAAAGGAAAAAGTTAGTTAAGAACTTTCAAATTCCGGACGTTACAGTATATTAATGAGTATATATTTGGTAATAAATATGTCATTAATGAGCAACTTGGTGACCAAGTAATTGGGCAACATAAATATAAAAGGATCTCTAAAATTAGAGAGTATAGAGAGATGTAAACACTATGTGATCTCCACGTGAGACAGTGGTTTATAGGGATTTGGGGGAGAGATAGGGTTAACACTGTGGAGAAGGTTTTTATTTCAAGGCTTGGCTTAGTGTTTGTTTAGGGGTGTTTTGTACTCTTTGTAATCTCTATGGTTTATAATGGATTTTTCTCTCTTATCTATGGATATAAGCACTTGGGCCGAACCACGTTAAATCTTGCATTTTGTGTGTGTGTGATTTAATTTTGTGTTAATCTCATCTTGGTTTGAAATACATATCTGCTTGAAAAATTCCAACAATTTGTTGTCTTTTTAGGGCTAGAAACAATAATTGTTGCTTAGCTTAGTTGATAGTTTCATCTTCACTCTAATCCTTTTTTTTTGCCCCAGCAATTTTCTTGTGATTGCAAACATTTCTCATGCCAACTGAAATTACTACTATTCATTATTCTTCTTTGAATGCCTATCTTAAACTCTTAAAAGAGAATGAACTCAAAGCAGAATTCGTCATCATGTAAGCTTCAAAACTTTATTTAAATTTACCATAAAAATAAAATATCTTCCTCCATCTTGCTATTTACTGCATTCGTTTTTCCTCCTTTTAAGTTTTGACATGTACCAAATGAATTCCACAAGAAATGCATTCCTAACATTACACTCTCTATCCTAGACAATAACATTTCTTGGTCACGGTCCGCTATATATATAGCAGTCACAATAAAGTACTGTCAAGTGGAAGGAGACAATTCATTATTGACTATCACATTCAAGTTGGAGATCTCTACTCATTCCTATCGATACAACCTTTTATTTGAAGTCACCATATACCACTGCCAACCTCACTTCTAAACCTATGGTTGTGCCAAAATCAACTCTGTTGCATTCTAAAACTTTGGTTACATTGTTAGGTGCTTTTGAAAGCTCTTGGTTCTTTTAATCCAAAATGCACATATTTTTCCTTGCAAGCATTTTCCATCTTCTCACATTTTCAATTTCACCTTTCTACACCTCCTTCCTCATCTAGTGGCAGGCATCAGCATCATACTAGTATAGATTAAAATATCTTCAATACATGCAACTGAAATTTATTGGGTGTGTTTCAATTCATTTGCCATGGCCAAATACTTTACTTCTCATTAGTTTAGGCAACATTTTGCCATAGGAAAAGGCCAATGCTATCCAAAATATAACAACCATATATATATATATATATATATATATACACACTATGTAGGTGGGCAAGCTTCTTAGAAGATTGGCTTGATAATAACAAAATATATATATAACAAGGTGTTTTGTGAGTCTCTTTGGAGCAACGCTTGTAAGAGTTTTTTGGTAGTCTTGTTCTATACAAGTGTTCTTTCTCTGAGATTATCTGAGATAGTCTTTAGAGCTTTGGTCGGTTCTTTAGTTAATAGTCAGTGACAATAGGTAGGGTATAAGTAAAGGCTTTACTCAAGGAAGGGGCGGTTGAAATGGACGATAATTAGAAGAATTATGGGGGAAGCTAAAACTTACAGAAGAAGAGAAAGATCGGGTGGAAGTGGACGATTCAAAGGAAGATTCAGATCTGTTAGCAGCGAAATACTGGTTGGTTGGTAAATTGTTAACTACAAGGTCTTTCAATAAAGATGCAATGTGGGTACAATGAAAGTTATTTGGAAGTTATCCCGAGAACTGCAAGCAGATATCTTAGACGAAAACCTTTTCCTCTTTAAGTTTGCCTCTGGGAGTGACAAAAAGCGAGTAGTGGATGGATCTCCCTAGTCCTTTGATAAGAATCTGCTAGCGTTGACGACCTATGATGGAGAATTGCGCTCAATAGATTACTCTTTCGACAAAGCTTTATTCTGGATCCAGGTGTATGGGTTACCTCTAAAGATGCTTCAAAGAGATGGCAGAAACAATAGGGAGGAAACTTGGTTCTCTCAAAGGTTTGGACTTGTCAAACTCAAATGGAGCAGGGGGAGTATGCTTGCGGTTACGAGTTGAAATCGACATCACCAAACCCCTTCGGCGTTTCATTGTTATCAAAGACAAGAAAGGAAAAACGACATAATAGGGCAACTGAAGTATGAGAGGTTGCCAAATTTCTGCTACACGTGTGGATTATTGGGGCATGTTGATCTTAAATGTGAGCAGGAACTAGCAGAGGAGAAAGAGGAGGGTGTGTCACAATACGGGAACTGGCTTTGAGCTGAGCCAATGAAGAGAAGCTATGGCATACTACGAAGGGACAGCAAAATAATTAATTTAGAGGAGAAGGAAGCAGAACCATAGCCAGCCAACAATCCAGAAACGCAGAAGGGCGTACGAAGAGAAGGAAAACCCAACAAGAGATCGGAGACCAGGTGATGGAGACGAGGCAGACGAACTAGAGGACAACACCAGTTTTGGAAGTACACGATCTCTCGGGCGACAATCAAGCAATTATGAGCAAAGATCATGGAACAATTGAGGCTATTGGAGACTGGAGAAATTATAGGGATACAATGAAAAAAGGGACAATAAACAAGGAAGGTGTTCTTAATGTAATAAAAAACCAAGAAATCAACGAGGCAAATCACATAACCGAGGGAGATATTGTGCAGGGGAATTTATGGCACGCACAAAGTCAAAAAACAAATCTGCATGAGATCCCAAGCCACGGTGGAACGCAATCTGCATTGAATAATTTATCTTCTCAACACGTGGAAAATGGACTACGCCAAGGAGGTGGTCCCAGTAGCTCGAAAGGAAGACAAACCTGGAAAAGACGGCCAGAGAATCATCTAGGGAACCAAATCTGAGTATACAAGAAGCAAGGAAGCGTAAGTCAGAGATACAAGCTTCGAAATTTATGGAAATTGATCAGGTTGGAAAGAAGCGAAGGGAGGAAGAAGAGGTGGATTTAACTAAAGCATCGGCAGAGACTGTTAATCAATCTCGCCGTCACTAATGAGATGCCTAAGTTGGAACTGTCGTGGGCTTGGGAACCCACGAGCAGTTTGTGCTCTACTTGAGCTAGTGAATAAAGAAGCTCCCCATGCAGTCTTTCTCATTGAAACAAAGCTACATGAAAGGAAAATGGAAAAAATAAAAAGAAGTTGTGGCATGCAGGCATGTTTTAGTGTAAATCCAGATGGCAACAGTGGTGGATTGGCAATGTAATGGGGAAATGATATACAACTAAAACTGAGTTTTTCAAGGAGGCATATTGACATGGAGGTCAACGACGGACAAGAAGGACAGGCATGGAGATTGATAGGCTTTTATAGTGATCCTGACACAAGAAAAAGAGGTGAGTCTTGGGCTTTATTAAGGGAACTGGCAGAAAACAATAGCATGGAGTGGCTTTGTGTTGGAGATTTCAATGAAATACTCTGGCAACATGAAAAACACGAGCAAGCTAGAAGGAAGGAGAGCCAAATGCAAGCATTCAGAGATACACTAGAAGACTGTGGGTTAAAGGATTTGGGTTACAGAGGATGCTGGTACACATGGGAAAGAGGACGAACCGAAGCTACATGCATAAGGGAACGACTTGATCGTGGTCTTAGCAATAATAATTGGTGGTCTCGATTCCCAAACTATTTAGTTTTGCATCTCACTGACGCATATTCTGATCACCAGCCAAAATGGTACATACGAAATGGGGAGAACAGAGAAATGCAAGAAAGCAAAAGAGGGACATGTTCCGATTCGAAGGGGGCCAAAGAAATAGAATGTGAAGAACAGGTTAAGCTAGTATGGCAAGATACAACAACAGCTTCACTCTCTGAAAAATTGGAAGGCACTAAGGCAAAACTAATGGAATGGGGTCAGAGTCAACATCAAAATTTCAAAGTCCAAATAGGCAGTATTCGGAGGGAATTGGAAAAACTTATGTACATGGCACCCACTGACAATAGGATAAGGGAACAACAAAGATTAAAAAAAGAGCTAGATTGCTGGTTGGAAAAGGAGGAATTATACTGGAAACAGAGGTCACGTGTCAGCTGGCTCAAGGAGAGAGATAAAAATACAGCTTTTTTTCATTCTCAGGTGTCAATAAGGAGGAAAAAAAATACTATAAAGGGGCTAGAGGATGAAAATGGGATAGTGAGGGTGGAGGAGTCTGCGATACAAGGGATTGCCACTGACTATTTTAAAGAACTTTTCCACTCTTATGACATTTCAAATTTTGCAGATCTTGTTGAGAAAGTCCAACCTTGTATTACGAATGAGATGAACCAAAGGCTCATTTCAGGGTTCACGCCTGAAGAGATTCACGCTGCTCTAAAACAAATGCACCCCACCAAAGCACCCGGACCTGATGGTATGCCAGCCCTTTTCTTTCAAAAATATTGGTCTACAATTGGTAATGATGTGACTAATTTTTTTCTTTTATGCTTAAGAGGGGGAAAAAATTTAGAAGACATCAATTATACCAAGATAGTCCTAATTCCCAAAAGGAAAGACCCATCCAACATTAGACAGTTCAGACCTATAAGCCTTTGTAACGTTGTATACAAGATTATATCCAAAGTACTAGTGAATAGACTCAAGACTTTTCTCCCAGATATCATTAGTGATTCACAAAGTGCCTTCATACCTGAGAGATTAATCAAAGATAACATTTTGGTAGCCTATGAACTGCTGCACACGATGAAAACCAAAAGGACAGGGAAAGGGGGATTTTTTGCTTTAAACTTGGATATGAGCAAAGCCTATGATAGGGTAGAGTGGAAGTTTTTGGAGGCTATGATGCAAAAACTTGGCTTTCATTCTAATTGGATCTTGATTATTATGAGCTGTGTATCATCTGTCTCTTACTCTATTATTATTAATGGCTATATTTCTAACAATTTTAAGCCAGGTAGAGGACTACGTCAAGGTGATCCTCTATCCCCTTACCTATATCTGATTTGCACAGAAGGTTTATCGGCCTTACTCAAAGATAAGCAAAGATAGGGCTTACTGCATGGGGTTCAAGCGAGTCGACTGGGTCCTCGAATAAGTCACCTGTTTTTTGCAGATGATAGCCTGTTATTTGGTAAAGCAAACAGAGACGAATGCCAACAGGTGATGGACATGCTAAAGTTATATGAGGAGTGTTCAGGGCAAATGATAAATTTTGAAAAGTCAACTCTGTTTTTCAGCAGTAATCTGGACGATGAAACTAGAAATTCTATTAAAAATTTTTTCAACATCCAAGCCACTTCAAATATTGAAAAGTATCTGTGCATGCCAATTAGGGTGGGTTGAGACAGATCAAGTGTTTTCAAGGATCTTAATGCCAAATTAAACTTGAGAACAGAGGGTTGGGGATTGAGAGTCTTATCCCAATGTGGGAAGGAAGTTTACATCAAGTCTATTCTACAAGCAATCCCGACTTATGTCATGGGATGTTTCCTCTTGCCTAAATCTATTTGTGATAGACTGAACAGTCAGCTTAGTAATTACTGGTGGAGATCTAGTGGAGATCTAGTGGAGGTAAAATAGGAGTTCATTGGTTAAGATGGAAAAAAATGTGTAGACAGAAATAGCTTGGTGGCCTGGGTTTCAGAGAGATGAATAATTTCAACAAGGCAATGCTGGCCAAACAGGGGTGGCGGCTTATAACAAACACTGAATTGTTAGTGTATCGGGTCTTAAAGAACAAATACTTCCCCCAAGGGTCTTTTTTAGAGTCTACTTTAGGAGCAAACCCGTCTCTAACATGGAGGAGCATTTGGGTCACAAAGGGTGTGCTAAACCAGGGACTAAGATGGAGGATAGAGATGGTAAGTCGGTACGGATATGGGAAGACAAGTGGCTACCTTTCTCAGAAAACTTTCAGCCATCCTCACCAAGGAGACTAGAGCAACAACATGTGATGGTAGCTGAACTTATTAACAGCAGCACAAGCAGGTGGAATTGGGATACCTTACAAGCTATTTGCACAAAAGAGGAAGTTGAGGAAATAAGAAGAATTCCACTTAGTAAGTTGAACAGCCCAGACAGGTTAATATGGCACTATGACAACACAGGGTATTACACAGTCAGGAGCGGGTACAAAATGCTATCCAAAGTACAAGAGAGGGATGAGGAACTGACGACTCAATCTTCAGAAAGGAATTTCGATGCAGGAGTATGGAGGAAGCTTTGGACAGTGGAAGTACCTAGCAAAATAAAAATTTTCATGTGGCGTGTTCTTCATAACATCCTTCCAGTTGTAACTAATTTGGCAAAAAGACATATAGCAGTGGAGACCACGTGTAAGAGATGTGGCGAAAGGGACGAGAACATGTGCCATGCAATTAAAAACTATCGGTGGGCAAATGAAGTATGGCAAAATGCTGGCTGGAACTGGACTACTAGAGGAGACAATGATGAGGAATTGAGGGATTGGCTACAACAGAACTTATATGGAAGTAACCATGACCGCAGTCTGCAACTATTTTCTATAGTGGCTTGGACAATTTGGAATGACAGGAATAATGAATTTCATGGAGAGGCACGCAGGGAGGCATCAAAATCGGCTCTTTTTGCAACTTCCTATCAGGATGAGTATAATGAGGCAAATAAGAGAAGCAACCCACCCTCGACAATACAGGAAGCTAAATGGTGCCCACCACCTTTTGACATTTATAAAGTGAATTTTGATGGAGCAGTGGATGTGCAAGGAAAAAAGGCAGGAGCTGGAGCAGTGATAAGGAACTCGCAAGGACTGGTAATAGGAGCAATCTGCATGAATATCAACTAGGTATCAAACCCTTTTATTGCAGAAGCATTTGCAGCTATCACGGCGATGAATTTTGCTCTAAATATGGGCTTCAAGGAAGTAATTCTAGAAGGAGATTCCTTGACAATTATAAAGAAAAGCAAACCCCAAGCCATGGATCTCTCTCCGACTGGACCTTTGATCGAAGAGATTCAAGCCAAGATGAGATTCTTCTCCAAATGCAGTCTTGAACATACGCCAAAAGAGTGTAATAATGTAGCTCACAAACTGGCAAAGCAGGGGCTAATCATTACTAGGGAATTAATATGGGTAGAGGAGCATCCAGACTTCATTTCAGACCTTATTATGTACGATGCCAACATTTCCTAGCAATAAATGTTTTTTTTTTAACTTCAAAAAAAAAAGAAGATTGGCTTGATAAAAAAAAAAAACAAGAAACAACATCATTTTAAAGTAATATTTTCCTACCATTCCTGTATTCTAAAAGAAAAGGAAAATTGGTGCACTTGAGTTTTGTTGATTTCTTTCTTCATGAGATTTTTAATAGGAAGTAATAATCAAATTTGTCATTTTGCCAACCCGAAAAAAAAAAAAGTTTTTCATAATAATTAAGTATTGAAATACAATCAATAAGCAAATTATTCTTACCTGTGATGTTGAACTTTGTAATTCATATCCGCATAAGTCACACTTATTGCTTACATCCTTGTACCCATTGTTAGTACTACAAATTACATTTTCCTTTAGCATCTTTCCATTCGTATATAGAATCTCAAAATAATGCTTAATACTAGTTGATTCAATATTGACACATTGAATAAATCTTTTACAGTCGAAACCTCAATTCCTTATCCGTATTCTAATTTAAACATCTTAAAAGAAAACCAAAAGGACATGAACATTAAATATTGAAAGTAATATCGTGTTAATTAGGACAAGAAAGTAACTTGAAGAATTTGGTGGCCTTGATGATGAAGAGAAAAATTCTTACAACTTTTTATAACAGTTCAATGTCTATTTATAAAGTAATAACAAACAAGTTTTTATCATAATAAAATAGTAAAAGTAACACTATTTAATTTTTTTTAGTTTTGACCAAACACTACATTAAAGTAATCTAATTGACTTTTTTATTATTAATTTAAATGATCATATTCCTACTTTTAAAACATTAAAATTCGACGAGCCTGAACTTCCAAAATCTACTAATCTATAACCTTGGGTTCAATATAGCTACAAAGTAATTGCTCTTTTGTGCCCAGTTCCTTTATTATTCCCCAAACCTACATTGACACTTAAAAAAAAAAGTCAAAGCAATAAACTACTAATACTATGAAATAAAAGAAATAACTAAGAAAGCAACAACATGATGGAGTTGCCTCCCCATAAGTCTTATCTCATCCTAACAGTATTTGACCTCATTTAAAATATTATCTCAAAAGTCTCATCTTTGAAGTTTTTTTCTTTCTTCCTTTTTTTCTTACTTTGTTTTAAATCTAGAGAGTCATGAAGTTGTAGGAAATCATTTTTGAAATTTAAAATTTCAAGAATTCTCATCTGGAACTTTGATTTAATTCGGAGATTAATTAGCTATAATCCAAGGATTTATATCTGAAAATTTTGTTTTGGGGAATTTCACATCCAAATATCTATTTTGGATATTCACATCTAGAAGAACTCCAAGAATTTTCATATGAAAATCCAAAAATTCTCATCTGAAAATTTTCATTTGAGGAATTCACTTTTGAAAATCTAAGAGTTCACATCTAGAAACTTTGTTTCAGGAATTCACATCCAAAAATCTAAGAATTCATATCTAGAAAATTTCTTTCAGGGATTTGTGTCTGAAAATTTGTTTCGAGGATTTTCATAAACAATCTCATCTGGAAAATTTGTTTCAGAAATTCGTATTTAAAATTCTATTTTGATGATTCTTATTCGAAAATCCAAGAATTCTGATCTAAAAAATTTGTTTTGAAAATTAGCATCCGAAAAATTTTTTTGGGGATTTGTATCCAAAAGATTTCTTATCATCTTAATAAGTTATCTTGAAAAAAATTAATTTATCATCTTAACATCTCATTTTTAATTTAAAAATTCTCATTCTAAAAGCTCTCTCCTTTGAAAATTCATTTCTCAAAATTTATATATATATATATATATATATATTAACATCTTATCATCAAAACTGTTCTCAATCAAGGTTAAATATCTTATCCTAACAGCTTTCAAAAACAAAAATCATGCTTTTAAAATTTTCTTCAACTTAGGATTGACAAATTTGATTTCTCTAGGCTTAAATTTTTATCTTTTTCCCAAATGTATGTGATGAATGCAATTGCCAAATGTCGATTAAAATTCAAGCAGCAAGGTTCGCAAAACCATCATTTCCATCATCTTTTTTTTTTCTCACTTTTCAAATCACAACTTGTGAACTAACCCAAAACTGATTCCACAAACCAAACTGATTTTTGTTCAATTTTAATCATCTGATTAACATTAGCACATTTTACTTAGAGACTTGGCATCAATGCACTCTATTGTCATCCCAGTAGTCCCTTGCCCCATATCATCCGCAATAATTTCTTTCCTTAAAGTAATGCGTGAACTTTAATGAGTATTGCAATTCATTTATTTATCATCATTTCAATTTCATAGCAAATGCAATATCATCACATTTCCTCATTATTGATATGCAAACTGGTAAAAATTAAAATAGGGTACTTGTGACGAAGGGAATGATAATAATTTTGTCGAAAGGGCAAGACGATATCGAGTTTAAGAAGGTTACAAACAATACTTGAAGGTTATAGACTTTAAAATATGAAAACCAACCTAAATGCCCTTCGCAATACTGTTCCATTGATATAAAATCTCATAAAAAATGTAAGCATTTTCCTAACTTGGCCAAACTTCAAAGACCCTAAATACCATTTCCATCATTGACTTCCATGTTCCACCTTTGTTAAACTCTCCAATACATAAACTTTCTATTTCTTTTAACCAAATCCAACCATTCAAACAAAATTCTAGCTTCTAACCCTTTAAAAGAGAAAATTTTCTCAACTTTACTTCAAAACCTTAGTCATTCCATCTCATTTCTTGCCCCCATGATACCAAGCTTTAAAAGTCAATAAAAATCAAAGAATGAAAAACCCATTAACCAAAACAATTCAACAAATTCCTATAACCCAGTAACACAAAGTTAAAACCTTTACTTTAACTAAATCAAGCCCCCAACAAAAACAAACCAAATATCCTAAACTAAACCGTCAGCATAAAATAACAAAAACTCATATATGAGAACATGTAAATACTTACAGTAATAGGGTATCAACCCTTTGAACATTGCTTTCTTTAACAAGGATTTCCTAGGCTTTAAGACAAAGAGCTTTAACTTCAGATTCTTTCAAGGGTTCACACTGTGAGTCCAGATAAAGCCAACATGCTTCAATTCACACATGAAACACGTTAAACAAACAAAATGCGGAAGTGACAGGATCTAACCTCTAGCCATTGCACCTCTGAAAAATTTTCTGTTGATTCAGTTTCTGCACTTGATGATAGGACTTTTGAAACCCTTCCAAGTCTTCCAAGTCTTCCAAGCACTCAAATGCTCACTAGATGGTGTATAATAGAGCTAGATGGTGCTCGAGGACCGGGAATTTTTTTCTGTTTTTTGAACTTAGAGCTTCAATACACTGACCAAACTCTCACACATTCATACCATCACAGAACGTGTTTTTTTTAAAGGCCAGAGAATCGGTTGAAATTAATGTGAAATCATGGACCATAATCTTGGCATTAATCATCACAAGTTATATATGGCAATGACTAGATTTTGTCAACCAACAAAATCCAGTTTTGTCTTGTGATCAAGGGATATGCCAACATTCTCCCACTTGGTCCATGTATATGACTTATAGAAGAAATAAATCACATGAATCATTGCGATAGTTCCTTTAATGGCGAGTATTATCTTTCATGTATTTTTGTGTAAAATGTTTCTAAATCAACCCATTTGTACTTAATGAATAAACCCTATGTTTATTCTCGGTCCAAACAATAAGGATATTTCTCAAATAAAAACTAAAGTGTACACAAATCAAAATGAGAAACATCATATCATTAATAAGAGTCTCAATTACAATCACAATGTGGGACCAAGTCCCATTCTCTCTACATGATCCTTAAATTTAAACGGTGACACGCCCTTAGTTAAAGGATCAGCTAACATCAATTCAGTGCTAACGTGTTCAATGACCACTTTTTTATCTCTAACACGTTCTCTAATGGCCAAGTACTTAATGTCGATGTGCTTACTTTGACTACCACTCCTATTGTTCTTAGCCATGAATACTGCAACTGAATTGTCACAATACATCCTCAGTAGTTTAGATATAGAGTCAACAACTCTAAGACTACCAATGAAACTCTTAAGCCATACACCATGTGAGGTAGCCTTAAAACATGAAACGAACTCGACCTCCATTGTGGAAGTGGCAGTTAGAGTCTGCTTAGCACTTTTCTAAGAAACAGCTTCACTGACAAACATGAAGATATAACCGAATGTTGATTTTCGAGAATCAACACAGCAAGCAAAGTCTGAATCAAAGTAGCCAATCACCTCCAACTCATCGGTGCATCTATACATAAGCATGTAGTTTTTGGTGCCTTGCAGATATCTAAGCACCTTCTTTGCAGCTCTCCAGTGGTCCATCCTTGGGTTACTTTGGTATCTACCCAACATTCCTACAACAAAAGCAATGTCAAGTCTGGTAAAGACCTGTGCATACATAATGCTTCCAACAACTGAGGCCTATGGAATGTTCTTCATCTGTTCCTGCTCAAAATCATTTTTTGGGCACTGGTTCAAATTTAATCTATCACCTTTCACAATGGGAGCTGCGCTTAGTGAACAATCTTTCATTCTAAACCTTTCCAAGACTTTATTGATATAGGCTTCTTGTGACAGACCTAATATACCTCTGTGTCTGTCTCTATTAATCTTTATGCCAATGACATAAGATGCCTTGCCTATACCATTCATATCAAAGTTCTTAGAAAGAAATTATTGCACCTTACGTAGCATCCCCTTATCATTGGCTACAAGCAGAATATCATCCACATATTGCATAAGGAAACATATCTTGCTCTCACTGACCTTCTGGTATATACACTGATCCATGATGTTCTTAACGAAACCAAATGAAGAGATGATTTCATGGAATTTTAGATACTATTGGCAGAAAGCTTATTTCAACCCATATATGGATTTCTTAAGCTTACAGACCAAATGCTTACCATTACTAGAGGAAAAACCTTCAGGTTGTTTCATGTAAACCTTTTCCTCTATATCACCATTGAGAAATGCCGTGTTCACATCCAATTGTTGCAACTTTAAGTCAAAATGTACAACTAGCACCATTATTATACGGAGAGAATCTTTCTTAGATACAGGAGAGAAAGTCTCCTTGTAATCGATTCCCTCTTTTTGAGTGAATCCTTTGGCAACGAGTCTTGCCTTATAACGCTCAATGTTGCCTAATGAGTCAATCTTGGTCTTAAAGACCTATTTACAACCTATAGCCTTGGCCCTATTAGGTAACTCGACAAGATCCCATACTCCATTAGATGCCATCAAATCCATCTCATCCTTCATTGCATCGAACCAAAGTTTTGATTCTTTGTTGTTCATGGCTTGTGAAAACGTCTCTGGATCATTAACGGGCCTAACATTGAAATCGAACTCTTGTAGATACACAATATAATCACTAGGAATAGCTGACTTCCTTTCCCTAGTAGACCTTCTTAATGTTAGTTTAACATTCTCCGAAAGATCATGTTGTTCAACTGGTTACTTATTCAATTATGGTGTATCTAGATGAGCCTCGTCTACTAGTAAGTCATCAACTACTTGTGGATCTTCAATGATTGGTTATTCAATATCCAGTTGTACAGAAAGGATATTGTTCATGATAACTAATCCTTGACTTGAAGTAAACGGCTGATCTCTCACAAGAAGTAGGTACTGAGATTGATCACTCCCACTAACTTAGTCATTTTCAAGAAATTTGGCGTTTCTTGATTCCATAATTCTAGTGCTATGAGATGGACAATAGAATCTATAGCCCTTAGACCATTCAACATACCCAATGAAATACCCACTTATGGTCTTAAGGTCCAGTTTCTTTTCTTGTGGGTTGTAAACTCTTATTTCAGAAAGGCATCCCTAAACGCTAATATGATGCAAACTCGATTTTCAACTTTTGAATAATTCGAAAGGTGTATTTGGAACAGCCTTGGTTGGAACCCAATTCAATATATACACTGCCATTTTAAGAGCTTCAATCCACAAGGCCTTAGGCAACTTCGAGCTGCTAAGCATACTACGCATCATTTCCATCAAAGTTCGATTCCTTCTTTTTGCGACACCATTCTAATCTGGTGAACCAGGCATGGTACATTGGGCAACAATCCCATTTTCCTGAAGGAACTTTGCAAATGGTCTAGGTGCTTGTCCATCTTCAGTGTATTTACCATAATACTCCCCACCTTTATTAGTTCTTACTATATTTATAAGTTTTTCACATTGTTTCTCTACTTCAGCCTTAAAGACTTTGAAGGCGTCTAATGCTTCGTTCTTGTTATGAAGCATGTAGAGATACATAAACCTTAAGTAATCGTCAATAAAGATGATGAAGTATTTCTGACCATGTGCATCAATGTCTGGACAGCATATGTTAGAATGTATGATTTCTAATTTGGTTAAGCTCCTATTGGCACCTTTCTTAGACTTGTTGGTTTGCTTACCTTTAATGCAATCCACAAAAGTGTCGAAATCAATAAAATCTAAAGTACTTAGTATTCTGTCATTTACTAATCTCTTAATCCTATCAATGGAGATTTGACCTAATCTCTGGTGCCATAACGTGAAGGAGTCTTCATTCATAAAACATCTTTTAGTATTAGTTTGGACATGCAAGGCGTTATGAGTAGTGTCATTTCGCAAATAGACAGAGAAAATACCATCACATAAGGTATCATTCCCAACAATATCAGATTTAAAATATATCAATAATGATTTATTTGAAAATTGAAAGGAATATCCATAAGGTACCAGCCTAGAAACAAAGATTAAATTTCTCGAGAAACTAGGAATATAAAAGGTCTTTTCCAGTTGCAAAACAAAACCATTCCTAAGAACTAGAGTACATGTTCCAACGCCTTCAACACATGATCGCATCTTGTTTCCTGAATAGATGCTCTCCTCATTTCCCACTGGCTTCCTTAGGTTTGTCATACCCTGTAAGGAAGTAGAAATGTGAATTGTAGATCCAAAATCAATCCATCATGTGTTATGACTAACCTCAACCATATTTGATTCAAAACAAACGAAAGAGAGTGGATTACCTTTCTTAACGAGCCATTGCTGAAGCTTGGCACAGTTCTTCTTCATGTGTCCCTTTTTTTTTACAGAAGAAACACTTGGACTCTTTCTTTTTAATATCAGCTTGGGTAGGGATTTTGCCTTTTCCCTTGTCCTTAACTCGCTCCTTGTTCTTTCCATGGTTTGCTAGAAATGCACTTTCACATGATTCTATAAGCAGTACTCCTTCTTCTTATAAACACATGGTCATCAATTCATTCATGGTCCACTTATCCTTATGTGTGTTGTGGGATATCTTAAATGGTCCGTACTGCTTTGAAAGAGTGTTCAGTATATAGTGTACCAAGAAAGATTCAGACATATCCACCTCCAACTTCTTGAGTTCTTTCACACTAGCGTGCCTTATTGATGAGAACTTCATGATTAGGGTGTTGGCCAACGCTTTGTTTGAAGTGACAAATTGATCATCTATGGCCTTTAGCAAGGTCTTAACATTGGTATGCATTCGATAAAACCACGTATCCCAGCAGATATTTTTGTTTTAATATACATGACACTAACGCGATTGGATCTCTCCCAGCGTTCATGTAAAGCCACTTGAGTAGGATTGCTGGTTTCAGTCAGTACGAGTTCATCTTTCCTTATAGCATAATCGATATTTATGCACCCTAATTGGAGGAGAATTCTCTCTTTCCAAACCTTGTAGTTCTCTCCATCCAAATCGAGAACTTCTAGGTTAAAACTAGCCTGAGGAAACACTGCATAAAGGAAATCACATCTTATGTATCTAAAATTTCTGAGGCAAACTTAATTATGTCTACTAATGTAAACATATTTTATTAATCAAGTATGAATCTCAGACATAAAACTTGCCTGCGGGCTAAAGTTTTAATTCTAGTAGATTCATACCATTATGATAAAACTATCAAATTATATCATTTCCTAATCCCTGTGCGTAAATTAAGAAACTAATTTGATATTTTATCCTAATCAATTATAAAATTATAATAAAAATTCATGTGGGATAAAATTTATTATAACTTTATAACTAATCACAATTTATGTCTAATACTATTATGTGATTTTGACAAATATAATTTTATTTAATCAAGGTTGTTGTGGCTAAGCCCTAATTAAATAAATTATGAATCACTTAGATATATTGGCAAAATGTTAAGTTTATTCATATTTTTAAATTGAAATTAACATGAGGCGATTTTAATTCTAAATAATATTAACAAACGCAGTTACATGTGCTTAAAGTCAACCACAAAAAATTATACACTATCATGATAAGCACACATAGCATCCAAATTAAATTCTCATAATTTTGGCAATTCAACCTTAAATTTTCATGATTATTTCCACAATTCATTTATGAATTATTTATTAGGTTCTAAATTATATAAAAATTCATAAAAGAAAATTCACACAATTCATGAAAATTTTAAATATTATAAGATTTAAAAATTCTGCCAAAATACAATAAAATTAATTTTGCCCAAATTATAAAAATTAAAGGAAATGGCCCCAATTTAAAACACCAAAATTCAGCCCAATAAAATTAGCCTAATAGCACAAAAGAATGCCTAGCAGAAATGGCCCTAAAAAAAATGGCCCGAAATTAAACTTAATAGAGCCTTGAAAACCGGCCCAGTAGAAAGGCAAATGGGCTGAAAATTATTTTTATTTTATTTTATTTTATTTTTATTATTTTTTTGAATTTTCCAGGCGCTATTTCACCCTTTTAGGAAACAGTGTCGTTTTCGCGAAGGAACACATCTAAATGGCAAACGATGTTGTTTGTTGCTTCCTTCTTCACCCGAAAACATCGTCTTCTTCACCCGACACCCTGTTTTCGACCCGATTCTTGACTCAGTTGGAAACCGACGTTCCATGCTTCAATTTGAGTGATTCTTGATCCTAAATTGATCAAATCAAGTGAAAACAAGTTTCATGAGATTGGTTTTGGCTGAAGATGTCTTAAAACGCAATTCCAAATTTCCTTTTAAAATCTGTTTCAGTCGAATGTACAGGATTCCAGTCAACACTCTTTGTCCGGTTTTTACTTGCTAAATGATTAGAAAAGCAATCCTAAATCATTTTCTAACCTCATTATAACCAAACAAATCCTTAAACTCAAATAGGCATTGCAGCAGAATTGACAAATTACACAGTATATTTTCTTCATGCAAGACAGAGGTTAATTCATGCTCTAATGCCAAATGTGAGTCCTAATAAAGCTAACATGCTTCAATTCACACATGAAACATGTTAAACAAACAAAATGCGGAAGTGACAGGATCTAACCTCCAGCCATTGCACCTCTGAAAAATTTTCTATTGATCCAGTCTCTGCACTTGATGATAAGACTCTTGAAACCCTTCCAAGTCTTCCAAGCACTCAAACGCTCACTAGATGGTGTATAACAAAACTAGATGGTGCTTGGGGACCAGGAATTGCTCTCTGTCTTCTGAACTTAGAGCTTCAATACACTGACCAAACTCTTACACATTCATACCATCACAGAACGTGTTTTTTTTTTAAGGCTAGGGAATTGGTTGAAATTAATGTGAAATCATGGACCATAATCTTGGCATTAATCATCACAGGTTATATATGGTAATGACTAGATTTTGTCAACCAACAAAATCCAGTCCTGTCCTATGATTAAGGGATATGCCAACACACTTCTTTAGTTGCTCTATTTGTCTGTCTAAGTCTGACATCTTTCTCTTTGGAAAGACTAAAAAAAGCAATTAGACCGAATTTCAAAATCTAAAGCCTCCCAGAATCAAATCTATGAATCTCGTGTGCTTCGTTAACTGGCAGTAGTTAGTGAAATATTTTACAAACGTTCTCTATGATGCCACTGTTGTTTTATTATTTTATTAGTTTAGGCCTTGTATTTGAACTAATTTCTAAAATTGACCCCAAATTCCTCATCTGTTTCTTGCATCTGCTCCTTTATTTTTCTTTAGCCAAACTCCCCTAAGAGGCTAACGCAGTTGAAATGAGAAATTATTATGGGAAGGTAATCAAATTATTAGTACTAAATTATAATAGAATAATTATTTCATACATCGCCGATGAAGTTTTTTTTTTATTTCACAAGCGGTGTTAGGGTCATGATATATGTCCTATAAAAATATTTAAAAAACAAAAAATAGATAAAATAATACGTGTGTTATGATGCTAACCTTACTTGTGAAGTAAAAAAATTCCACTAGCGGTCTATGCAATAATTATCCATTATAATATATTTCCAAGTTTAAAAAATAATCTCATGTTTTTTATTTTTCTATTTTTTTTATTTTATACCTTAGACAAATAGTTATATAAATCATTTAAAACAATTCACAAGCTTAAGTTTCAAACAAAAAAAATAATTCTTGAGAGAAAAGATCTAAAATTATCCATGGATTAATATTTTTTAAAACTCAACTCAATTTCACAACTAATATTTTATATGATTTTTCTAAAATATAAATAAATAAATAAATAAATTTGATTCAAACCGTGACGAACACGTTAACTAAATGATGCCTTAATTGGAAAAACATTATAACAGTTTAATGTCTATTTATAGAATAATAATAAACAACTTTTATCATAAAACAAAATAGCAGAGGTAACACTATTTAATTGTTTAGTTTTGTCGAAACACTACATTAAAGTAATCTATATCATATTTCTGAGATTTAAAACATTAAACTTCTCTGAGTCTAAACTTCCAAAACCTCTATAACCACTTGGGTTGAATCCAGCTACAAAGTAGTTGCTCTTTTGTTCCATAAAAGTCTATCATTACATCATATCTAGTAACACCACCATAACAGTGATATTTGCTTGAATCTAGAGAATAATACACCAAAAGTTTGCCTCAGACAGTGGCGTAGCCACGTTATAATGGTGGGGACAAATGATCCCACTGAAATTTATAATATTCTTACCATATATTAGTGTATTGAAGGAAAAATCATAAATTGATCCCAAGAAAAATAAAATTTGTGATAAACTAACCCCACTGAAATAAAACTTAAAATTAATATTTATTATTTAATATAATAAATTAATTTGGAGTCATTTGACCCTAAATTAATATAATAACAACTAAGATTTGGCATAATAATTATTACCCCTTCTTAAGAGAGATTAGGTTCAAGATTTGATTCTTCACTCCTCCCTTATTCCTCCTATGAACCAAAAAAAAATTAATTTGGGGTCAATATATACTTAGTTTTTTATGAAATTATGAGTAAAAAAATTACAATAATCTTCTAATATTACAAATAAGAAATCAATAAATTACCAACCAAACAACAAACAAACATATATATAAGATCGATGAATCCAATAGAAATTTGGACCAAACTCATACATGATAAGATTTAAACTTGAAAAAGTTTCAAGATCTCCTTAATATCTTTAAGTCAAAATTTTATTGGCAATATACGAACAATTTTTTCAACATGGACAATAGTGAAAATTTTGTTATTCAAATCAATAAGAGATAATTTGATTACATATATTGAAAAATGCGTTAGATATATTTGTGATTATTTTTAAAATATGATAATTCTTTGTGACAATTGTAAAAAAGAAAACTTTATACTGAAGTTTTTTTTTTTGGATTATTATTCTCTATATAGATTATCTAGTTTTTAAACTCCACAAGTAATATTATCAGTTATATATTTATTTAAAAATTTATTTTTTTATAAATATATTTTAATGTATATATGTTAACTCTTCAAATTTTCACTTGTGAAATTTAAAATTTTTTGTCATATAAATAATTATCCTTTTCTTTTTAATATTTGCACTTAATTTTGTAATAATGATATTGTAATTATATAAAGATTTTGTACTAAAAATATTATATTCATTCATTTGTGTAAATTCTTGATCTTTTTATATTTTTTTTATTTTCATAGATTAAGAAATACTAAATTATAAATGATTAAAAAATTAAAGAATATCAAATTAAAAAAACGATTTTAGAAAATTTAACACAAAAAATATAGTAAAAGAAGTTCAAGTACTTTTGACCCCACTGAATCACATTTCTGGTTACGCCACTGGCCTCAGAATCGAGGGAAAAAAAACTTTTTCTCTATTTCATTTCTTGCTTCAATGGCGAACAATGATAAATGGCTGACATACAGTGAATAATTTCATAGGTTTTCACATTTCATCCATGACATTGAAGAGAAATTTAGCTCAAAGACTTGAACCCATTTTCCCATAAAACCTACAAATACGGACACAAGTTTCCAAATTCAAATTTTAACTCTTTAATATATTTCGGATTTGATTTTGATACTTTCTTTTATAAATGGATTATCGTAATAAACTTTTCAGTTTTCACAACATCCTATCATGGCTACCCATTATAATACGTGTGAAAAGCCACTTAAAGACGCATCTTAAATGGAACTGCACCAAAATATAGACAAAACAAGTATAAAGCCGGACAAACCTCATAGTTTATATTTTCACAAGTCTAATTTTAGTATTTTCATTTTTACATATTATTATTTTTTTATCACTCTTCTTTTGTTATTATTTACTGTATGGTTCTTATATTATTTATTATTTCCCTAAGTATTTTCTTATAAAAAACCTAGAATGAATTAGAGTGAGAAAGCAACAAGCATAAATAAGAACATTCGAAGTAATTGATGAATGTGTGTGTATGTGTATATATATACATATATATATATAATATAATAATTATGCTTATTTTACTTTTTATTAAGAGTTCAAATAAGGACCATTGTAAATTTTTTAATAATTATATGATAATAACTTATAGGATTTATATATAATGCACTGACAGTACATAATCTTTACACATTGTCAATGCATCATTGGTTGACATTTCATTACTAAAAAAACTAAAAAAAATACTAAGCTCTTATGAGCAAATTTTAAAAAATTTATTTTTATTTATTTTTAAAGGTTTGACTTTTTTTTTCAGTTTACTCATTAATGATGTGTCAAGTTTTGGTGCATTGACAGTTTATAGAGACTAAATTCTGTCAGTAAATTATATATAAACTCTAACTTATATTAAGATGATCTTAAAAAGTGAATGTTTTAGGCATCAATAAAATAATGACATCTCATACTTTTAAAAAAAACATATAATAACTATCTTATACTCATTCTCACCAAATCAATTCTTATAAAATTAATTTTCTCAAGGGTCAATCCTTATTAAATAATTTTACTCACCTATTTGACTTAGATTAATAGAAAAAAAAATAAAAACTCACATAATAAACAAAAAGCTATTAACATCTAACAAAAAATTAATTTAAAAAGTACGAAAAAAATTTAAGTTGATGAATTAGAAGTTGAATTAGAAAACGAACACATGAATACACTTTGATGAATTAGAAGAGGTCGAGAACAATCAATGCTTGGCCTAATAGTTGTTTCCCCTCTTAGGAGGGATTAAGTCTAAGGTTCAAGTCTCCATTCTCCTTTTACCTCCTATGACTAAAAAAGGTTTCTTTCGTAAAATACGGTATTCTCAAGATTTTTAGGAGAGGGCTGTAAGGACCGGGAGTGCCTAGGTCTAAGTTAGCCAGGGGTTTACCAACCCGATACCTTACTCATCCGTACTGTCCGCTTTGGGGCTTAGGTCCCCCTCACGGTTTTCTTTCGCTTCCGCCACTACTCGAACCCTTGACTTCCTCAAGAGTCGAGTAACGACTAACCATTAGGCCTGTGAGAGCTCATTATCTTATACTATAGTTGTACATTTACATGAATTAATTATCAATAAAGAAATTATTGATAATATTTTGAGGAATTAAATATATAAGAATAGTGTCTCTCACATAGAAAAATTTTAAATCCTAAATGAAAAATATAGATATGGAAAATACTACATACAAGATGGAATAAATGATTAAATGGATATTGGAAATTTGGAATTGGACAAAACAGAAAAGTGCTGATGGCATGAAGAAACAAAGAAGATTAAATAGCTTGACTTGGAGAGTCAAATGAGGGGGACGGTATAAGGAAATAAAAAAAAAAACATATAATAGAAAAGGAAGCATGACTTCGGTTTGGATAAGTGAATAATAGGAAAACAAGAGAATAAAATATGAAGTAACTAATAAAGGAAGACAAGGAAAGTCTTCCCACGTTTTTATTTGATTGACAAAAGCATTGATTTGTGTTGATTTCTTTGTTCCACCGAAGACCAATAAAAATAGACAATAAGGGAACAAAAGCAAGGAAAAAGGATAGAAAAATTTATTAGCTGCAAAACATTGGCATAGAAGTCAAAGAACGTGGGACTGCAAACATAAAGAAAAAAAAATTGTAACAGAAAATGAAAGTGTAGTTTCGGTTTGGAGGACAAGAAGTATACAACAAAAGAAATGAAATAGGAAATAGAGTAGGGCTTTTAATGAAGCTGGCAAAAAAGTCCAAATAATATATTTTTCTTGTGCTTTATATTCTTCCATGGTGACCTTCATCTCCAGCCAACATCATCACCGAAAATATTTCTCTTCTGTTTAAGCATGTCGAACAGCTTTTCCTCTCCCTAACAGAGACTTCTTTTCTTCAACAATTAACCTAAGTTTCTTGAGGTAAAATAAACCTTGCCTTGAGAGCTTTAAAGAACCACTAAAGAAGCTAACCGAAAACTCCAAACAGAAGCTAACTTAAGTGGACAAATCTGCTTGTTATACACAGGTAACATCCAACTCAGTTTTTAAGCTTCTCATTCTTTAGTTTTGCTTATCATGATTAAGTATATATTAGTTATAACTTTGGTTTGAATTGAAAAACATTTATAAGCTAAACCTAGGGTTCGGTTGTAAGGGTTTAGAAAGAAGAAAGATTTTATTTTACTGATATGATAAACATGAAACCAAGCTGAGCATGAAACTATAACAGCTATGAAAAATAAATGAGCTAGAAATGTGAGTTAGATGATCAGTTAAGAGGGGCTAAGTATTAAGTAAGGTTTTACGTGAAACAGGGGAAAGGAGAAATCATGTCTTCTTATAGTCAACAATTGTGGCCGATGAATGAAGAAAATCTGGGCTGTTTGTATAGCTGAAAATGAAGAAGATTTATATGGCTGAGAGAAGCAACCGAAAATGGAAGGAATGGATAAATGGTTTGATTGACTTTTAGATGACTTTATGTGTGTGAATGGTAGAATATTGGCAACCTATGATATACTAGATATAACATTATTGTTGCGACAAAGAAAGAAAGAAAACCAACGTAAATACAAAATAGAACAGAAAAGAAGAAGCTGTCGGGTTAGACAGCCATGAAACAGAAAATAAATAACTTCTGTTTGAAGAAGTTTTGAAAGAGGTTAATTGTGAATGAGGTTACGTGAGTTGAAGAAGAAGAAGAAGAAAAATAAACCAATAAATGTTGTTCCATAAAGTCAAAGAAAATGGCTGGAAGAAAGGAAATAAGTGGCTGGTAGTATAGCTGAAAAAGGAAGTGAGAACAGGTGACTAAAAGTCCAACCGAAAATGTAGAAAAAGATAGTGTGGCATAGTTGACTTTTGTAGGTATGAACACTGAATGTAGGTGACTTAGAAGTGTACTAGATGTGACTATATATATATAGAGGAAAAAGAAGAGAAGCTAACGTGAAACTACAGAAAACAGAAAAGAAAGAAGGCTCATGCATGCAGCCAACGTGAACTGGAATGAAGGAGAAGAAAATTCACGTTTTGGGGTCAACAAACAACAGGAAAATAAATAAAAGTGAAAGAGAGGATTAGGTTAAATTGACTAAATGGCTAGGTATAGTACTAATGAAGTTAATATATATATATATATATATATAGATATTTTAAAGAAGTAAACTACCTAACCAAGATGAAGTTAACGTGAACTGCAGAAACAGAAAATGGAAACTGATGTGAATAGTAGAGGAAAGTGGGATAATTGACAAACTTAGAAAGTTGAAAATATACAAGGATAAAATAAATATAATACTATGGAAAATGGAAATTTTAAGTCAAATAGGCTTAGTAAATGAATAGGAATATTCGGCTATGACATTGGACCAAGAGAAAGGAGGAGGAAATTGGTCAATTAAAGTGGCATCATAGAAAAATATATATATATATATATATATGTTATGGGAGAGTAAGTCACTTAGGTCATTCAAGGTCATTCGGCCACAATGTGGAATTTTAAGAAATTATAATATTCTAAGTAATGAGAATTTAATTAAGAATTAGACAAGGAGGAAATTTAATACCAAAAATTAATTATATCAAATTTTGACGTGACAGTTTATAATTCGGAGAGATAAGAAGCATAAGGGTGCAACATCAGGCGTTGCTCTACAGTGTACTGAGGTAAGGGATGTAATTTAAAGTTGTGATGGTGTCCCTTACTTTCATCGCAAATTTTAAAGAAATGCCTGAAGCATGAATTTTATTCCGAAGTTAATTTTCATGATCTTTTAATTTGTTAAATGAACTTTATAACTTCTATGTATATTTTTCCATAATGTTTTAAGTATGATATGAAATAAATATGTTTTCCGAAAAGGTATCGGAGTGGCAAACCCCAAGCTAACTTAGACCCTGGCACGTCTGGTCATTACTATTTTATATCAATTGTATGATTTAAGATGTTACATAAGTAAGTAAGATTTGAGACTAAGGCCTTTCTATAGTTTATGTTATTGCCTGTCATGCATGCCACATTGTGTATGTTTCCATCCCTTGTGGCATATGTTTAGCCCACGTCGTGCATGTTCTCTCCCACATTGTGTATGTTTCCATCCTTTGTGGGTATGTTGGTCCTTCGTGGTACATGTTCGCTGTATGACTCTGATCAGGTCTACAGCCCATACCATGGCCATAGGTATTATGTTCCCTCTTCGGAGGATGAAGTTTCCCTCTTCGGAGGAAGAAGTAAGTGTCATGACCCGCATACTGGCTATATGATTCTGCCTAGTCTCCATGAACTGTATGATAAGTTTTATTAATTTTGATGTTAAGTTTCTAAAGTATGATGCATGTTTGAAACAAGTATGAATTTTAGATATATGCATTAAAGAATTCATACAATGATTTAAAGTATGAAATGCATTATTTTGGCATTTGTTTTCTGCATATATCGATACTATGACTATTTTAAATGCATTTCTTACGGGGCTTTCCAAAAAGCTCACCCCCTGCTCTACCAGATTATTTGCAGTGATCATCTCCTTGCCTGTTGCACATATGATGTAGACTGAGGGATACGTCTCTCCTCCAACTACTTTTTGTACTTACGTAAGGTATACTCATATTTTAATACCAGACATCCTGTGTAGCACAGATATTTGTATATAAATAATACTTTTGGGATGTAATCGATATCGTATGAATGTAAACGTTACTTTGAGGAATTAGTCAATATAATGTGAATGAAAATATTATGATATCTCTGTGGTTGGAAAAGTGTGATGAGACGCTGGCAGGAATGCAACCCAAGTAAGAAATTAAGAAAAAAAAAGAAAAATAGCCCAAAACTTCCACGTTTCCGGGGTGTGACAAGGGCTCACATTTTGGAAAACCAAATCAAATTATACCATTATATTTGAAACTGCTTCTAAAAGCATTTTGTCAAATAGGATTCCCTTTCATGTTCTACAAATTAATTTTTTTGGTACTTATCAAATTAATCTTTTTGTTAGATATTAACAGCTATTGGTTAATTATGCAAGTTTTAATTTGAGTTAAATTGATATGTAAATATATTTAATGAGACTTGACTTTGAATAAATTAATTTAATCATAATTAATTTGATGAGGATGAGTGTAAGATAATTATTACATTTCTTAAAAAAAATATGAGGTGTCAATATTTTATTGGTGCTTAAAACACTTATTTTTATGATCATCTTAATATAAATTATTCTCTAATTATAATTGAATATGAAAAAATTTGTTTAATTTATATTATTATCATTATTGTTGTGTTTTTTATAATTTAATATATTCGAACTAAACCCTTGCTAATAAAATTTTTGACTCCACCATTAATGAGCCATTACAATTCCATTCGTCAAAAAAAGAATCATTGTTAAAGTTCTTTTAAAGTAGAACAATTATAATTAAAATTTATTTGTTAATTTTATTTTATAAATATTTCTTTAACTTTTTGAACAAACTTTTTTTAATGTCCCTGGATTTTTTTTTATTACAAGAGAAATATTAAATAACTGGGAATAAAAGTGAGGTTGCTTGGATTCAAACCTAAGCCTTAATGTCCCTAGCTTGCGCCCTATTTGGGACTAAGGCAGGTTTGGAACCTTGTCCTATCACCTTTATCAAATCCCTAGCTCTCTTCCTTAGTGCAACTGCCCTATTCCTACCATGGGAATATCTATCTTTCTTTCTTGTGTCATATCTATAGTTTCGGATATCAAACCGGACGGTATCGTATATGAAGAAAGATATTGTTGACGTTAGTAGACTAATCTATTCATTGGTAGGGCATTTCTTCCTGTGACCGCCTTTCCTACCAAAAGGCTAACCCAACCAAATCCGAGTTTTTTCTAGACTAGACCTTCGGGATTTTTTTAGGATTCATACATGCATTGATCCAGTCGAAGAACCCGCTCCAGAGCGACTACTCCGCCTAGTGTCTTTTCTTACTCGACCGAATTACGAATCTAATCTCTTAATCGATACCATATTTAATAGATAATACAAAATTCATCAAATAATTAAACAAGCATGGATAAGAAGTAGTAAAATACAATAAATAAGGAGGTCTTTCTTTCTTGCATTCAATTGAACAATACTTTGATGTTGAACAATACATACAACTGAAATTTATTAAGTGTGTGTCAATTCATCTACCATGATGAAATACTTTATTTTTCATCAATTTGGACAACATTTTACCACAAGAAAATGCTATTCAAAATATAACAACCATACATATATTACATAGAAGGGCAAATTTCTTAGAAGATTGATTTGATAATACAAGAAAAAACAAGAAACATCAACATTTTAGAAGCTGTTTGGTTCAGAGATTCTAGGATTCCTCCCTTGAATTTGATTTTTCATAAATGTTTAATCATGTTTGGTTTTGTAATTTTCCTCATCGTCAGGAATTCTACATTCTCAATAGTGTCAAAAGGGAAAAAATGGAGCTGAAAACAAAATCCATGAGTGAAATACATAAACCCCCTATATTTATGCCAAAAGGACACTAATTCCCCTTTAGTTTCAAAATATCAAATTTTCTCTTTTAACTATCTTTAAATCCAAAAATTGTAAACACTAAACCTTAGGTTTTAAATCCAAAACCTTAGGTTTTAAATCCAAAAACTGTAAACCATAAACCTTAACTCTTAAATCCTAAACCCTAAACCAAACACCCTAAAATTTAAACTCTAAACTCTAATTATAGAGGGAAAATTGATATTTTAAAACTAGAAGAGATTGGTCTTCTTTTAGTATAAGTATAGAGAGTTTATGTATTTCATCCTAAAACCCACCTCCCTAAGGCTTTGAAAATTTCTAAATCTACCACCTTTTTTATTTTTTTCACTACAATTTAACTAAACCACAAAAAAATACTACATATATCCCATTCATTTACAATTTTAACCCCACAATATTTTAACCCCAAATTTAACCTTCGTCCTGCTAGAAACTCTTTGGAGTTGTTCCTTTTTTTTTTCTGACTCATCTTTGGAGCTGTTCTTCACTCTATTCTTTTCATCTTCTTTGCTTATTTTTTTACAACAAAGTGTTCTTGCTCAAACTACCTGTGCAAAAAAACTATGGGTATTGGGTATATAAATAAAACAAATTAAAAATTAAAAAAATAGTTTGTGCAGAACAATTTGTTCCTACACAAAAAAAAATATTGTTCACTTGTGCAGGAACATATTAAATATTTTATTTTTAATTATTATTATTTATATATATTATTAATAGTAAATGTAAATTTAAAAGGAGGACGAAGATGGTGATTGAAACAGAGGAGAGAAGAAGAAGTTGATAAAAGAGGGAAGAGGAGATGATTTTTTTTGTATTAGGACATTAATGTTTTTTTAGATAAAAGCTTTTTTATCTTATAAATATTTGAAGTATAGAGAGTAGAAATTATGATAGATTTAGAATTTCTATGAGGTTTTTTAATATGCCATGGGAAAAATAAAAGAATGTTCTGATTTTGTCCTTGTTTAATTGCTTTTTATGATAAATTTACCCTCTGTTATATATAATGGTACAAACCAAATATATTAGATGTTAGGGGTCATTTGATATCGTTTCTTGTTTTATGTTTTTGTTTTGTTTTGATTTCAATTTTTGAAAATATAAAACATGTTTGTTTAATATTGTTACTTTTTGAAAACAAATATTTAAACTGATTCAGATATAATAATTCAATTTACAAAATAAAATTTTAAAAATTAAGTAAAAGTAATATATTTATTAAATAATAATATGTAGATAATATTAAATAATATTATTTTATATTATTTAATACTAATATGAAATATTTTCATTTAATCATATAAAAATTCAATATAATTTAAATAATATTATAATTAAATATAACATTAAATAAAATAATATTATTTAATTTAATTGTAATAATTATAAATTATATTTAATAATTTTTTATTTAATTGTAATAATAATATTACGTTATTAAATAAAATATTTAACTAATTAATTTATAATAAACTATATAGTTATTAAAATATATTATATTTAATATAAATAATATTATTTAATGTTAAGTATTTACTTATTTAATAATATTAAATTATTTAATAGAGTAGTGATATATTTTAAATTTAAGGTAGAATATAATATTAAATAATAATATTGTTTAGTAAAATAAAAATTAATTATATTAGATAATAATATTAATTATTAACATATCAAAATTATAATAAATGATATTATTTAAAATATATAATATATTCAATAAATTATTATAAAAATTTAAATTAAATAATATTATAGTTCAATGTAATTTAAAGTTAATTGCTTGTTACGTTTTCAACTTTTCTATATTAAAATAAATATATTAATTTTAAAATATTAATTAATTAATATTTTATATTAAAATTTAATATTATTTTATTTAAAAAATTTTTTAATTTTATTTATATTTTTATTATAAAAATATTAATATTATATTAATATATAAACTCTGTTCACTTACTTATGAATAGTAACAGAAATGAAAACATATTTTCTAAAATAATGAAAATAAAAAATTTTATTTTCAATAATTTTGAAAATTTTTATTTTGATTTTTATTTTTTAAAAACAAAAACACGTTAATAAATATGTTTTCAGTTTCTGTTTTCAAAAAAATTGAAAAAAAAAAAAAAAACAGAAACAAAAACTATATCAAGCTATCCCTAAATAACCTATTTCACATTTTTCTCTCCTTCTCCCTCTCCCTAACTAAAACCCAACCAACCCCTGCCTCGATCCGAAACCGTCTTGCCTCACGTTTGACGGTATCGTCGCTTGCTATCGTCCGATCAACCGTTCCCGCTTCTTCCCGCCATCCTACTACATAGTCCCCCGTCTGTTCTTATTCATCTTATATAAGGTGAATTATATAATTAGTTCTGTTCGATTTTTTTTCTTGATTTATTTAATGAGTTTATTTGTTTAAGTTGCTTATGGGTTGATTGAGAGCTGAACATTGATTGGGATTTGATGTTAAAGGAATCTCAAAATTTTGCTTGTTGTCGTCCAGGATGTAATTAGATACTGTTTTTTTTTCCTTGATTTTGTCAATGAGTTTATCCATTTAAGTTGCTTCTGGGTTGATTGGTTGCTTTTCTGATTTTATTGATTGGGTTTTGATGATATGCCATTGATATCCATCTCCTTGGGTTTTAATTATAGCAGCAGATTCTATTTTGAGTATGAAATAAAACATATTTTCCTTAGATTCAAATTAAGACTGGACTTGGGTTGAAATGGTATCTTTAGTTTGAAATAAATCTTTGGGTTTAGGATTCTTGTCTTCCTTCTATTCACATTTTTTTTCATAAATTAAAGTGAGTAATTTCCATTTTTGTAAAATATAGCTCTATTTGATTGGTTTAACAAAAAGATCTGTTTTCTGACTTTTGGTTGATTTGTAAAAAGTAAGAAATGTGTTTGGTTCAGGAGTGGATTTTCTCTATGGAATTTTGTTTTTATTGTGCTATTGTTACTACCTCTACCATCGTTATTGGCTGTTGTGTGTCATTGCTTCGCTTCTGCTCATTTCTATTGCAGGCTGAGACTATCACATCCATTTTGTTTTTTAGCTTTGTTTCATTTGCATTTTTATATGCGTCTGCTAGTTTTTTTTTTTTTATCAGAACAAGAAACTTTAATTAAAAACACAAATTACATCAAATTCAAAAGATCCTTAGGTGGACAGACAAACCAAAGCATTGGACAACATCTCTGCTTGGTTTTTCTCGCAACCCAATCGGCCAAACCATTGGCACTTCTAGAGGTAAAACAGAAAGTTAAAACAGAAAAGAAATGTCTCATTCTAAGAACATCTTCCTCCTCAACCGAGGTCTGCCAACATTTTCCCATCCTCTATTAGATTCAACAATAACATTTGAAAGTCTAAGAATAACTTCTTTGCAATCATATCCAACAATAACATTTTCCCATCCTCTATCAACAGCAAGCTGGCATCCCAGTCGAATGGCCAAAGCTTCTGCAACATTTGTTGAATTCGAACAAACCATGCAGTTTAGTCCTTCCACAAGTGCTCCCGTCGAGTCTCTAGCCACTACAGCTATCCCAGCTTCACCTCTCAAAATATCAAAGGATTGTTTGAACTTTTGAATGTATTTGTACAAAAAAAAAGATTGGTTTGTATCTGTTGCTTTTTAGATGTGCTAATTATTAGAAGAGCTGAAGATTAGCCACCATGACCACCATGTCCCCCTTTGTTTTGAGCATTTATGAATAAGCATTCAAAGTTCTTTTTATACTATGTAGCTTGTATTAAGCTCCTTACATCCTTTTTGGCTTCTTCTGAAACTTAATTCAATTGCTGTTAGTTTGATCTCTTTAGACTGTTATCATCTTTTTCATGTTGTCAGTTGATGTAATTATTATGTTTTTTTAAGTTTTATGAAAATAATAGGAAAATATTTTGTTGTCTTCCACGGACGTAAGCCAAATCATATAATAAAAGTTGTAGAAAAAATCGGCACCACATTGTGCCACGTCGCTGCATTCTTTTTACTTTTCATGTTCTTGTATTTTTTATCGCTTCTTTGTCTTATCTGTCCAAATTAGACAATTTGACTTCTACAGTTTACTCTCTCCAACTCTCGCCCACCTACACTCTTTTCGCTACTCCCTTTCAACCACTTCTCTCTCTCTCTCTCTCTCTCTCTCAGAGATCCTACCAAAACCCGTTCATCATTTTTCTTCCCAATCTTTTCTTCTCCTTCCCTGCACGACTAACTTTTGAAGCCCTAAAATTGTCGTATCATCAAACATACCATCACCATCTTCATCATCAAAGTTATTACCTTAAAACTCATCACCATCATCGACCTCATCATCGTTCTTGTCTTTCACCAAGCGCTTTCCACACGCCTCGATGATGAGATCCGTATCCATGGTCATTTCCTTTCGCCACTAGGCTTGGCACTCCAAAAGACCCGAGAAGAGAACCCATTTCTCTAAAATCCAATATGGGTATTTGGGCATTAATAGTAGAGATGTATTGAATGACAGTTATGATTAGTTAACTGTCATACCAGCTAGCAATTAGTTAACCAATCAGATATGAGTTAGTTAGAATGGATGAGAAGGAAGCTACTGATATAAATAATAGAAATGTAATTCACAAACAAGCAAGCAATCAAGATTCATTTTACGATTCATTCTTCTTCTTCTTCTTCTTCAACTATTCTTTCTTAATCTTGACTCTTACTGTCATTTCAAGTATTTCAACATGGCATCAAAGCTGGTTAATGAGAATGGTTCAACAAGTGCCAAAGAACCCTCTTCTCTCCCGGTCCTTAATCCTGGTTCACAAGTCTTTACAGTAAAGCTGGAAGATAATAACTACTTGCTCTGGAAACAGCAAATGAATGCAACCCTTTGAGGATATGGATTGAAAGGCAACGTTGATGGTAAGCAGCCTATCCCTCCAAGTAACACCCCTGAATTTGAATTGTATGATAGACAAGATCAGCTTCATGTCTCTTGGCTTCTTTCATCAATTAGCAGCTAAGTTTTGCCAAGTTTAGTTGGTTGTGAAACAACCAAAGATATGTGGGAGGCCATTGAAGAATACTTTGCATCACAAACAAATGCAAAGGTGATGAAATACAAGAGACAGTTTCAAAGTCTCAAGAAAGGTTCCATGAGCATGAAAGACTATCTTGTAAAGATCAAGTCTTTATGGGACACATTGCAGTCAAGCGGATGCAAGATGAATAAAGATGTGCAAGTGCATACAGCCTTGTCTGGTCTTGGCCAAGATTTGACGCTATTGTAGTAGCTATCTCAACACAGAAAGAGTTACCAAATTGGAAACACTTTCAGCACATTGTTTGCTACTGAATCAAGAAACATTCAAAACTCATCCTTCACAGAATCATTACCACATTCAGCAAATCTAGCAATGCATCAGAAAAGATCTCAATTTGATAGCAATGGTGGAGGCTATAGAGGCTATGGTAACGATGGTGGCAGAGGATTTCAAGGTAGAGGAAGGTTTAAAGGGAGAGGTGCAATTGGTTTCAAGCCACAGTGCCAACTTTGTGGCAAGATAGGCCATACAGTCCATAAATGTTTCCACAGGTTTGATCTCTCCTTCAATCCTGACCCTGGAGAATCCTCATTTAGTTCTTCCTATCATTCAAGAAGTAGTGGTTTTGGTATTCAACATCAAGCCAACAATGCAGAAACTATGATCGTCACTCCAAGTTCTTTGACTGATTCAGTCTGGTATCCAGATTCAGGGGCAACAAACCATGTCACTAATGCTTTGGAAAATTTTAATGTTGGATCTGACTATCTTGGAGTTGGTAAGGTTCATATGGGTAATGGAGTTGTTCTTAACATTGTAGGTATAGGGCACTCATTTGTCCTTAATGATTCACTGTCAAAATCCTTCAAGCTTAGAAATATTCTTCATGTCCCTCAAATAAAGAAAAATCTCTTGTCTGTCTCTCAATTTTGTAAAGATAATGGAGTTTTCTTTGAATTTCACTCTGATTTTTGTTTTGTAAAGGATCCTATCACCATCTGATTTTTGTTTTGTAAAGGATCCTATCACCAAGGAGGTACTTCTCAAAGGGATTCTTGACCAAGGATTGTACAAATTCAATCTATCTATAGATACACCTGCTGCTGCTAATGCTCAAAATAAAAAAGAGTTGCATGTTTCACAATTGTCTGCATCACTAGATTTACAAGAAGGTTTTGAGTCACAAATTGATACCTTTAAACTCTGGCATAAAAGACTAGGTCATCCTCATTCAATTGTTGTTTCAAAAGTACTTTCATCATGTAATATTTCTACTAGAATAAATAAAAACTACATTTGTTCTCACTATCAATTGGCCAAAAATCATAGACTACCATTTTCAATGTCTATGACATCTTATAACTCTCCTCTTCAGCTTATTGAATCTGATTTATGGGGACCTGCTCCATGTCTTTCCGGAAATGGATATAGGTACTATATATCATTTGTTGATGCATGTACAAGATACACTTGGATTTATTTTCTAAGAACAAAGGATGAAGCTTTATCCTCCTTCATTCATTTTAAGAAACAAACTGAAAACAATTTTCCACATCAATTAAAATCCTTCAAACAGATTGGGGAGGTGAATTTAGAAGTTTCACAACCTTTCTAAACTTTCAAGGAATTATTTTCAGGCATTCTTGCCCTTACACATCCCAACAAAATGGGATTGTTGAGAGAAAACACAAGCATGTAGTTGAAACAGACCTAACATTGCTTTCTCAAGCATCTTTACCATTAAATACTGGTCAGAAGCATTCTCTTCAGCAGTGTATCTGATAAACAGGTTGCCTTCTACAACTTTGATGTCAAAATCACCATTTGAACTACTTTACAAGACAAAACCAGATTATTCTTTTCTCAAAGTCTTTGGATGCCTATGTTTTCCCTTTCTTAGACCTTATCATAATCATAAGTTGAGCTTTAGATCTTCTCCTTGAATTTTCTTAGGCTACAGGCCTAGTCATAAAGGGTATAAGTGCTTAGACAAAAATGAAAATTTGTTCATTTCCAGACATGCTATCTTCAACGAAACAAAATTTCCATATTGTAGTCTTTTTCAGTCTTCAACATCCAACTCAGATTCTATTTCTTCAATTTCAGCTCCTTTAGTTTTAAGAAATTCTACATCTACTACTCGTGGTCATGTCTCTACTATTTCTTCATCCTCTATTGATCAGTCAGTTTCTCAAACTCCATATGTCTCTCCTTGTTCTATGCCTAATACACCTGTTCTTGGTTCCTCACTTTTAAATTCTCAACAACCTATTGACCAACAGATTAGTGATTCATTCCCTCTGTTAAGACCATCTTTAAATCCTACAAGCAACCAGCATCCTATGAAAACCAAGTCTAAGAATGGGATTTTTAAACGAAAAGCATACATGGTTGATCTGGATTATCATGAACCAAGCAATATTTCTCAAGCTCTCCAACACAGTAAATGGAAAGCAGCTATTCAAGAGGAATACAATGCACTGATCAAGAATGGCACTTGGTCCTTGGTTCCTTACCCCTCAAACAGGTCTGTTGTTGATTGCAAATGGGTGTTTAAGTTAAAAAGGAACTCAGATGGCTCTATTGGGAGATATAAGGCTCGTTTGGTAGCAAAGGGCTATCTTCAGCAACCAGGGATTGATTTCTGGGAAACCTTTAGTCCTGTGGTTAAGCCTACAACTATTAGAGTCATTCTAACTCTAGCTTTGTCTAGAGGTTGGTGCCTTAGACAAGTATATGTAAACAATGCATTTTTGAATGGGACTCTACATGAAGAGGTATACATGAACCAGCCACCAGGTTTTTGAATTTCAAAGCAAAGAACAAAAGTTAGTTTGCAGATTACATAAGGCTTTGTATGGGTTGAAGCAGGCTCCTAGAGCCTGGTATGATAAGCTACAGCAGTTTCTTAGTCAGCAAGGGTTTGCCTCTTCTCGGTCAGACCAATCATTGTTCATTAAGAAGTCAGGTACCTTGATGGGAAATGGCAGCAACCTTTTAAAGTATATAAAAGGCGTGCCAAGTCTTCTAAGTCTCAAGCTTTAATTTGGCATGTGTCTGATAATGAAATGCCTTATTGGGAGCTTGAATAAGATTTAGGATTTTATTTTAGTCTTTTAATTGTTTTAGAGTTTTAGGCCAGAAAATATTGTGTTTAATTTTATTAGTAGGATTAGGATATTAGAATTTTAATAGAAAGTTTGTATCCTATTAGGATTAGGATTGCTTGCCTATAAATAGGCTTTGTACTCTTTTAAAAAAATAGAGAATAATAATATCAGAATTTTCAGCAAAGTTTTGCTCTTCGGTTGTGTGACTCAACCATTCTTAGGTGTGACTCCTAAGAAACCCTAGGTGAGACTCCTAGGCTTTTATTCTTTACTGTTTTAGTAGTAAAATTAGCCCCAATTCACACTCCCAAACCCTAATCCAAAACTAACTCAGATCTGTCCTACATCAATTGGCGCCGTCTGTGGGAAACGAAAAAAAAAAAGAAAAAAAAGAAAGTTCTGGACAGATTTGAGTTTGCAATTAGTTTACTCAATTTTGCGTCCATGATGGTGACTAACGCTGAATTAAGTAAGGCTACGGTGGAACTCCAACAAGACCATGAGCATACCAAGAGTATTGTGGAGAACATGAATGAACGCCTTAATGGTTTACAACAGACTGTTGAAACACTAGCACGTACTGTTGAAACACTAGCAGCTTCTATGGCACGAATGGAAGCACGTCTAACTCAAGCCCCACAAGGTGCTCCTGTCCAACCTATTGCTCAACTACCCGCAATTGTAGGAGAGCGTGCCGAGCCACGTGATCATGCTGGAGATATCACTAGGAAGGTGAAAGTAGGAGTGGCAGATTTTGAAGGTAAAGTGGATCCAACTTTGTTTCTTGATTGGCTCAACTCCCTTGAAGATTATTTTAATTGGTATGATATGTCGGATGAAAGAAGGGTTCGATTTGCCAAGATGAAGCTAATTGGATTAGCAAAAATCTGGTGGTATGGTGTGGAGAGTGAAATAACAAGGTTAGGACAGCCCCAAATTCAAACTTGGGAAGAGATGAAGGCCAAGCTCAAAGAAAAGTACTTGCCACTTAATTATCTTGAGAAGATGCGCCAACAAGCATATAGTTTACGGCAAGGCAGCATGTCCGTTACTGAATACATGAATAAATTTGATGAATACAAGATAAGGAGTGTGAATTGGGGCTAATTTTACTACTAAAACAGTAAAGAATAAAAGCCTAGGAGTCTCACCTAGGGTTTCTTAGGAGTCACACCTAAGAATGGTTGAGTCACACAACCGAAGAGCAAAACTTTGCTGAAAATTCTGATATTATTATTCTCTATTTTTTTAAAAGAGTACAAAGCCTATTTATAGGCAAGCAATCCTAATCCTAATAGGATACAAACTTTCTATTAAAATTCTAATATCCTAATCCTACTAATAAAATTAAACACAATATTTTCTGGCCTAAAACTCTAAAACAATTAAAAGACTAAAATAAAATCCTAAATCTTATTCAAGCTCCCAATAAGGCATTTCATTATCAGACACATGCCAAATTAAAGCTTGAGACTTAGAAGACTTGGCACGCCTTTTATATACTTTAAAAGGTTGCTGCCATTTCCCATCATTTCTCCCCGGCTGGGAAAAACTCGACCCCGACGAGTTAAAAGCCTGATAATCATCATAAAGGGTAGGATTGAGGCGCTGTAGTTCTTGCTCTGTGATCCAAGTGCAATCTGACATCGGTCGTCCTTTCCACTTCACAAGAAACTCTTGACAACCATCCCCACTAGTAAAAATTTGACGAAAATCAACTATATCTTCAATCTCATCCTTCGATTGTGGCATAGGAGGAAGATGAGTGACAACAGTATCATTACATGAATCACCATCATGTCCATGATAGATGGTCAAATCCTCAACATTAAAGATGTTACTAATGCCCATATCAGAAGGTAGCTCAAGAACATAAGCATTAGAACTGATCTTTTTGAGAATCTTGTAAGGACCAGCACGTCTTGAATGAAGTTTCTTGTGAATTCCCTTTGGATATCTTTCTGGTTTTATCCTCACCATAACCATGTCACCTTCATTGAAATCAGCAAACCTCCTTCTCAAATTAGCATGTGTTTGGTAATTTTCATTACTAGCAGCAATTTTTCTTCTAACCTGGTCATGGATCTCATGCATATGCTTGGCAAAAGCTTCAGCCTCTATGCTAGGGCGATTGTCTATAGGCAAAGGAATCAAATCAGTTGGTTTCCGGGGAACCATACCTGTTACACATTCGAATGGACTCACCCCAGTGCTTCGGTTCACAGAATTGTTATAGGCAAATTCAATCATAGGCAGAATTTGATCCCAATTAACAACCTTATCACGAACACAACATCGAAGTAGATCTCCTAAACTTCTATTCACAACTTCAGTTTGGCCATCGGTTTGTGGATGAAAAGACGAAGAAAATTTTAGCTTTGTATTCAACATCTTCCACAAAGACTTCCAAAAATAACTCATGAACTTCACATCTCGATCAGAGACAATGGTCAAAGGTAACCCATGAAGTCGAACAGCTTCATTAAAGAAAAGTTTCGCAACATGAACAGCATCAGCAGTCTTTGAACAAGGAATAAAGTGAGCCATTTTAGAAAACCGATCAACTACTACAAAAATTGAATCATGTCCCCTTCTTGTCTTGGGTAATCCAAGAACAAAATCCATACTCAAATCCTGCCATGGCTCATGTGGGATGGGCAATGGTGTATACAATCCTGTATTCTGTTTTCTTCCCTTGTAAATCTGGCAAGTACGACATCTAGTAACAAATCTACCAATATCTCTTTTCATACTTGGCCAATAAAATCGATCCTCCACCATGGCAATAGTTTTGTCCCTTCCAAAATGTCCTGCTATCCCTCCAGAATGCAATTCACGAATCACCTCCTCTCGTAGGGATGTATTAGGCAAACAAAGACGTGTTCCTTTAAATAGATATTCATCATGAATAGAGAAATCAGGATAATTAGCATTCTGTCCAGCCAATAAATCCGTGTAAATGATACCAAAATCCTTGCAAGATGGATATTCTTGCTTGAGCAATTCAAAACCCACTATTTGGACAGCAATGGAAGTAAGAAGGTGCTTAACCCTGCTGAGTGCATCTGCTGCCTTATTTTCAGAGCCAGCCTTATGCTTAAGAACAAATGTATACTCTTGTAAGAAAGCAACCCAATTAGCATGTCGGCTACTCAATTTCTTTTGAGAGTTGATATGCCTAAGTGCATCATGATCAGAATACAATACAAACTCCTTAGGAAGCAAATAATATCTCCAATGGCGAAGTGTTTGAATGACAGCATAAAATTCTCTATCATAGTTAGAATATTTCTGCTTAGTGTCATTAAGTTTTTCACTAAAGTAAGCAATAGGATGACCATCTTGGCTAAGTACTCCTCCAATGCCTACATGAGAGGCATCACAAGCCACTTCAAATACTTTAGAAAAATCTGGAAGGCATAAAACAGGAGCTGTTATCATCTTGTTTTTAATTTCTTCAAAGGCCTTAGAAGCTGCCTCTGTCCACACAAACTGACCCTTCTTCATACAGTTGGTAATAGGAGCCATAACAGTACTGAAATTCTTAATAAAACGCCTATAAAATGTGGCTAAGCCATGAAAACTTCGAACTTCATGCAAATTGCTAGGAGTAGGCCATTCCCTAATAGCTTTAACCTTTTCAGGATCAACCTCAACACCCTTAAAAGAAACAACAAACCCCAGGAATGCCACAGTTTCAGTCATGAAAGCACACTTTTTCAAATTAACATAAAGTTTCTCTTGCCGGAGGACTCTCATCACTTGTTGTAAGTGAGAGAGGTGTTCTTCCTTGGTCTTACTATAAACTAGAATATCATCAAAATAAACAACAAGAAAACGACCAATAAAGGGCTGTAACACTTGATTCATGAAGCGCATAAAGGTGCTTGGTGCATTAGAAAGCCCAAATGGCATGACCAACCATTCATAAAGGCCATCTCTAGTTTTGAAGGCAGTCTTCCATTCATCACCAGGTCTGATTCGAATTTGATGATACCCACTCTTCAAATCAATCTTGGAAAAGATAATAGAACCAGCCATTAGATCCAACATATCATCAAGTCTAGGAATAGGGAACCGATACTTTATCGTTATCTTGTTAATTGCGCGACTATCAACACACATCCTCCAAGAACCATCTTTTTTGGGCGTTAGCAACACCGGGACGGCACATGGACTCAAGCTTTCACGAATGAATCCCTTAGACAATAGCTCATCTACTTGTCTTTTAAGCTCCTCATGTTCACTAGGATTCATACGATAGGCTGGCAGATTAGGTAATTGTGATCCTGGAATAAGATCGATTGCGTGCTGAATATTACGCATGGGAGGTAGTTCATTGGGTAGTTCTTTTGGCACTACATCAGAAAAATCAGACAGCAGTTTACTCACTTCAGGAGGTACTTCTGACATAGGGATAGTTGCTGATTTCTGAACTTCTTTAGTCATGACAGCAAAAATAAGTTTAGATTTATTACTTTCAGCTTCAAACTGCTTCTTAGTCAGAATATGGAGTTGTTTTCTTTCACCCTCAATAACTTTGCTAGACCTTGGGGCCCTTTTCTCTTCATATTTCTTGATATCCTCTGAGCTCATAGGTTTTAGGATAATATTCTTGTTTTGATGACAAAAACTATAAGTGTTTGCCTTGCCCGCGTGACTCACGTCTCTATCATATTGCCAAGGGCGACCAAGAAGGATGTGGGCAACTTGCATAGGGATAACATCACAAAGTATAGAATCAACATAACCACCACAACTAAAAGATACAAGACATTGTTGTGTTACTGGAATTGTGGTTCTGTCAATCCAACCCACTCTATAGGGGTGAGGGTGTGGTGTAGTTTTTAGTTTGAGACGCTCAACAGTGGAGGTAGAAACTACATTCATGGAACTCCCACCATCAATAACAAGTTTTTTTGCCTGATCACCACAACGAACAAGGGTTGGGAATATTGAGGTGCGTCGCCAATCCTCCTTTTCTACTCTAGAGGCAGCTAGGATACGTCGAACTACCGCCAAAAGGGATGTTTCTACATCATCAAGGTCAAGATCATCAGCCTCATAAGCACCATAATCAATAGAATTATCATCTTCATCTTGTTGAATTTCTTCATCCTCTTGTTCAACTCCCATATGCATATTTCTTTTTGTTGGACAATTATGCCCAAAATGTCCAGCCTCCCCACACTTGAAACAAACGTACTCCTTTTTAGGATTGTTGGTACTGACAGAAGGTCTTGTTCCATTAGGGCGAGCAAAAGGCTGTGCTGGAACAGCCTTTCTTCCTGGGTGTGCACCAAGGCTCCTCCTACCTGCTGTTTCCCCACTCTGAAGACCTATTTTTTTGTTAGTAGAATAGCTCAAATATTGTTCTGCATCAAAGGCTGCCTGGAAGGCTTGTTCTACTGAGCTAATAGGCTGCCTAAGCATCTCTCTTTTGATATCAATCCTCAACCCAGCCTGAAATCGTGATGCTGCTCCAATTCACACTCCCAAACCCTAATCCAAAACTAACTCAGATCTGTCCTACATCATACCTCTTCCATTTATGTTCTTGTCTATGTTGATGACATTATCATCACTGGAAGTTCTACTACAGAAGTAAATGCTTTGATTCACAAGCTGGATACAGCATTTTCACTCAAGGATTTAGGTTCCCTGAATTTTTTTCTTGGAATTGAAGTGAAGCATCTACCTCGTGGAATTTTGTTGACACAGACTAAGTATATTAAAGATTTGTTGGCCAAGTTCAATATGTTAGAAGCTAAAGCTTTGCCTACTCCGATGGTGAGTTCTTTGAAGTTGTCTGCCAATGGAGGTTTTCTTATTGAAGATGTACAGCAGTATAGGAGTGCTATAGGTGCACTCCAATATCACACCATTACTAGACCTGAGTTAGCCTTCAGTGTTAGTAAGGTTTCCCAGTATATGCACAAGCCCCTTAATGAGCATTGGAAGGCTGTTAAGAGGATATTCGGATACCTATGTGGCACTTTGCATCATGGTATTTTGTTGAAACCTTCTCCAGTGCTTACACTTACTAGTTTTACTGATGCGGATTGGGCCACTGATCCTGATGATAGACGGTCTATGTCAGGCTATTGTGTATTTTTGGGGGCTAATTTAATTTCGTGGAGTTCCAAGAAACAGGCTACTGTTTCCAGATCAAGCACTGAGGCAGAGTTCAGAAGCTTGGCAAACCTTACTGCAGAAATGATTTGGATTCAATCCTTATTTTCTAAAATTGGTATAGTGCTTCCTATTAAACCTCACATTTGGTGTGACAATCTTTCAACAGTGGCCTTGTCAGCTAATCCAGTGCAACATATCAGAACCAAACATATGGAACTTGATATGTTTTTTGTACGGGAGAAGGTTTTGCAAAATGTCCTCACTGTCTGTCACAAATGAGCACATGATCAGATTGCAGATATTCTTACCATGCATCTATCTCTACCTAACTTTGACAGACTCAGATCTAAACTGACAGTACAGACCTTTACTGCATATAATTCAGCAGAGTTTAGAAGCCCAGAGGAGAAAAAGCTGGGTTTACAGGGGAGTAATAGCAGAGGTCAAAAGCCTAGAGGAGAAGAAGCTGGGTTTACAGGGGAGTAATAGCAGAGATGTATTGAATGACAGTTATAATTAGTTAACTGTAATACCAGCTAGAAGTTAGTTAACCAATCAGATATGAGTTAGTTAGAATGGATGAGAAGGAAGCTACTGATATAAATAACAGAAATGTAATTAACAAACAAGCAAGCAATCAAGATTCATTTTACGATTCATTCTTCGTCTTCAACTATTCTTTCTTAATCTTGACTCTTACCGTTTCAAGTATTTCAACAGGCATTCTGTCTTTTGGTTAGAAACAATCAAAAGATGCATGAAGAATCCGAGGCAAGGACTTGCTGTCATTGAGCAGATTCCTTGCATCAGCTGCTGTAGTCGCTATTGGCACAAAGAAGTTTGATTTGGAGGTTTTGGGAGACGCAAATTGGGACGGTTTGAGTTTGGTTTCGACTGTGGTGAACAAACTTTTGACAGAAGGTTTTTGGGTCTTTAATTCTAAATCTGGCCATTTCACGACGTTTTGGGAAAATTTAGTTTCAAAAATGGGTTGAGAAGGTTCTACGAATTTGTATGGCGATTTTTGTGCTCACCGGCGACGGCCTATGGCAGCTGTGTGGGCTGCGACGAAGATTTATATGCTCCCTGAGACAGGTATAGTTTTGTCAACTTTCTTTTTCTTTGCTAAAAATCAATTTTCCAGCTTAATTTAAAGCTTATATTAAATTACATTCACATGGTAAAGTTTGTCATTCATGTGCTCCCTGAGACAGGTATAGTTTTGTAAACTTTCTTTTTCTTTGCTAAAAATCAATTTTCCAGCTTAATTTAAAGCTTATATTAAATTACATTCACATGGTAAAGTTTGTCATTCTTTATTTTTTGAATCTTTTGTACCCAAGCATTGTACGTATTTGAGACTATGCTTATTGCTTCAGTGATTACAATTCATGGCGCATATTGATCTCTGTCATGTTGTAATATATATACAAAATAGTAGGATAGCTGGGTCTTCCCATGTTGAATTTTGAAACCAAAGGATATTCTTTATAGAAATGCCAACAATGCAAGATTCCCATTTATAAAAGTTATCTTGATAGCAATCACATCTTGATTAACCAGTAACATTTTTAGTTAGCAAGACTCAGAAGTCAAGAAAATCTACAGTCTATAATCTCAATTTCATAAGAAAATGCAAGGAGCTTGATAACAATGAGTTAACCTTGTTGTTCTTTTAGATGGAAAAGACCTAGAACATCTTGAAGCTGCATGTTTACTTCACAATATAAGGCTCTTAATTGGTAAAAAGGGTTATCATAAGCAGTCATATCGCAATATCATCGTGAGTTTGCTTTTCTATTTTCATTATATTAAATAATTATGCATCAATGTTACATCCCTGTCTATCTATTGCTAAAAGAAGAAAGGTCAATTTTTCTAAGCTTTATGGAACCAAGATAAACATTTGTTGCTTGGTGAAATTGAAAAAAAAAAAAAGTAACTTTACGGCATTGATAATCAGCCAAGAGTTTAGAAAACCTGATGGGATTGTAAAGGAAAAGAAGTCTTCTTGGTCCAAGTTGTGATTTTCCTATCTAAACTAATAAGCTTTCACGAAATGTTGGTAAGAATTAGGACCTCTTGAACTTTCTTTGTGCTTTTTTATTTTGATTTCCTGTTTCTTTTTGTTTTTCCTGTATTTTCCATCTTCTGCATCCAGCATAAACTATTTTATTTTATTTTTATTTAAAAAAAAGCTCGGGGGATTCTTTTTTGGAGAAAATTGAGAAACAATGATATATATTTTTTGCTTTAAGTGAAGTTCAAAATTTTTTGTTCATGTTGAAAATTGAATGTTGTGCATGTAAAGAGTAGGATCAATAAAAATTTTATTTATTTATTTTAAATATATTTCCTATACTTTCTTTCTTCCACATTGTTTTTTAATAATACGATTAGCTTATCCGTAGTTTGTTTTATTTAACAATTTGGAATCTTAATTTTTAAATGGTATGATTAAACTAACAATATATATAATGACATTTCTTTTGAGATTTGATCATTTTATTTGGTATTGGTGGTGCTAGAGCAAGTGGTTGTTGGTGGAGTATGTGTTACTAATTCACATCAGATGGAAGCTGGTGGTTCGAGTAAATGCTGAAAATCTTTCAAGGTCAAATTCACATCAGTAATTCAGAATGGACTGGTGGTAAGAAACATGAAACACTTGCTCTGTTTCTTGGAAAAATGTCTTTTAAATTTCTTTTTGATCTATTCTAACAATAACATCATGGAAGATTTAGCACATAGATCACTACCAAGAACTGTTCAATAATCCAATATATAGATTTTAAATTAACAAAAGTGATTGAGTTTTTATCCTCAAATTTGTGTTCCATGAAGAAACCTAGAACTTCAGTACTCAGTAAATGGCCCAATATTTACAAAAAAAAGTGATAGAAAACATGTTCGTGACATTAGAAATACTAAATTACCAACATTTAAATAAATTAAAAAAAAAGGTGTTAATTGAGCTGTGAAACCAATCTAATGACATGGCTCTATAATTGTGAACTATATCTTCAGACGATAACATCTTGATCTTTAAAACTTGCTCTCTTTGTTGGATAGACATTTTTTTTTATATATATATATTTTGAGAATAACATTCTGATTGGTCTGAACAGTACTTTTGATGCAACATTACATCTTCACAAACGAGACAAGCAAATGGTTACACTTATTGCAATTTATCACATTGCCTGCAGCATAAATTTTTAATTTTGCATGTCATTGCAATATCTGAATTAGTCTGACCTTTTCTTCTGCCTTTGTGTGATTCCTATGTTGCGGAAAATTTCCACAGGCATCAAACATTGAATTCCTACATGCTTTTACAATTGGTCCTCTCCGATATGATAAACATTTTTCCTGTATTCATTTTGGCTATTGTTTACATGTTGCAAGAATTTTCATTGTTATATTACCTATTTTTGATTTAACTTTATGTTCAATAAAATGTATATTAATTTATCTTCTTCAATCTTTCTTTTCCAATCCAATTTTAGATTTAACTTTATGTTCAATAAAATGTATATTAATTTATCTTCTTCAATCTTTTTTATCTTCAATCTTTCTTTTCCAATTTCCCCTTATCTTCCCTTTTCCCTCCTTGCCCCACGGCGATGCGTGGGCATCATACTAGTATTTATAGGACTTGGGAGGAAGCTAAATTACAAATCTTTCGTTATTATAGTGCCTATCACAAGATGTATAAAGATCGACGGGATGCAGAAATTGCATTTGTAGAGTATTGGACCCTAAATGAAATCGAATCACAAATAGAAGCTTCTCGAAAGTTCCCATGGATATGGTCCATGTTCGTATGGAAGACAACTTGCTCCTTTTCCTGTTTCTTTCTCCATTCTGATCAAATTCAGCTAAGAAGCAAAGAAGAGACCTAACAATTATCTTGGAGACTGAAACAAGACAAAGAAAATAATGATTTCTTGGGCGTTCAAACTGGTTTATATAAACTTCAAAGTTTTAATAATTCGACTTACTGGGAGTCCAACTAGGAGTATAAGGAATCCTAACCAAACAAAGTTCCCTCTTGATAATAGTACCCTTATCTTTTAAATCGTTAAGTTGGTAACTTATTTTAAATTATTCATCTTTTTTCATAAATATTAATTAGCCCAATGATTATTTTTTATATTAACAAAAAAAATCAATAAACGTAAAATTGGAACAATTGAAGTAAAATGGATTATAATTATCATAAAACACAAAAAAAGAAGAAATTTTAAAAATAATAAAAATAAAATAAACATATGTAATAATATATTAATTTAATGTAAAGTATTACATTAATAAGCAGAAGATCAATTTGCTGTAACAAATTGTCAAGCTAGAACAGTTAGGAATGATAGATGATGGGCTACCTTGCTGAGGCCTCAACATCGCTCCCCGAAGCAAGGTTTACAAATGAAAGTCTACAACATAGTGGAATCATTTACCAATATAAGTTGTGTATACGGTACATTATATTATGCTGATGAATATAAAAAACAAAATAAAAGTGGAGTGAATATAAAAAAGAGTAAAAAGTGAATGAAAACTGAAAACCAACCATCTAAATATTATATATTTGAAAACAGTTTTGAAACACGAGAAACACAAAGCACCGAAATTATAAGTGTTTCATCAAGTGAGAAGATACACAGAATCATATGAATTTTCATGCGATTGTGCTCATGGTTAAAAGTATATTTCTATCACTAAACTATTGTTCGCAAACACAGTGCAAGATAAAAGAATATATTACCACATTTACAAGCAAGGATCTTGTGGATGAAACAAGGAAGCTTGAGGAAGATAAAGATCTCCCTGAAGGATTTTACAGCAGAACGTAATGCAATGAAATAGCAGAGCCTAGAAACAGGAAAAGAAAACAGGTGATTAACTTCTTAAATATTGGAAATAAATTATGTGAAGGTAATCGAATTAGTAGTACCAAATTATAATATATTTCAAAGTTCGATTATTTTATATCTCAGACAAGTAAGTATACAAATCATGGGTCTTGAAAATGGAGATTGTAGGCTGGAGGGTCATAAATTGATGGAAGATGATTTAATAAATCGTAATTTGGGTGGTGACAAGTTAGATACTTATTCTGATTCTAGCTTAAAAGTTGATTTGGTTGGTGAAGGTTGGGAGAAAGGAATGGAACGCGTGCAGATAGCGATGATGAGGTAGTGATTGATAAATTAATGGTGATGGAAAAGAAGGATTGAAGTTTCATCGAATAAATCGAATAAGCCTAGGCTGCGAGGAATGGTCGTTATATTTTGCTGGTTGGAGGAGTCTACAGTTTCAATATGTTGGCTATGTTTCGGGTTAAGATGAAGAGGCTAACAAGTTTCCGTGTTGCTGGTGTTTCAAAGATTCTGTATTTTGGTGGTATTGTTGACTTCTTAGGAATTGAAATTTTTGATTATGGGTGATCTAATGAAGGGAGTTTGTTTTTTTAAATACCAAGTGTTCATGGGTGTTTTGAAATTTACCGCGGAGTTACTCGTTTTCAGATGCTGTATCTGTTTTTGGTGTTTTTTTTATTGAAACTCTGCTTGGAAGGGTTTTAGTTGTATTATCTTATACAAATCATTCAAAACAATTCATAAGCTTAAGTTTCAAACAAAAAAAAGTTAATTCTTGAGAGAAGATGTAAAACTATGGATTAACATTTTTTTAAAAACTCAACTCAATTTCACAACTAATATTTTGTATAATTTTTATGCAATATAAATAAATAAATTTGATTTAATTCCATTGACCACTTAATGCCTTTATCCAAAAAAAAACATTATAACAGTTCAATATCTATCTATTTATAGAATAATAACAAAAAAGTTGTCGTAATAAAATAATAGAAGTAACACTATTTAATTATTTACTTTTGACCAAACACTACATTAAAATAAAATAAAAATCTAGATCATATTTCTAGTTTCTATGAGTTTAAACTTCCAACATCTACTAATCTATAATCATTTTGGTTCAATCCAACTACAAAGTAATTGCTCTTTTGTGTCATAAAAGTCTACCATTAGATCATCTCTACCATAACAGTGATATTTCCCTGAATCTAGAGAATAATACACTAAGCTGTTGCCATAGAATCGAGGGAAAAAAACTTTGTTCTCCAGTCCATGTCTTGCTTCGATGGTGAATGATGATAAACGGCTGTAAGAGCCTCACTCGATTACCAGGCCGTCGACGAGTATCCCTTAAGCGATCTCGTCCCAGGTTTATCCTTACCTGTGATGTAGGCACTCGCCCACATCACTTACGTATTGTCTGCTTTTGTGATCGCTCATCACCTCACGGCTTTTCCCAAGGGTCTTGAAGAACTTAAAAATAATCCCTTGAGCGAGTTTCTGAGATTCGACTGTCTCAATGGTATGATGAGTGTAAGGCATTGGTATCTATGGATACCAAGGTTCGAACCTCAGAAACTCGCTTAAGGGATTATTCTTGAGTTCTTCAAGACCCTTGAGAAAAGCCGTGAGGTGATGGGCGATCGCCAAAGCGGACAATACGTAAGTGATGTGGGCGAGTGCCTACATCACGGTTAAGGGTAAACTTGGGGAGAGGTCGCCTAGGGGATGCTCGACGATGGCTTGGTGATCGAGCGAGGCTCTTACAGAAATATTTTCTCTTAATGTTGAAGTAAATGGGGACGAAATAGAACCTCCATAGACTCTTTATCAATTAAATTCATTTATAAAAAAATATATATCATAATTTTAATTCATTTGTAAAATTTCAAAAATTTTTATATTGGATAATAAACTTTATTTGTACGAGGTAAGCAAATTATTGAGGGATAATATTAACTTTGTTTGATCTATCACATGGAAATGTTATGTAAATATAAGATTGTATAAGGCTCTAAGCAATAATCAATAATATATCTATGAAATAAAATGATTTGAGTGGATGAAACTTCAAAATGATATTTATATTTTTGAGTAATGAAATTATCAAGAATAGAAAATACAAAGAAAAGAAATAAAAATGTTTATTTTTTTAAAAAAATCATCAGAACCATTATCTAAAAAAAAATTATTATTTGATAGTGTAAAATTATTATTTCATTTTTAAAAAAGTCCGTGTGTGTGAGTGTGTCGAATGGGGGGGGGGGGGGGGGGGGGGGGGGGGGGGGGGGGGGGGGGGGGGGGGGGGGGGGGGGGGGGGGGGGGGGGGGGGGGGGGGGGGGGGGGGGGGGGGGAGCACTGGCAGGTTGCAGGCTAGGCAGGCCTGGCTCAGTGGCTCGTGGGTCGGTGTGTGGCAGTTGGCAGGGGACAGGGTTGTGTCATGTGTGGGACCGTGGGACTTTGTATTGGACTTTAGTTGGTTGGGTTGGTTTTAGGTGAGGAGGGCTTTAGTTGGTTTTTTTAATTGTTTTTTTGGGCAGGCCCGCTGACTAATTGATCCGTGTGAGTTGTTAATCTATCGGGCTCAATAAAAACGGGCCTAAAATTTAAGATCCAATCCTCTTAAAACCCATATTTTTAATGGGTCAGTCCGCTAACTGTAACCCGTTTTGCACCCCTACAATTAGCTGAAAATAACATATATTATTTATGGTTACGAAATCTAGGTGCCTTTTATAAGCAATATAGCTCTTGCCTTAAACCTCAGCAAGCTGTTCATGTTTAATCATAAAACATAAAAAACACATCAACATCGTCACATATTCAAGTGAAATATATCCTGTCTTTTATACTTTAAAACTTTCTATGAAGTTTGCATCAAATAAATAAGATATAGATTGTTGCTCTTTGTGCCAAATAAATAAGATTTAGACTATATTCAACTTATAGCCAAGAACTCCTTAATATGAATAATTATAAAAGCTAATCTTTGTAGATGAGGGGCCTTCGTTAGATTATGGGAAAAAGTTAACACTAGCAAAAATACAAGCAAGTTTTATTAAGAGAGCACTCTTTTACTTTATGAACAGATTTTGCTTGAGAAGTTTTTATATTATTTTCAATTGTAAGTATTTGTTTTTAATTCTAACATGCTGCCTTATATATGGGTCTGATGGACAAATCTTTGTGAGATGTCTTATCAAACACTACCTCTCAGTTCATTCATCTGGTACATGCCAGACGGTAAAAGTTTTTCCCGATGAAAAGCATTTTAGGAATATGGTTGTTGTGTTAGAACTTTTAAAACCACTGCTTGATGATGTTGTTGATTGCAAGATACCTTGAGATGAAATCCATGCAATACATTTCGATGATGTTGAGTTTTTTTGTCTTTCTTTCATTTGTATATTTACTTTTACTCTTACTGCTTTTCTATTCTTTAAAGATTCTTTGTATTTTGGTTCCAGAATTTGATGAAACAGACAAGCTTTTTTTTTTCTTGCACAAAACGACAGGATTTTATTTATTGAAGTTGTAAGTACAGGCAGCAGCGGAAGTAGCTGTTTTTACTATTTGATAACATCCACCATTACATTGATCAGAAAACAGAAAAGGGGAAAAAAGGCAGGAGCTTCAGTAATCAGTATGCAACTCTGCTGGGAAAATACCAATGCCATAGAAGTGAATTAATAACCGTCTTTTTTTTTTATTGTTCTTCAATTATCAAATTAATTGAGATGGATTCGGTGGGGTCATTCCAAATGTTCTAAGAAAGAAAGCCCAGCTAGTTGCATCATTGATCACAAACAGTTTCAGGGCTACACTTGAAATTCAGTGATCTTTGGAGATATTGATGGTTTTGTTTTTAGTGCAAAGCTTTAAGTTTCTGATATATAGTTTTGTTGGTTGTGAGTCGTGAATACTAAATACTACTCTTGCAAGCAGCTCAGTGGCTTTGGGCCTTGACGCTCTGACTGAGTTAAAAGAGAATACATTAAATATCTTAATTAACATCACGCCATGTTGTTCATCTTTAGCAGCAAATAATAAGCCCGACATATTTTACTCATCTCGGAGTTTTAATGTTGGTAGGTTGCCTGCAAGGGGTTTCAAGTTTCAACGCCCTAGAGGAACAGGATCTCTAATATAGTTTGAGTTAAACTGGAGCAGTTTCAAGTTTCAAAAGAATATTGGTAATGTGATCAAAATTTACACATCAAGGGACAAAATTAGATTGCGTCAAATCATTAGGTATATTTATGTAATTTATCTTTTTTTTTTGTTTTTTGTGTTCACTAAGTACAACATTATCTCTCCATGGAATAGGGAATCTCTCATGGTGTGGGCATGTGTGATATCTTCCTTCAGATTTTGGCAAAAGCAAACTGTTACTTATGCTAAAGGCTTCTGCATTGTCTTATCTGCGTCTCTTTTAGCAGCATCTTAAATTTAACAGAAAAAAAAATGACTTTAAGTAGTATCTGCATTTTCCCTGAAATGTTCCCATTTGGAAATGGTAACTGCAGGTGTAATATCAGGGGCCCATCTTTACATAAAAGATAATTTCGAGGAGGTCAATCAGAGTAGTTTCATGCAGGTACACCTTTTAAATGTCTTCTAAAATGCTAAACTTATTGACTGGGAGAGGACTGCAAATGAAACATTAAACTAAAATTGTGTTAATGGTGGAAGCATTTAAGCAAAGCACCAAAGGCAACCGCTCCCTAGATCTTTTTTGTTTTCACTCATCCTTCTAATTTAGAATTTACTTTTGTGAATAAAGATAAAAAATAAAATTTTTCTTATTTTCTTTTCTTTCATTTTTCTTTACCAGACAATAATAAAAATAATTTTCTTTTCACTGCTCGGATCACTCCTATCCATTTTCTCAAATTCCACTGTACCAAATGTATCCCTAAAATCCTTACCTTCCATTTATTTGTCCTAGTGCCCCGTGAACTCCCATCGGAAGTATGTTGTTATGAATATAGAATACTAGAGTGAAGCCCTAAGTCTTGGTCATCCAATAGATTTGCTGGACCCAACAATTGTTTTGTTAGTTCTTTTGCTTATCTTTCTTTTCCATTATGTGGAAATTTCAAGGAACTTCTTTTGCACGTTGCTCCCCACCAAATGGAATCCAAGACCAAGACCAGCAAAAGCAAGATAAAGTTGTTTTCTTTTTAGTTGTGTTCATAAATTTTTTAGTCACTTCTTTCTCTTATTCTTTTTCTTACTGACCAAAGTAACAATTGGTGTCAATTGTCAAATCTCAAACTCCAAAATAATGACTAGTAAGGTTATAAAAGAAGAAAAGCATTACCAAACTCATTGACAATTTTAACAATGAGCAAAGAATATAATTTGTTGGGACATTCTTCGTCTCTTGGGAAGTTTTGAATCAATTGGCCAATTACTTTATATTTTAAAAAATCTGAATTATAATTTTTTTGAGTAAAGAAGATGGATAATTAGTCTTTATATATCATATTTGTCTTGTGTCAAACCATATTGTGTAAAATACGAAAGTTATCATGCTAAAATTCTTGTTGATATGTTAATGGTTGCATTGAAATATCAGGTATTGAGTTATATTCTTTTGTATGGATACCCTATGACCAGGGTTTCAAATAGCGGCTACAAAATGAAATAACGGCCGCTATTTCGTGGTAGCGGCTCCGCCCGATACCGGTACTCACCGCAATTGAGATGTGAGAAAGCAATCACACTAATTACAGTTGTTCATAGCTGCTAATAGCGGAGGAACAGTAAATAGTAGCAATAGCGGTCCGCTATTGCCGCTATCATCCGCCTTTTGTCATTTTTTTTGGTTAAATCCAAATTTCAATATGCAGCAAAACAAAGCCAAAATCCATACCTAATCACAACAATTAAACTCCAACAATTTTATACTTACAATCAAAGGAAAAGAAGGAAATCAGAAACTCTTATCAACGGAATAGCTACTGATTCTTCTTGAGAGAGAGAGTCGACTGTGTCTGTGAATAGAAAATTTGAAAGAGGCCATGATGTTGGTCGGTTCGGTTGGGTTGTGGATAGGTTTACCTGTGATAATTGATGAGGAAATGAAAGGGTAGATTGGATAGAGAAGAAAATTCGAAAACGGATTTAAAGCCGAAAAGCAGGGGACTCAGGAGGTTGGGAGACAATGATGAAGGAAAATTAGAGAAGAATCGGGTGGGAGAGGGATTTTCAGGCTTGCCATTGGGACTTTACTCTTTGGCACGTGTAAAATTTAATTTAAAATTGTTTTTTTTTCACACATATGTTTGGGAGGCAAAGCAATTAAGCGGTGGGAATGGGAATCTGACAAGTTTTTTAATGATTTTAACTTTCAAAATTGAAATTGAACGGGAAAGAAATGATTAAAAGTTAATTTATTTTATGAGGTTTTTTATGTATTAATGTAACATCCCAAATCCACAAAATACATAATATTCACTTACCAATTACACTCACTTACCGATTGGGCTGTCTGTGATGCTTATCAACTCCTATCACTTTTATAAGAATTATTAAATTATTTTCTTAAGATGTATATACATTCCCTTCAATTTAAAGTAGTACTGTACCATTTTACTGAATATATAAAAGGGATACAACATACCTTCGATATCAGATCTCTGGAAGGTAATTCGCTTAGCCCAAGTTCAATAATCTGTGGAGTGGAAAATAGGGAGTGAGCGATAACGTGCTCAGTAAGGAAGGCGCATGTTGCTTTATAAACATAAAGATTATATTCCCAAAACATCTTATTTATTCAATCACTCAAACCCATTTAATATTAAACAGGATCCCATAAATCCTTTAAGTAAACAAAAGTCAATAAGTTGAGACTAGGCAACAAATACATCATGCTCTCATTGTTCCCTCAGGAACACAAGTCATCCGCTTTTGGGGTGCACCCGTAGGCCATCGCCACTCACGGCTATCTTAACTAGATCTATGGCCATAATCTATAGATGGTCCTGGGGTCCACTTGCCAAGTGACCTCGAGACCGCTGATGACTTGGCGGGTCCATCAGCCTTGTGACGCCCTAAGGTGCGCCCGTAGGTCCATCGACCCGAGCCACCGCCCCAGGTGGGTCACGCAACTACATGAATAATACTGCATGAACTCAGGGCCTAAAGTCTCAAACTCAAAATCACTTTTATATCTCATGAAAACCCTTTATGGAAATTATCTCTCCTTTATTATTATTTTCTCAAAATGATTTGATTCCCAAAAAGGTTTAGGTTTTCTGTTTACAAACACCTTGAAAACAGTTCGAAAACTCAATAGTTAAAACCTACTCGCCCATGTCAGCTCGCCCATTGTGGCTCGCCCATGGCAGCTCGCCCAGTGCGGTGAACTTGTGTTCGCCCGCCACCCCTTTTTTTTTAAACAAAACACTGGTTCACTCATAACGGCTCACCAGACGACCAGTTCGCTCGTTATGGCAATTCCCATGGTCAATTCGCCCAACTATGTCATTTTCATGGTCAACTCGTCCGAAAGAATTTATATTTTTTGTTTTCAAAAATATTAAAAATAGCTAATTTATCGTTGAGAAAATGTAAATAGAAACATGTTCGCCATGGTAAGTTCACCTAGTCCAGCTCGCCCATGGTCAATTGGAATGGGGTGAACAAGTATTCGCCCGCCACTTCTTACTTTTAAAACATTAAGTAAAACTGGCTCGCCCTCATGAGCTCGCCCATCATTTTATCAACAAAAAGGGATCGCTTGCCCTAATGCATTTACAAAAGGGTTCGCCCATCTGTGGCTTGCCCGAATTCTATTTAAAAACAAGGTCACTCGCCCAACTTTCATAGAAGGGCTCGCCCGTCTAAAACAACATAGCAGGTTTGGTTCGCCCGCCAATACCAGTTCGCCCAAATATCATAGGGCCGGCATTGTAGCCCGCCCAAAATCAAAGCAATTTATCAAAACAATAAATTTCATAAACCAAAACAGTTTCTCAGTAATTTCATAAATTTAACTCCACAGGACATGCATTCTTTTTCACACACATCTCCCTTACCTCGTCTGATGAAGCCTTGCTTCCCGCTCGCCTTTCTCAATTCCCGTCTGCAAAAATTTATTAAAACTATTAATATTCCTTTTTGGAATATTATCCAAAACTATTTATATTTTCCTTCCTAATATTTGTGACACTTTGGCGAGATTCAGATCGCCATTCACCCATAGGGCTCGCCATCCGTTAGTGGCTTATTCATGGGAATTCGCCCAACATAGGAGCTCGCCCCACTTTAACTCAACTCGCCATGCTCATCAATTCAGTTCACCATTCGTGGCTTTTCATTCATAGATGGGCTTGCCCATGAATTGGATAACGCTTGGCGACCTCTTTATCTCCTACTCGCCTCATTGGCGATCATTAACTCCACATATTTTGGGCGATCATAGTCCTCGCCATTCGCCCTCACCCATTCGGGAATTGTTTGACTTTCCAAAGAGTTTGGCGAACACATATGTCGCCAACTCATGCAACTCTCGAGCTCGCCTCAACTTTTGGGGGAGTACTTCTTGCTCGCCTGTTTGGCAAGCTGTTGGATAAGCCCGTTCGACCATTGTTTTTCTTAATTATTCTTGATTATTTTCCATCTAATTTCTTATATATTCCAACAATGTTTAACTAAAACTAAGCTATATCTATGTTTGTCACGTTATAAAACATAGAAATCTAGTATGGAATATCAAGAGAACCATGGAAAATATGAAACTCACCTTAACCCAGTTGCTCTTCCAAAAACAGAATGTTTTTTTGCTTCACTTAGTTTAATTTTGCTTATTCCTCAGCTCTTCAACTATGGAGTAAAAGTTTGGCTACTACCAGATGAAGTTTCATGGCTCATATATAGGAGTAATGGAAGAACTAATTGTAAACTTGAAATGAAAACAGAATGGGCGAGAATGATTTTGAGGAAGATGAAGTTGGCTAAATCAGTTTTCCTCATGTATTCCTTCTTAAATACTCATTCACATTCACTTAGAACCTACCACCTGTTCTTATCCCGTTTTCTTTCATCATTTCCTGCATTAAAAACCAAAGAAAACTGCAGCAAAAAGGAACGGTGGTAAAGTCCTTACTGCAATCCGTTCTTGACTAATTTTACCTTGCCATTTATTGCCTAGCCCAATTTTGTCAGGAGAGGCAAAGTGGCGAGAAATCCACTATAGCCCCTTTCCTTGACTTTTCTCTTTTCTTTTCTTCTCTTCTCCATGCCAATTCACTTCCAGCTAACGTTTATTGGCTATCTTCTCATTCTTTTCTTCGTTTTGTCCTCTAGCCATTAATCCCTTCTTATACTTTTCCATTTCGGTTTCAACTTTAATTCTTCACATTTGTCCTCACTTCATTTAATGCTTTCATACCACTATCTTCAATCTCTTTACCAAGATTAGATCCCATATATTTCTTGTTACAATTTGATATTTGTTTTTCTTCCTTTTATACACCATATTATAAATCATAACTCAAAATGAAAAGTGGAAATTCATATTCAATTGTTTTCTTTAATTTTACTAAAACAATTTATTTCCACTATCAATCATGTACAAATATGATATATAGTATAATAAAATTCGGGTCTTACAATTAATATGATATAAAAATAATAAATTTTATTATATTGTATTAAATATTATTATATTTATAAATAACCTTTTTTTCACATAAATAATAGACTTGAGGTATCATAAATTACTTTAAAAACTATAAAATAAGACTTTACATGATTATAGTTACAATTACTACGTTTTATATAGAATTGTGCGAAATTAAAAAAAATTCACCACCACGATGACTGCGATGACCGCAATTACCGCCGCTATATCCACAACCGCGATAAACGTAACGCGACCGAAAATGCGGCCGCGACCGCAATTTAAAACCATGCCTATGACATAGGGAGATCATCTCATCTATAGTGAAGGGATGCTATTGTAAGCACACCCTTCACTCTGGGTTTTGTTCCATCTATGAATGTATTGTACATTCATACATTGGTTTATACCATATGTTTAATTTTGGACTTTTGCTTCTGTAGTTTGAGTTGCCAGAGGATGCAAGATTATGAGTGAAGAAGGTTTCTGTTTTATGCAATCTATGTCAAACAGTAATTATTGAATTCTTTCAATTTGCTCTTTCTTATTTGACAAATTGCTTCTTTATGCTCTCTCTTTCTTTTTTTTTTTTGAAGTTTGGACCACCTTTGAAAACCTGTGTAAAACTTCCACCCTTAATTATGTTAAATATGCTGAGCAACTTACACTGCAATTGTGTATTTTTCTTGAATTTTCTGATAAAATCAAGCTGCATCTTCTAATTTATCAACCGCTTACACTAATGGGGTTTTAAATATACAGCAGGGAATAACTATGCTGCTCGCAAGTATGACTTTAACACTGCAACACCTTTTCAAACATGAGAGATATTGAATCTCGAACCTGTACTGAAACACTCAATTCCTGTTTGTTCAGAAGCATAAGATCTTGTAGAGATGGGAAAGGTCCAATTAGATGAAGTAACCACTGTATTTCCTTTCAGTCATAACAAATGAAATATTACAAGTATGTTGTACAAGGAAGGGTGGTCAAATTTTTCTGCAATTGCAAATAGGTTTATGATTGAATTGTTTTGGTGCAATTATGTTGATTGTAGAATATTTATGACAATTTGAAGAAATTTTTGTGTTTCAATCTCTCTTAGGCATGCTTACTGAAGTGGACACAATGTTTTCAAAGGCATTTTCATTACTTAAGTAGGCAAGTTTGTGTTGGATTATGCCCTTAGAACCATTCATTAGATGATTGACTTTGGCATTTTTATGTATCATGACATTTTTATTTATAGTTCATTATTATATTTGTTTTATAACTGCGTAATATAATCTTATATGATAATGTCCTTAGAATAGTAATAACACACTATTCTCAAAATATCCCTAGTCAAGTATTATTGTGAACAAGGATAACAATGATACGATAAGACTAGTATGTGGTTGACTGATGACCATTGTCATGGATATAGGATATCAAGTCATCACATAGGTACATGTTAGAGAACTATGTACTGGATCGACCCTCCATGAGAACGCTACATGGATTGTTATATGAGTGTCATAAGCGATTCTCATAGTGATGATGGTGTATGTGATCCTTTGACTTGAGATCATCAGAGATCCCAACATAGAGAATTGCATACTTTAATGCTGCTAGATGTCATTCGTAACAGGATGGACTATAAAGGTAGTAATTGGGTATGCCTCGATCTATGTAGAGGGATGTTGAGTGATCAAGATAGGATTTATCCCTCTTATATAACAAGAGTGATGTCTTGGGCCCTTTGATAGAGTGAGACTAAAATGCATGGCCGTGCTCAAATAAGTCAATATGAGATATTGATTTTATTTGTTTAATTAGTCTACTCAGGAATCAAGAAACGCTGATTAGACTATACAAGTGTGACACATTCCATGACTTGTGTCTAATCAAGACATCAAAGGATAAAAGGATTAGACTACACAGTAACATCTATCACGAGTAAGGTTATGTCGAGTCATTGACATTCTCGTTACATGGGTAGCAATGATGTGTTGCTAGATACCGCTCATTGCCTGTGACAATTTTGTCATTGCCATTGTTTAGAGAACCTATTGGGTCGCACACTTAGAACGGATCAATGAGGAGCTTAATTAATCCTATTCTGAATTGGATTAAGGATATAACTAATCCTATTCTGAATTGGATTAGGGATATAACTAATCCTATTCTAAGTAGGATTAGAGTTCTGTTTGGCAGTAAATTTTAGGGTAAAATTTACTGCCTATAAAAGGATGTTTTCTGAAACATAGCCACACAACAATTAGAAAACAGAAAAGTATTCTTTTAATCGAAGCTAGCAGTTCGGTTAAAAGAATCAAAACGCTCCTTAAGGCTTCTGATCGTGAGACGTTCAAGAGTCGTGAGATCCGTTCGTGTGGATACCGTAGAGGCAGGAACGAAAAGTTGCTGCTTGTGACTCAACCAACGACAGAAAATTCAGAGAAAACGTCAGGTAAAATCTCGAAACCCTAATTAGGCAACTCTCCGAATCGATCTTGGTGGAGGCCGAATGTTTTATTTCCGCTGCGTGTTTGTTTCGGTTTCCTTCAGTTTGATCATTCCCTCCTACTAATTAATAATTCTTAAATGTCAGCTTTTCAACATGTAAGTTATCTTTAACCAATCACAAAATGGTGCAACAACAAAAGTAGAGCAATTTTTGGCTTTCAAAGAATATCAGCGCTGTCTTATTCCCGTTGTAGTAGAGCCTCAACAAATGCATCTTTCAAGAATGGATTCGGAGCAAAATACCAATAACAGCAACGTGATATCTAAGATGGCAGAGTTGATTGCAACGCAAGCTGCTGCTGCTATTAGGAATCTTACGTGGAAACAGACGTGGATAACTTAGTTGGTTACTATGTGGCATGTCACGTATGCAATACTAATGAAAGTTAGTGCCATTTAATAAATTTAGACTTAATTGTATGATTTTGAATAGTTGAGAGTTTATTTATCGTAAAATAAAAATTTATGAACTGATTTTCATATAATAAAACGTTGAGGATTTATATCTATTTTGTATAAAAAGTCGAGGATGTATTTAGCTATTAAGCTTACTTTTACTTAATTTTAGCCCAAATAACCTTCTTGTATTTTATTTTTGTCGTTTTTGTGTCTTGTCTAAGATTGTCAAATCTAATCCAAAGTAGATTTTGTTTTAAGGTTTTATATTTTATATTAGTTTAGTAAGTTAGTTTATTAATTTATTGAATTATTAGCTTAATAAGTTGTTTTAGTTTAGATATGTAGGTAATTAGTTATAAAAATTTTAATTTATATTTTATGTAAATTTAATTTAGAGTGGCTCTAAATACACCCAAAAAATTATTTCTCACACCCTATTTTAATAATTTTTTTAAATACACAAATACCCTTAAGTAAAATTATTATTTTACCCTCTATCCATTAACAAATTTCTGGCTCTGTTCATCGTCATCATCCTGCTCCAATTCTATCAAGGTTTTTTGTTCTTTATCTGAGCATTTCCACTATTTCGAAACAAGGCCACAGTCATCTTTGCCCAATCTCCTTCCTCTTCTCTTCGTCATCAATCAAACCCACAGTCATCAAACCCAGGAGCCCCAGCCTTGATTTCGGTGCTCCAATTCCATAGATTTATACTAAATAGAAAAAGGATGAAAAAAAAAAGAGACGAGAAGCAAGCTTCATAAAGCTTTGCGGTACCGCAAATCCAATAATGGACGCAGCACTTTAGTGTCGCAAGCCATGGTGGATTAGCAGCACAAAAGTGCAGCATATGGTTAAGGGCTCGCGCCAATTCCTTGCCGCTAGCTCCTTGTAGCTCGCGGCAATTCCCTGCCGCGAGCTACAAATGGGTGATCTAACTCACTCCATCCGATTCATTTTATTCAAATTCAACAATTATATATATTTAAATGAGAAAAAATTAACATTAAACATATGTAACAGAACATATAAGTTATACTTATTATCTTGAAAATCTTTAAGATTTGAAAGAATTTGTGGAAGATAGAAACTTGAATGAGGCTTAGGGTGTGAGAAATAAGAGTTAGGGTGAAGAGAAGGGAGGGTAGTTTAGGAATGAATGACTAGATAATAGGGTGTGTCAAGTAAAAAATTGGAGAAAAATTTTTAAGATAGGGTTTTTTAGCAATTAGAGTGCACCCAATAATTTATAGGGTGTGTTTAGAATTTCTCTTTAATTTATGCTTATCAATTTAATTTTGCCATTTTATTTTTATGTCCTTTAAATTTATTTTGTCTTTTAATTTTATGTTCATTAAATTTTATTTTTATTGCAATTTAATTTTCTTGTTCTTTAATTTTTATTTACAAATTTTATTTTATGTGTTGTTTTTATTTTTTTAGTTATTAGTTAATATAATAAAATTTTTATTGTATGAAAAAATTTAAGATGAAATAATTTTAATTCTTAGCTAAAACAAATCTAAATAATCCTGTGGAAACAATATATATATTAAAAAATGAGTCTTTTACAACGCTTAAAGTCGTTGTAAAATGTAAAATAATCGTTGCTAAAACTTTATTGCAACGACTTTTAGTTGTTGCAAGGTCGTTGCGAAAGCTTCCGTTACTAAAAGTATACGCAACGACTTTTATCGAATAATAAGTCGTTGCAAAAATATAATTATTGCAACGACTTTTTCTTGTTACTAATTAAATGTTTGTTTTAGCAACGACTTAAAATAAATCTAAATAATCCTGTGGAAACAATATTTTACTCTACTGGAAACAATATTTCACTCCACCATTATATTACTTATCACGATCTATGCATTTGCGATATAGTTAGACGCAATAAAATACCTCTTTAGTGGCTTTCAATGTTACACTGGAGGAGTAAGGATCCAATAAGACCATTGTGATGTGACGAGAATTTTATTTGTATCTTTTCATTTTAATATTTTTTGTTTTATTAAATTTATTTTTATATTTTTAAATTATTTATTTTTGTAATTCTGCCACTATTTCTCTAACGCTTAAAACTTATTAATTAAAATAATTAATCTCATCATAATCTTTTTTAAATACCACCGAAAGTAGTCTCACCGTCTAATCTTTGTTTGCCTCCTTTAATATATATAATTCGGTGTTGCTTTCTTCTTCTTTTTATGGAAATTTCAAATAAGTTCATTTGAACGTTGCACCCAACTAACGAATGCAAGATAAAGCTGTCTTACTTTTAGTCTTTTTCTTATTCACTATGAAGTGCCAGCATATATTATTGACGGTGAATCAATTTTATACGTTGAAACATTCTTTTGCAGTTTCTCTTGACTCCTTTCCTGCTTTACCTATTCGCGTGCTTCTTTTCTTTTCATTTTGTAGAATTTTAAGCAGAATCCATTTGCATTTCACTATTCTAAATGCAAGATAAACTTGTGTTCTTTAACTTTTATTCACTTCTTTCTCTTTTTCTTAGAGTTACATAGTCGCATTCCAAAAACTTTCTCGCTCTTGGTTATGGCTTCCTCTTCCTCTGCTTCTGCTCCCTTCCGCCACCAAAAGCATCAAGTTTTCCTGAGTTTTAGAGGTGATGACACCCGCAATAACTTTCTCTATCACCTCTATGAAGCTTTTCAACGAAAAGGGGCTGGAGTTTATGCTGATTTCAAAGAACTCTCAAGAGGAGAGGAGATTTCTCACGCACTGCTGCAAGCAATAGAAGAATCAATGATTTCAATAGTAGTTTTTTCTCAAAACTATGCTACTTCATCCTGGTGCTTAGAAGAACTCTCCAAGATAATGGAATGCAAAGATTCACGGGGACAGATTGTGGTTCCCATTTTCTACATGTTAACCCATCCGACGTACGGAAACAAACTGGGAGTTTTGAAAAAGCTTTTGTTGAACATGTAAGAAACAGGATAGACAAAGTACAGCGTTGGAGACTTGCATTGACTCAAGCTGGCAGCTTAAGTGGGCTTACCTTGACAGGAGATAAGTAAGTAGTTTTGTTCATATCTCTTTAGCACTTTTTGGAAAGTTTGTTCACATAATTTTCATTACCTTTGGCTCAATTAATTAATATTTTTTTCTTATTGGGTAGGCCTGAGCCCTTGGACATTGAGGATATTGTTAATGATATTGTAGACAAGCTAACTCAATTGTCCAAAAGTGATTGCAATTGCCTTATTGGAATAGGTCCTCGTATTGAGAAAATTAAATCGATGCTGTGCATTGGTGGGGAAGATGTTCGCATTATAGGGATATGGGGAATGGGAGGTATTGGCAAAACAACTCTTGCTCAAGCTACATATTATGAAGTGCTTGCTCAATTTGAAAGTTGCTACTTCTTGACAAATGTTAGAGAGGAGATAAAGAGACATGGTGCTATTGCTCTACGGGATAAACTTCTTGCAAAACTACTAAATGAGGAAAACCTCCATATATGTACTCCTATGATAGCATCCACATCCATTAAGGATAGACTCCACATCCATTAAGGATAGACTCTGTCGTAAGAGAGTTTTTGTTGTCCTTGATGATGTGAATGATTTGGAGCAATTAGAAATATTAGTGACTAGCCATGACCACTTTGGTTTTCGTAGTGGAGTCATTGTAACATCCAGAGACAAACATGTTCTTACAAGTGCAACAAATGAAGAAGTAATATATGAGGGAATTAAGTTACAATGACTCTCTTCAGCTTTTTTCTCTATTTGCCTTCAAGCAAAATCACCTTGTTGATGATTTTAAGGATCTATCAATAGCCGTTAAGGTCTTGGGCTCTACACTTTATCAGAAAAGCATAGCATATTGGGAAAGTGCATTGAATGGACTAAAGCAATATCCCAATCCAAAGATTCAAAATGTGCTAAAGATTAGCTTTGATGGGCTGCCTAAAGTAGAGAAGAATATATTTCTTGATATTGCGTCTTCTTCAAGGGCTATGGTACATACAATGTAACAAAAATACTAGAAGGTTGTTATGGTTGCATTGCTCTTTGTGGAATTATCTGAAGGAAACCGAAACAACACGCAGCGGAATTTAAATCATTCGGCCTCCACCAAGATCGATTCGGAGAGTTGCCTGATTAGGGTTTCGAGATTTTACCTGACGTTTTCTCTGATTTTCTGTCGTTGGTCGAGTCGCAAGCAGCAACTTTTCGTTCCTGCCTCTACGGTATCCACACGAACGGATCTCACGACTCTTGAACGTCTCACGATCAGAAGCCTTAAAGAGCTTTTAAATTCCTTATAACCGAATTGCTAGCTTCGATTAAAAGGAATGTTTTGTTTTCTGTTTTTAAAAAGTGCGGCCATGTTTTAGAAAAACATCCCTTTTATAGGCAGTAAATTTTACCCTAAAATTTACTGCCAAACAGAACTCTAATCCTACTTAGAATAGGATTAGTTATATCCCTAATCCAATTCAGAATAGGATTAGTTATATCCTTAATCCAATTCAGAATAGGATTAATTAAGCTCCTCATTGATCCGTTCTAAGTGTGCGACCCAATAGGTTCTCAAAACAATGGCAATGACAAAATTGTCACAGGCAATGAGCGGTATCTAGCAACACATCATTGCTACCCATGTAACGAGAATGTCAATGACTCGACATAACCTTACTCGTGATAGATGTTACCGTGTAGTTTAATCCCTTTATCCTATGATGTCTTGATTAGACACAAGTCATGGAATGTGTCACACTTGTATAGTCTAATCAGCGTTTCTTGATTCCTGAGTAGACTAATTAAACAAATAAAATCAATATCTCATATTGACTTATTCGAGCACGGCCATGCATTTCTTAGTCTCACTCTATCAAAGGGCCCAAGACATCACTCTTGTTATATAAGAGGGATAAATCCTATCTTGATCACTCAACATCCCTCTACATAGATCAAGGCATACCCAATTACTACCTTTATAGTCCATCCTGTTACGAATGACATCTAGCAGCATTAAAGTATGCAATTCTCTATGTTGGGATCTCTGATGATCTCAAGTCAAAGGATCACATACACCATCATCACTATGAGAATCGCTTATGACATTCATATAACAATCCATGTAGCGTTCTCATGGAGGGTCGATCCAGTACATAGTTCTCTAACATGTACCTATGTGATGACTTGATATCCTATATCCATGACAATGGTCATCAGTCAGCCACATACTAGTCTTATCGTATCATTGTTATCCTTGTTCACAATAATACTTGACTAGGGATATTTTAAGAATAGTGTGTTATTACTATTCTAAGGACATTATTATATAAGATTATATTACGCAGTTATAAGACAAATATAATAATGAACTATGATAAATAAAATGTCATGATACATAAAAAAATGCCAAAGTCAATCATCCAATGAATGGTTCTAAGGGCATAATCCAACATGGTGATGAGTGGTGACAAACTGACAAACTCAAAATCAAAGTGTGACTGTCGGGGCCTTGAGGGGAGTGGAGTGGGGGTGTTGGCGGGAAGGCCGACTGGGCAAACAAAATTTGATTGGGCTTTAAGCCCTCAATTGGATTTGGTTTGGACTTGGGTTGGGTTTTTGTTTTTTATTGATTTTTTTTAATTTTTTGGGCTGACTCGTGAGCTGACCCGTATCCACGCGGTCCAACCCACTCGGATTCCTAACCCGTCGGGCTCAGACCGTTTAGACCCGTTTTTTAACGGGCCAAAAATTAAAACCCAATATTATTAAAGCCCGCGATTTGAATGGGCTAGCCCGCGAATCTTAGCCCGTTTTACACCCCTAGGAGCTATGTGCCTTTTCCATAATCTGTCTCTTCAGGACCTTACTATACGAAATACAAATTCTACCCCTATATCTCAACAACCCATCATCTTTGATCCAAAAATTCAAGTCCTGATCCGGTTGTATCCTACTAGCGATCTCTACAAGTCTAAAATCCTCTATTTGAGCTTGTTTGATTTGATTAATAATGCTAGGCTCTATCCTCAAGCTAGCCATCAAACACTCACCTTTAAGCTCTAAGTTTAGATTCAGTTCCGAGAATTTCTCCATCAAATCCCACCCTTTGACCATTATGTAGCTGACCAAACCTATACTTTTCCTACTCAATGCATTAGCTACTTGATTTGCTTTAACTGGATGGTAAAGAATCTCATAGTCATAATCTTTCAATAGCTCCATCCACCATCTTTGTCTCATGTTTAGCTCTTTCTGTGAGAACAAACACTTCAAACTCTTATGATTAGTGTAAATCTGAAATCGTTCACCGTACAAATAATAGTGCCATATCTTTAGCGCAAACATTATCATTGCTAACTCCAAGACGTGTGTAGGGTAGTTTCACTCATGATCCTTTAATTGTTTCGAACCATAGGCCATTACTTTTCCATTCTACATCAATACACACCCTAAACCTTGTAGAGAGGCATCATTGTACACTGCATACCCCCCGAATCCACTCGAAATTGTCAGAACAAGAGCTGTAGTCAATCACAGCTTCAATTCTATGAAGTTGCGCTCACATGCATCACTCTACTTATTGTACACATTAATCTCTAAATTCAACTATTTGATCAATCCTCAACTCGAACATATATCATTTGTTCACATATTATAACCATACTCTTCAAAGTAAGATGATCTTGTGTGTCTTAACTCACCAATCCTAACTTTCACATCCCTTTGTCATGTCCAAAGAGTCTCTAAAAATTCTTTTCTAGACTAGCTTTCTATAACTTGTTGTGTTTAATGCCGACTCTATAAAGGAATAGTTAAAAGTGTCTTTTAGTTTTCAAATTTCACATGCTTTTGATTCCCATAGTTCAATACCATATATTTTAAATCGTTAAGCTTTTAAAATCCTTGTAGTTCAAACTGTATAATTTCAAGGGTCCATATAGTTTCTAGACCAATTACTTCTTAATCCTCATGGTTTTCAAGGTAACATTGTTTTCAAAGTATATGGACTTCTAAAACATACTTTTCCAAAATACACATGATATAATACATTTTTCAAGTTGGAAGGAAGATTAGGTATTAATTCGTCTTGGAAACATATCAAAAAGTACACTTCTTTTCTCATGTGGTGGACAAATCTAAACTTTTACTGATCAAGTGTAGTAGACTTAGTTGAATAATACTTTATGGAGGCTCACTAAGAATGCCTAATCTCTCAAAATTCAAAATTCTATAATTCGAAATCATAATTTCAAATTCTAGCAACCTTAAAAACTAAAGTGAGATCATGCTCTCAATCAAATCATATACTTCTATTCGAATAGTTTTTGTTGGCGTAAGGCAACAAGTTGGATAACTTTATAAGACAAAACCCTTAAATTAAGCTCATGTATAGCTCGAGTTCCAAACCTTTGCAAGACGAATCTTAGGCCCACTATGCTAGGTCATTCTACTATCATCTCTACCAAACACAACTTCATTCCTCATTCATGAGTGTTGATAGGTACACCACTCAATCTCTAAACTACATAAGCCATTATGCCTCTACCAATATCACTTCAATACGTTCAAAACAAAACAAATAAACATTTACCACTTCATTACTTATCAAATCATATCACATATGGATTGCGTAGGGAGAAGGCTAAAATTTACCAATGGCAGTCTTTACTAGTATGATGGGTGACTAACCAATCCATAACCAAAATGACCTCATGGTCGTACATTTGCAATAATGTCCACTTTGCTATTAGGTCCTTATCTCCCACCTTCATTTACGCTAACAATTCACGCACTTATTCATTTGAAATTCCTCAAAAAGAGTGCTAGTAAGCAACAGATAACCTAAAGTTCTGGCCTATATGCAACCCACTAGTAATCGTAAGTGAGATAAATAAATAAGTAGAGCCTGGTGCACTAGCTTGATTAGCCACTAACTACTATAGTAAGACTATCATTATCTCATGATTTTTTTCTCCATCCTAGCCATCCTTGCCTCCCTACTATCTGAATGGGGAGGGGTTGGATGTGGTAGCGATGGAGGTGATAAGAGTGATATGTGTGGAAATGAAATCGATAGACTAGGAGTCGATCTTCTAGGCTTACTTCTACGCCCAGTCTGCTCATTTCGAACTAAATCATAATAGAAACCTATACCACGAGCAGATCAATCTTAAAATAAGTTGATAACAGTAAGTTACATGCAGATATTACACAGTACATGAGATGTAACACTAATAACGATCTTTATGACATCGACATGTACTATGCAAACCTTGCTCCGATGCCATTAAATCTGTCACGACCCAAAGGCTGGGATGTGCACTTAACACTGTCACTTTATTACGGTTTACCAATTTTACAAACTAAAATTTTCTTTTCACTTTAAGATTTGTATTCGGTGTCAATGTCACCGCTAAACAGTTTTTGTATTTCTCAATTTGATTTAATTTTACTTTACCATTTGAGTAGTTAATATCTAAAGCGAATCATCTTTCTCGATAATTTAATTCAGTATTAAATTGGCAAAAGAAAAAGATTGAAAATCTCCCCTTTATATATAGTCAATTTCCCCAATAATAATCCTACAAAATACACAACTATTCCCAATAACTTAGCTCAATTCCAAAATCAACAATTTATATCATCATACATTACACACAATCTCAAAATCATCAATTAACATATTTACATTCCATAAATTTCATAATTATCATACCATAAGTGTATCTAGAATCGCATTCGATAATCATACCAGTTTATAATAATCTAAAGCGATCTTAAGTTACATCCCAAAATATTTCCAATAAGCATGTACTTTGTACTTAAAAATGTTACACATGATAATTAAAATTATATATAAGTCTTGTATACAGTAAAGGAAACAAAAAACAGCACTCGAAGGACTTAGACAAGTAACACTAGTAGATACCGTCCTCGAGGCCTCGCATAGGAACTCCAAGTGTGATGTCTAGCTCATATGATCTGCAAGGTTGTTCGAAAGGGGTATACAAACCACGGCTCAGTAAGTAGTTTAAGTAAATACATGTTAGACTCATGTCGATCTACATGCAAGTGTAGAAAAAGCAATGCTGAAGTGATTTGTATGCATGGTATTCAATCACGGTCTTAAATCAAAACACTTTCGTCGTGCACTTCAATTCAAAACAATTTCGCCATGCACTTTAGTTTTTTAAAACACTTTCATTATGCACTTCAGTTCAAAAACTCTTTCATTATGCACTTCATTTAAATCAAATTCACTATGCATTTCGATTAAATCAATTCACTATGCATTTCGGTTAAATTCAAAATACTATGCACTTCGATAAAACAAATCAATATACACTTCAATAAATTGATCACTATACACTTTGATAATTCGATTAGTAGGCACTTCGATAAATTAATCCGTATACATTTTGATAAATCAATCAGTATGAACTTCGATAAATCAATAAGTTCATAAAACTAAAATAAATAACCGTTAGGCATATAGCCTTAATTCGCTTAAATCAATACTAATAGTTAAACGATAGTATGTAGAGTTTAGGCAAGAATCCTTAGTCACTATTACGATAAAGATAACGATAATGATGTCTATCCAAGCTAGTGACAGAATGGTGTCGCAAGCAACACAAAATCTACTGCTATAGAAACATACTCCAGTCTCGCTATGCAGTTGAAAGCTGAAACTTGCCTACTGGTTTTCCAGACAAGTAATAATTTACCTAGAGCACCAAGGTCGATAGGTACAATATAGTAGTTTAGAGCACAAAGCTCAATAGACGTGTAATAAGGCTTAGAGCTAAGCTCAATAAGCTAGAAATGACCTAAAGGTTGTAGGATATGCTTGCACTCAAAAACGGTTAGAAAACGTTGTTCACATTGTCGTAACGTATCAGGCTTCGGGGGAAACCTAATAGCTAGACACAAAACTATGGAGTCGCCACCAACCATTCTAACCTAGGTGTGATTGGTCACCTATTCAAACTAAGGATAAGGCCTGGTCTACGTTAAGAGTTCTAAGTTCGGGAGTACGGTTACGTGTGAGGAAGGATTAGCACCCTCACAACGCCCATCATAAAATGGTACCAAATAATCTAAGGTTATCTTAATTTTGCCTTTTTACTTTAATTTCGATATAATTAAATATTGAAGAATTTTTTAAGTCTCCTCCATCAAGCTGGTTGGACAACTTAAAAAAAAATTCTCACCTCAAGAGTATTCAAGTAGGACCAATCGCCTTTCTTGAAGAGGCTCCGTCGTCGGATATTTAAATAAATTATGCAATCCCTATTTAGACTCCTATCCAATTTCTATTGATTTTATACTATTTATTTTATTTTATTCTATTATTATTATTTTCTTATATAAATTATTATTTCATATCTTTTTATATCTTTAAATAAACATGAATTATTTGATATTGAAGATTTTCTTAAAGACCTTCCATCAAGCTGGTAAGACCTTAAAGAAACTTTCTCACCTTAGGAATTTTTAAAGAAATTACTCAAGCGCAATTCCTTTTAAATTCCATCCTCGGAATAATTCACATTTATTAAAATATTTAATCTAATTTAATTTCTATTTATTTTAATCTTTTCTAATTTTAATTCTAATTTATTAATTTGATTTTATTCTTTATTATAATAAACTTAATTTTAATTTACTATTTTTTAATCTAATTTAATTTTTATTTTTATAATTAAATTGATTTATTAAATATTGTAAATATCCCTTTAGATCTTCCATCAAGCTGGTAAGACCTAAAAGAAATGTCCTCACCTCAAGATATCTAGAAGTACTACTCGAGCGCAGTCCTTTTAGAATTCCATCGTCGGAATGTTTATAGTTATATTATCTTATTCTATTTCTAAATATATATTGAAATTTTTTTTGACTTTTAATTCCTAATTTGATTACTAATTTTTTTAATTGCGCTTACTTTTCATTGATTCTTATTTCAATTTTTTAAAGATTTTTAAGTTTCAAATATCGAAAATAAGTTTTTAAATCTTCCATCAAGCTGGTAAGATTTAAAAAAAACTTCCTCACCTCAAGATATCTAAAAGGAGTCTCGATCGACTTTCTTAAATTACATCATTGGTATAATCCACACTTATCAATTAACTTTATTTTTATTTCTAAAGAACTAATTTTTCTTTTTAAAATTTAGTTTCCTTATCTATTATTTTAACCAAATATATTTATTTAAACATTTTTCGTAAATTTATTACAATTATTTACAAACCTAAATAAATTAATTTAATAAATTAATTAATCTACCTAGTTTAATAAAATTTCCTAATTTAAATTTAACTATCCTAAATATTCATTAAAACTACTAATGTAATTATAGATATAAAACTAATGAAAAAAAAAAAACGAAGCTATTTTACCTGTACAGTGAACGGCACTTGCTTTGTGGTCTATTTTGCTACCTCACGTCTCCCCTGTTCCAACCGAATACCTTAGCTCTAAACAACAGCCATTCCAACGTTCTTATGGCTTAGAAGGGTTAGCCAAATGAGGTGGTAACAATGTGAGCAGCTTCTCCTTTCTTCTCCCTATCGCTCCTGGTTTTTCAGCTTGTTTCTTGGTCAGTTTTCTGCCTTCATGCTCCCCCCGTTTCCAGACGTGTCTTCACTTCATGCACGCACCATCAGCCACGCAGCAGCACATTCCACGTACATCGTCTGTTCTGCCTTCACGAACGGCAAGCCAACCACGCCACTCTTGCTTCCAGCCTTCTACACAGCCACAGTCAAACAACAGCTTCCAAAACTCCACGACAAAACTGAACCGCAGCAGCCTTTTGTAGTACACGTTCTTCCTCTGTATTAATGAGTTACAGGAGCAGCAAGGGTTAGCAGGGGTGGTGGCGTGAAACTAGCAGCAGGCAGAGAAGAGATGATAGTGTAGGTGGCTCGGGTGAGGATGATGACCGTGATGATGGTGGTGGACGAATGCTGGAGGCTGTGGTTTGGTGAAGCAAAGGTGATGGACAAGGTTTGATAGCTAGATCAAGGTGAAGATGATGATGGTTTCGTGAGCTGGGCACGGGTTCAAGATATAATGTGGTAAGGTGGCTGAATCCAGTAGTGAGGATGACAGAGGATGGTGGCCTCGGTTTTGAGGATGAAAGTTGATCAGAATCACTTGGTTGGGAAGCTGTTCAGCAAAAAAAAAATGCCGTGGGTTTTCCTCTTAGCTTTCTTAGGGTTTTCTCCTCTCTTTTTTCTAGGGTTTTTTTTAGGGTTTTTTTCTGTGTGTTTTTTTTTCTAGGGTTTTTTCTTTTTTTCTCTTAGGGTTCTTCTCCAGCCTTCCTAGGGTTTTTCTGTGTGTTCTCCCCCTTTATCTTTTTTTGTGTTGTTCTTTTTATACACCTAGGTTTTCTTTTTTTGTTTTTGGTAATAAAAATCAAGAATCAATCCTTTAGGAAAATTTTAGATTTCAAGAATCGGATCTTAAATCCGATATTAATTCTGATTTTCCTTCCTATTTAAATTCCAATCTTTAATAATCTCATTTAAGTCTGCTTTCCTATCAAAATTAATTCCGATTTCTTTCCCTTTTTATTATATTTTATAAAAATAAAAAAAATAATAAAAAATAAAAATCCGAAATTTATTTCTAAATCTAAATTAAGAATAAAAAAATAAAAAATAAAAATCAATAATAAAAAATATATATATATAAAAACTAATTAATTAAAAATATCTGAAGAAAACCCGGACAAAAATGGTGTCTACACACATGTAGCACTTAGCTTATATGGATTTTAAAGCACTTATTAAATCAGTTTTGAGTATGAAATATAAGGAAGATTCGAATATATAGTCCACATCAATTCTATTTTTTGCCACCTTTTTCTTGCACCTTACTTCCTTCAAGATACCTTAAAAACCCTTCTCTGAACCTAGCCTAAGGCAATCCATAACCATGCCTTGTTTCGCCTTTTCTTCCACCTCTAAAACACCTTTGTTTTTTAGCTCATTCTCGGTTCCTTCTCACACATGGTCTATTGTGGTACAAACCTGAAATAAGCCTCTTTTTTCTATAGTTCAAGTTAACTTCTTACTACCCCATGTTTTACCATTTTCACGACAACAAAGTTGCTCCCTTGAACAACCACCGACGGCACTTATACAGCTTGAACAGCCACCAACGACACTTTAAAAACCCATTGTTTTGGCCTTTCCAACTAAAGTTCCTTCACTCATTCTTTGTTCTCCAATGAGATCTCCAATTATGTCAACCACTAAAGCTCATGCGACACCTCCTTCTTCACTGTCTCTTATGGCAAGCTACCATTTCTACAACCAAGGAAGCTTGTTCTTTCTCGGTCCTTCCTTTGTACCAACCGCCTTGAGCCTACTTTATTCCAACTACTTACCAGCCCCAACGAAGCTCTAATGGCAACCCCAAACACAATAGTTCAACCCCAGGGAAAGCACTTCACCACCATCTCTCGCCTTTGTCTTACTTTTCAAAACTGAATTAGGCTGTTCCTCTCTTGTGTTACTCTCTCCCTTAATTTCCTTAAACCAAAATAGTAGCCTTTTAACTCTTAATCCCCTTAGTCTCTCAGTATCTTTCCACTTTCTTTTCTTTGATCTTTTTTTTTTTGGTTTGACAGAGCAAATCCTCTGCCTCTTTGGGGTTCAAACCTAGTGAAATCGGGTGGCTTCCAATGGAAGCCAATCCTATTTTTCCCTCTTTTTTTTCTTTTTTCTTTTTATCTATATTTATTTATTTCCTAATAACTATATTTATACTATATATGTTATATGTTATATATTTTTATCATCTTCTTATAAAATATACATATACATGATGTGTATGTATTTTTCATGCCTAATATATTTTTAATTGTAGCATACATATATTTTATTCTTCCTTTATTTTAAATTTACATATATATATATATATATAATACTTAATATATAAATATTTTCCTTATTCATTCTTGCTCTATATATTTATATATACTTATATATATCACATTTAATTTAGTATACTTGTACCCTTAATGTACAAGATACCTTTTTATTTTCTTTATTGGATTAATATATATTGATATTTATTTATCTCTAACTTATTGATATAGTTTCTAAATTATAAATGCATTAATCATTTATTGTTAAATGCACTAAACTCCACTTTTCGATTTCATTACTTGAGATAACACAAAAATTCGCAATAGTCTCTACACTTAGTTTATTTAATTTCTTCGTTTATATACAAACTCAATACGAAAAATTCGTAGTCTTCACATTCTCTCTACCTTAGGAAATTTGGTCCTTCAAATTTTCCATGTCCAACTAATAAAGGTGCGGGTACTTCTCCTTCATCAAACTCTCTAACTCCTATATAGCTTCTTTTGAAGAGTGGTGTTGCCAAAGTACTTTCACTTGAGAAATTGTCTTAGACCTTAATATCTTATCTTCCTATCTAAGATCTAAATAGGTCTCTCGACATAACTCAAGTCTTCCTTGATCTCCAAAGGTTCATAATTAATTACATGGGAGGGATTTAGATGATACTTTCTCAACATCGACACATAGAAGACGTTGTGCACACTTGATGGGTCTGGTGGTAGTGCTAGTTGGTATGTCTAGTCACCAATCTTCTTTGGTATGTCAAACGGACCGATATACCATGGGCTTAGCTTCCCTTTCCTACAAAACCTCATTATACTCTTAGATGGAGAGATCTTTAAAAATACTTTATCCCTAACTTGAAACTCTAGTGGTCTTCTCCAATAATCAGTAAAGCTTTTTTGTCTACACTGGGCTGTCCTTAATCTATCACATGTCAGTCTCACATTTTCAAAAGCTTTCTCTACTAATTCTAGAACAAATATCTTTCTTTCACCTACCTCTTCCCAACCAACAGGGGATCTACACTTACGTCCATACAACGCCTCGGATGGTGCCATCCCAATCTAGAGTGAAAACTATTGTTATATGTAAATTCAGATAGTGCCAAATGATCATCCCATAAGCCTTGAAAATCCATGACACATGCCCTCAACATATCCTCAAGGGTCTGAATTGTCCTTTATGACTACCCACAGTTTGAGGATGAAGGGTTGTGCTAAGGCTCATTTTAGTTCTAAAGGCATCTTGAAGTGTTCCTAACAATGAGAAGTAAACTGAGAATCTTTGTCTAAAACTATGCCCACTAGGACCCTATGAGCCTCACTATATCTCTGACATACATATTTGCTAAGGCACTGAGTGAATCAGTAGCTTTCATAGCTAGGAAGTGGGTGGACTTCGTCAATCTATCAACTATCACCCAGATTGCATCATGATTCCTACAAGTCCTTGGGAACCTTATGATAAAGTCTATAATCATGTGCTCCCATTTCCACGTAAGTATAAACAAAGGCTTTAGTAAGCCCCCTGGTCTCTAGTGTTCAATGTTAACCTTTTGGCACACTAAGCATTTGGACACCAAGGTCTCTATATCCTTCTTCATACAGCCAACCAATACACTTTGTGTAAGTTCTTATACATCATTGTATCACTCAGATGCATCGTATATTTGGAGCTTTGTGCTTTTTCCATAATCTGTCTCTTTAAGACCTTACTATCCAAAATACAAATCCTGCCTCTATACCTCAACAACCCATCATCTCTGACCCCAAAATCTGAGTATTGATCCAGTTGTATCCTGCTAGTAATCTCCACAAGTCTAAGATCCACTCTTTGAGCTTGTCTGATTTGATAAAAAATGCTAGGCTCTATCCTCAAGCTATCCATCAAACACTCACCTTTAAGTTCTAGGTTCGAATTCAGTTCTGAAAATTTCTCCACAAAATCCGACTCTTTAACCATCATGTAGCTGACCAAACCCAAACTCTTCCTACTTAATACATCAGCTACTCGATTTGCTTTACTCGAATGGTAAAGAATCTCGCAATCATAATCTTTCAATAGCTTTATCCATCATCTTTGTCTTATGTTTAGCTCTTTTTGCGAGAACAAATACTTTAAACTCTTATGATCTGTGTAAATCTGAAACCGTTCACTGGACAAATAGTGGTGCCATATCTTTACGTGAACACTACCACTGCCAACTCCAGGTCATGTGTAAGGTAGTTTCTCTCATGATCCTTTAACTGTCTCGAACCATAGGCCACTACTTTTCCATTCTACATTAGTACACACCCTAAACCTTGTAGAGAGGCATCATTGTACACTGCATATCCCTCGAATCCACTTGAAATTGTCAGAACAAGAGCTGTAATAAATTGTTGCTTTAATTCTAAGAAACTCCGCTTACATGCATCACTTTACTTGTTGTACACATTAATATCCAAAATCAACTATTCAATCAATCCTCAACTTCAATGTATATCATTTGTTTACATATTGTAACCGTACCCTTCAAAATAAGATGATCTTGTGTTTCTTAATTCACCAATCCTAACTTTCGCATCCCTTTGTCATGTCCAAAGAGTCTCCAAAAATTCTTTTCCAGATTAGCTTTCTATAACCTATTATGTTTAATGTTGACTCTATAAAAAGAAAAGTTAAAAGAGTCTTTTAGTTTTCAAATTTCACATGTTTCTAATTCCCATAGTTCAATACCATATATTTTAAATCGTTGAGCTTTCAAAATCCTTGTAGTTCAAACTATATAATTTCAAAGGTCCATATAGTTTCTAAACCAATTACTTCTTAATCTTCATGGTTTTTAAGGTCACATAGTTTTCAAACTATACAGACTTCTGAAAAATACTTTTCCAAAATACATATGATTCAATACATTTTTCAAGTTGGAATGAAGATCAGGTATTAATTTCTCTTGGAAACATATCAAAAAGTCCACTTCCTATCTCACATGGTGGACAAATCTAAACTCTTACTGATCAAATCCAGTAGACTTACTCGAATAATACTTTATAGAGGCTTACTAAGAATGCCTAATCTCTCAAAATTCAAAATTCTGTAATTCAAAATCATAATTTCAAATTCCAACAGCCTTAAAAACTAAAGTGGGATCATGCTCTCAATCAAGTCATATACTTCTATTCGAATAGTTTCTATTGGCATAAAGCTACAAGTTGGATGACTTTATAAAACAAAACCTTTGAATTAAGCTCATATACAGCTCGAGTTCTAAACCATTGCATAACCTATCTTAGGCCAACTATGCTAGGTCATTCCACTATCAGCACTACCGAATGTAACTCCATTCCTCATTCATGAGTCTTGTTAAGTACACCACATCAATCTCTAAACCACATAGGCCATTATGCCTCTACCAATATCACTTTAGTAAGTTTAAAATAGAACAAATAAACATTTACCATTTCATTAATTCTCAAATCATATCACATACGGATTAGGTAGGGAGAAGGCTATAATTTACCTATGGCAGTCATTACTAATATGATTGGTGACTAACCAATCCATACCCAAAATGACCTCATGGTCGTACGTGTGCAACAACATCAACTTTGCTACTAGGTCCTTATCTCCCACCTTCATTTACATTAACAATTCACACACTTATTCATTTGAAATTCCTCAAAAGGAGTACTAGTATGCAATAGATAACCTAGAGGTTCTGGCTTGTGTGCAACCCATTAGTAATTGCAGGTAGGATAAATAAATAATTTGAGCCTGGTTCACCAGCTTGAGTAGCCACTAACTACTACAGTAGGACTATCATTATCTCATGATTTTTTTTCTCCATCCTAGCCATCCTTGCCTCCCTGCTATTTGGATAGGGAAGGGTCGGTTATGGTAGCGATAGAGGTGATAAGAGCGATATGATTGGAAATGAAATTGATAGACTAAGAGTCGATCTTTTAGGCCTACTTCTGCGCCCAGTCTCCTCATTTTCGAACTAAATTAGAATAGAAACCTATAGCAAGAGCATATCAATCTTAGTATAAGTTGATAACAGTAAGTTACATGCATATTTTACACAGTATATAAGATGTAACACTAATATTGGTCTTTATAACATTGACATATACTATACAAACCTTGCTCTGATACCATTAAATATGTCATGACTCAAAGGTTGCGATGTGCATTTAACATTGTTACTTCATTATGGTTTGCTAATTTTACGAACAATTTTTTTTCACTTTAAGGTTTGTATTCGATGTCATTGTCACCGCTAAACAATTTTCGTCTTTCTTAATTCGATTTAACTTTACTTTACCATTTAAGTAGTTAACATCTAAAGCGAATCAACTTTCTCGATAATTTAATTTAGTATTAAACTGGCAAAAGAAAAAGGTCGAAAACCTCCTCCTTATATACAGTCAATTTCCTTAGTAATAATCCTATAAAATACACAACTATTCCTAACAACACAACTCAATTCCAGAATCCACAATTTATATCATCATACATTACACACAATCCTAGAATCATCAATTAACATATTCACATTCCATAAAGTTCATAGTTATCATACCACAAGTATATCCCAAATCGCACTCGATAGTCATACTAGTCTATAATAATCTAGATAGATCCTAAGTTACATCCCAAAATATTTTCAATAAGCATGTACTGTGTACTTAAAAATGTTATACATGATAATTAAAATGATATACAAGTCTTGTATACCTCAAAGGAAGCAAAAAACAACACTCGGAGGATTAGACAAGTATCGCTATTAAATACTATCCCTGAGGCTTCGCATAGGAACTCCAAGTGTGGAGTCTAGCTCGGATGATCTGCAAGGCTGTTAGCAAGGGGTGAGCAAATCACAGCTCAATATGTAGTTTAAGTAAATGCATATTAGACTCATGTCGATCTATATACGAGTGTAGAAAAAGAAATGCTGAAGTGACGTGTATGCATGATATTCAATCACGGTCTTAAATCAAGACACTTTTGCCATGCACTTCAGTTCAAAACACTTTCGTCATGCAATTTAGTTCAAAAACACTTTCAGTATGCACTTCATTTATATCAAATTCACTATGCATTTCGATTAAATCAATTTAATATGCATTTCGGTTAAATTCATAACATTATGCACTTTAATAAATCAATTACTATGTAAAGCATTATACACTTTGATAAAATGATCAACATACACTTAAACTACTCGATCACCATGCACTTTGATAAATCAATCAGTATACTTTTCGATAAATCAATAAGTTCATAAAACAAAAATCAATAACCATTAGGTATATAGCCTCGATTCACTGAAATCAATACTGATAGTAAAATGATAGTTTGTAGAGTTTAGGCAGGAATCCTTAACCACTATTTCGATAATAATAACGATGTCCATCATAGCTCATATAGCACTTGGCTTGCACGGATTTCAAAGCACTTATTAAATCACTTTTGAGTTTGAAATATAAAGAAGTTTCGATTTATTTCAAAAGTCAATTCAAACCAAGACTTTGTGATTTAAAAGATAATGCAAGTCTTTAAAACATACATATTAAGTAATTAAACTCAAAACATGCTATAAGTGAATGCATGTATGCATTAGTTCACTTCACTTAACATGCACGTTTGGCTGACCACAACATACAAGGCAAAAGACAAGTTTCAATCCAGCCCAAGCGTATACCGAATTTCCTTAACATAAAAATTTAATCTAAATATTTATAACATTTAAACCATTCTTATGAGGTAGTGCTAATAGACTTTGCTTAACCCACTTACCTTATACATTTAGCAAATATCTTCTTTTAAGTCTCCAATAGAAGCTCAAGCTTGCACGCCACTCTAAAACACTATGCATCATTCCATTACCATTTATGTAACAGTCCAGTTACATAGTAATTCACATATTATTACACAATTTTGACGGTTGGGCTATCTACGATACTTTACTTTTTAGTTACATTTAAACAATTTCGTATGAATTTATAACATGAATTACATCCCCTATCTTCATTCACAAGAAAGTAGTACTGTAGATAAGTTTAAATACAGAAAATAAATGATCGTACCTTATATAATAAATCAAGCTGTCGCATTGTCCCCAAATGCACAGCCAAAATCCTTAGATACCAGACTCTCAATCCTCAAAAATCTAAAATGTTAAGATTAAGGGGCGAGCAAACCACGTCATAGTAAGAGAGTTATTTGCAACACTTGATATTCAGCTATCTATATGCTGAAAAACTTTTTCACTTTCTTTAAATTTTCCTAGAAGGGCTCTAGGCTCACATGTAGGAAGGATACTACAGTCGGCTAGGGATCCGGATGGAGTAAGACAAGTATTTTGAAATACCTGTCCTGTCCCAGAACCTAGAAGCAACTGTAGAGAGTATTTTACAATTTGTTTTCAAAACACTTTAATACTCATTTTCCATAGATTAAACCATTTATTTCTCTTCACTTCAGTATGGTTTAAAACACATGACAGTTCAGTAGTAAAATAGTGGTTTACTTTTGTTCTCTTCAGTACAGTTAAAAACACGTAACAGTACCGTGGTTTGTAAATATCCAAATCATTGGATAAACAATTCTATAATTATTTCTATCTTAGAAATAATTTTCATGTTATTCTTTTTGAATAAATATTAATTTCTCTTTAGTTCAAAAACCGTATCTCACAGTTCAGTAAAACAGTAATGTTCAGTACAGTACTATTTGGTAAAACAGTATCTTGCAGAAGAGTAAACAGTATCTTGATACGATTCAGTCAATAAACACTAAACAATAGCTACCAACTCAGTAAATAGTATACGGTAGCTTTCAGTTTAGTAAACGGTAAATGGTAGCTTTCAGTTCAGTAAAACAGTAATCAGTGGCTACCATTTCAGTAAACAGTCAACGGTAATAGTACAATTCAGTAAAACAGTGTTTTGGTACGATTTTGCTTAGTAAACAGTAAACAGTATAGTGATTCAGTAAACCGTAAACAGTACAGTACAGTAAACATGATTCAGTAAATCCTTTCAGTAAACAGTAATCAGTAAGTGAGACTAGGCATCACCCTACAATTAAATCATGCATTCATCGTCCACTAAGGACACAGTATCAGTAACTGAGATCTATGGCCATGATCTATAATATGTCCTTGGGGTACACTTGCTAAGTGACAATTCGGGATGCTGATGACTAGCTAGTCAATCAACCACGTGACAATAACAGTAATAGTACGATGCATGAAACTCGGGGCCTAAGTCTCAAAACAGTATAAAACCGTACTATAGCCTTTATGGATTTTAAACACAGAAATTTGAAATATTTCACAATTATCCATAAGGCTCACATGTATATATCCTCACCTTTATGAAATAATTAAAATAAATAACATTTTTCAAAATATTTCATAAAGGCATCAATCATAATTTCCATACGGTGAAAATAGTTAATTAATAAATCACACTGTAAAATAAAATCTCATGACTGTTTCTTTTTCATCGTAAAACATGTACGCATGCTTTTCCGTGCTTTCTATCCAAAACATGGTTTTCAAAGTTATCAGCATTCAAATCAATTATTTTTATGATTTATGAAAAAATAAAATATTTATTTTCAAAATCCAACAATCCCGTAACCACGTTTTCCTCTATAAACACATGTGGAGACCTTTTAGTTTCAAAATACTGTTTTTCATCTTTAATTAACCTTTATGGAATTTCTATAAATAATTATTTTCATAATTAAAACCATAAAGGTTATTTATGAAATCAAGTGAATATTTGAAGAAATATTAATAAAATATTCACTTTGTATCTTTCCATTTTTCATCTCGTATTATGTGTAATTTTACACTTCGAGAGAATTTTCGGTGATTTTATTTCTACAATTCCCGAAAACATGAATATTTTCAAATTAAACTTCCATATATTCATGTTTTATGAAAAATAATCAATTTCTCGATTTTCGTGACTGGAAATCGTTTCTCGTGAAGTAAAATCATTTATTATGATTTACGGTAATTTTCGGTAATTTTCGATAATTTTTCAGCAGTATAACGGCTGCCGACTGGCTAACCTCCTGCACGGAAAATACAGTTTATAATTTCAACCGGTAAATCACCACAAATTTTCAACTAAGCATTATCAACAACATTTATAAAATTAAATGCATATTTAAAACATGTGTGCCGAATATCCTTATAAGCTGCACATGTCTCCCTTACCTGTTTCCGGTCGCAACTTCCTCACCACCGTCGTGCCCGTGGTCACCTCTCCCGATTCCATCGACTCGGTCTCGAGGGGAATTTTCTAGAAATAAAATTCTAAACTTTAGAATTTCTCCATAATATAGCATATAGATTCATTATATCGAGCAACATACAACTCCTTTACTGAGCACGTGGTTCGGTCACCCCTTCAATTTCACTCCATAGGTATTGATTTGGATTAAGAGACGTACCATCCGAAGTATCAGCTGCTAGTTCGGTTACTCGAGATAGCAGACTATAGATATCGAAGGTATATTATTTTCCTTTATATTCAGAAAAGTTGTACAATAATACTTTAATTAGTAATGAAATACAGGGAATGTAACTCTGATATGAATTAATAAAATATTCATGTTTCAGGAATCATACTGTCAGCAGAAGTACTATCTAGTACAAAAATTATTATTTTACTGTCAGCATCACGGATAGCCCAACCGATAAAAGAGTATAAATTATGAGTAAATAGTGTAAAAAAATATACTCAGACCGTTACACATAATTTATTACAATTCATTCGAACTTAATTTCTGGAATTTCTTACCGAATTTCTATAAATTTTTGAAATTTTGAATTCCCAGGAATTTCTGAATTCTCGAAAATTTCCTTTTCTCTCTCTTTCTTCTCTTTTCTTTCTTCCTTTTTCTTTTTTTTTCTTTTCTTTTTCTTTTTCCCTTTTCCTTTTCCTTTTCTGGTCAGACCGGTCAGACCATCTCAGCCCCCTCACGGTCGGTTCTCTTCCGGTGGTCGGTTCTTCGGCGGTTCGGTGGCTCCACAGTTGGCCGATGTTACGACAAACTTGTTGGTGGCCTCTGTTCATCCCAGATCTGCGACACGGCGACGGATCTGGTGACGGAAGGTTCGACCTTTCTCTTCCTCTTTCCTCCTTCCTCGGTCGTCGTCGTCCTCATCGGTGGCTTCCTACCCGTTCTTCTTCCTCCACCGAAGGTGTGGTGGTAGTGGCGGTGGCCGAATTGGCCGGCACTGCCACTTTCCCATTTTCCTTGTTTTTTCTTCCCCGCTTCGCCGATCTCCTCTTCGTTTCTTTCTCTTTTCCGACGCCGGCAACCTCTTTCCTTCCTCTGGCCGATGACGTCTCTCCTTTCTCCTCTCTCCTTCGCCGACGGTGGCAGCTCTGCTGCCGGCGGCCTCTGGCTGGGAAGGGATCAGGTTGTCCCGATTCCTTCCTATTTCTTCTCTTCTTTTTTTTTGTTTTATTTTTATTATATCAATTATACATATAATATATTATATACTATATATCATATATTATACATATAATAGATACCATATATTATACATATAATATTATTTTATATATATATAGAGTATTGTACTATATATATATTATATCAAGATATATTTATATTGTGTATTAACAAAATAATATCTAATATATATATTTATATACTTTAAGTTAAATAACATTTATATATAAATTTATATAAATGTAATCATAAAATATATATATTACATCAAAAAGTCATAATATATATATATATATACACACATACAAACTTTAATGTAAAATAATATTTACATTTCTTATATATGTATATATTTATATATGCATAAGATGTTAATACTTGAATACATATGTATTATTTAAATTTATAAAATAGTATATATACATATATATACCACTATATAATAATATATACTATTTGGTATTTGAATACATATGTATTTATATAAAATATATTTATATAATATATAATTATATAAATATATATCATATTCCTTTCTTATTTTCTTATTTAATTTGGATTTCAATTTATCTAAATTAAATTTCCTCTATTCATTATTTTCCATAATTCCAACCTTATTCTTATTTCCAAATTTAAATTTCCTTCACTCGAATTTCCCAATTTGTCACTTCCTCAATTCTCGAAATTTTCACTAACATTCTGATCTCATAATTATATTTATTTATTTCCGCTTATCTATTTTCTTTCATATTAATTTCCACTATTAAACAGTGAAAATTTTGCAGTTATCACATTCTCTCCACCTTAAGAAATTCGATCCTCCGAATTTAACTTAACTTAAGAGGTGGTACATTCCGTATGCTTATAGTTCTTACCCCTTTCGATCATCTTTTACATAATACTGCCAGCATACATTCAACATCAAGATCCCTTTTCGACCACTACATGTAATCTTTCATCATACCTCTATACTCCCGTAAGATTTCTTATCAATTGGGAGTTGTCAATTTCATTTCTCTTTCCACATAAAAGTCAATTCACACAATTTTTCATATCACAGCTGATTTATACTGTTCATCATCCATTTTCTCAATTAGTGCCAAGTCAATATAGTTTGATACTATCATTTACCAATTTAATCAGTAGTATTTAATTATCACAATAGCTTTCAAATCTCGTGCACACGCTCTCTCAATATATCTTCAAGCGTCCACATATTACGCTCGAGTATTTACATCAGTACGGAGCGGTGCTGTCAATACATTTGGGATCTCGAAGCCTTTTTCCATTTTCTATTAGCATATGGCAACTTAGAGACTCCTATCACATGTAATGCTCACTGGAACTGTACATACATCATTTCACATTTATATTCCGACTATGGCACTAGAGAATCTAGGATTCTGATAATGGAAAAATGATCCCATTTGACAATCAGTCATTAATCACTTCCATATCGTCATATTATCTATACAATTCCACCATTTCTATCATTTCGAGGTGGTTATATGTATAACCATTTTCCATTTATATACTGGCAGTAAAATAATACATGTCATTCCTCTTACTGCTTTGAGTATCATTAATTTCACTTGTCAAGTTTGGCTCGATCTTTTTCATCTATCCATAATCATGTGATAACCAACATGAAATCACTTTTAGTCTTACCTTCGGGAACTGTTTCATATTTGTGTTCCCTTCTCATCATTTCAGAAGGTTTTCTCAAGTGGTATGGTACTCTACTGTTAAAATCATTTAATATTTTGCATACCATCTTTTCTTCACTCTTATCCGTTTACTGACTTTAATTCTTTAATTATATCCCAATAGTAAAGTAATTATCCCATAACTCTTTTATAGACTGGCAGTAGTATCTAGCTAGACTCATTAATTTCGTATCTCCATCATTATCTCTATCATAGACAGATTCACTATCATTCTGTCATTTCGAGATTATATATCTCAAAAAGAGACACTGTCTAGCCAAATCTCTTATCTGCCAAACTTAACACAAGTCCACAATCCTTGAAAGTTTGAAGGGTCATATACCAGAATGCTGCTCATATTCCATTTGTATAATTAACTATTTTAGTATCTCATCGACTTATTCTTATATGGGTGCCTCATTCAATAGGCTTGTACACATCACAAGGTAATTCATTAACCTTGTAAACCTCAATAGGCATTAATAAGGTTCATGTCGAGTTCAAATCATTATCTAATGGACATCAATCTCCAACTTTTCATCTAATGACGCTTTATACAGAGGCTAGTCTTATGAATTCCTCATGTATCTCTGATTAGGTCGGTAAAGCGTCCATTTTCATGTAGATGAATACTTATTCTTCACAAGAACTTTATTAAATAGTAAGAATTTACTATATCATTTTAGTTCATCTACGTATCAAGGTCATCTGTGCTTCTCTCATTTGCACTTATACAAATAACTTTATTATCCTCAATTACACTATCTGTATTTCCATCAATCCCACCTTTACAAGTGAATTTCATTATTCACACATTTTCCAGAGTTGTTGTAAAGCTTTTCGAATTCTTTCTATATTTTTCGATATAAGCTTAGAATTAGATTTCATATAACCAATCGAGTCAATGTTAGCTCGACTTCTCCAATCTATACAACTCTGAAAGTTTTTTGGGAATCACATCCGATATTTTCTTTGATCACACATCTCTTATCATTTTGGACATTTCATCCTCATGTCCTGTCATTTTCATTGTATATTCTCAAGGCAGAAACATTTACTATTCAATTCATTTTAATATATACTCTACCTTGATTTCCTTATTTACTCATATTTCACAGCATATTATTCAAAGTGATTAGAAATGGTGTATCGAGTATAGCTATTTAGTTGACACATTTCACAACTAATCGATTTATTATTGCTATAATTTACTTTAAAATCAATCTCCTTTAATGAATTCAGGTTTAATTCCCTTGAGCATGTTACCCACGAGGTTCGAGCCCTAGCACCCTTACGTACATAGTTCCTTACACTCGTGTTACCATTGAGATAATTGTAAGAGCCCCGCTCGTTCTAATCGGCCGTCGGCGAGCATCCCCTAGGCGATCCTTTCGCCCCAGGTTTACCCTTACAAGTGAGTCGGCGACCACATAGTTTGCCCACACCTCACAACATATTGTCCACTGCTGGTCGCCCATCGTTGGATTGCCCATCACAGTTTTTGTCTCAAGAGTCCTGAAGAATGCAGGTTAGCTGTCATCTTCTTCTTTTTATCACTTTACTATTCTTATGCATATTCTCCAATTTACAGTACTCCATAAGTACATCAATTTGCAAAGCATATCTCAAAATGCTCCGGTTCTATAAATAAATATTCGTTTAATACCCCAGAAACAGTATAAATGTATAGAACCATAATTAACTGTACTGCTATGGATTTTAGCAATTTGTACTATTCACTTTCTCAGTCATTTTCTGTAGTCATCACACTTTTCATAATTTCCAACGATCCCCTAATAAACATCTAATTCAATACACTCTTAATTCAAGCCCTTACAGTCAATAACTGGGCCAATCATCTTGCGAAATTCCACTATACACTTATGGGATCGCAACATGTAAGGCCCCGGCCCGTCCGCCGTCCGCCTTCCGCCTTTACACATCTGTACTGTCCTCTTTAGTGAGCCCACTAGCCCTCTCAAGGTTTTGTCGTAAGGCCCAACCCGTTCACTAAGTCGCTCACAATTCGCGTCTGTAATCTAAGTGTAAGTGGAATTAGTAATGGGGATTGTTATATTCATATTACATCCTCTATGCCATTAATAACTCCATTACCACAAATGGATTCAAGATCAACTTGGTTCTATCACTATTCAGAATATGATCTAACATATTCGTCATTTTAACATTTAATTCTTTCTCCCCAGTATACATCTAAACCAAGGATCTTGTTATCTATGTGCTGATAATATCCTTTCTCATACTAATATCAGCAGTTTAACATCTTGTGATAGAGAAGTCCAATAGGATTTATAAACAGATCATTTTGCATGAAATGCATCCTTACACCATCAATTTCTCTATCAAATCAGTGAATTCCAACTTCTATTGGTCTATTTTGGAGGTAAGGGTATTTTGGTCATTTTTGTCAAAAATTTTCTCTCTTTTCAAAATACCTTCAATCGGTGATCTTAAAGTCTATTTAATGATGATATTTCATTCCTCTCCTTTATATCATCACTTCTAGATCTCAGTTCGATCTGGACAGAAAAGTATTGGTGGGGCCCTCATCGAGTCGTTTTGGTTCCTTACCGAATCGACCTTCATTTAGATTATAAGATCACCACTTTCTGGTAAAATTTTGAGCCTATTATTTCTCTTTACCCATCTTTAATTCATGATTCTCACCCCCTTCAAAACATTTAACTCAATTTACAATCATTTATTTTCTCTATGTATTCAGACTGCACAGTACTATAAGGGATGTTAACATTTGCCAACACATTTCCTCTCCAAAAGTATCCACAGACATCAGGCCAACCTTGCTCTGATATCATTAAATTGTAATAGTCCAGTTACACAGTAATACACATATTATTACATAATTTTGACGATTGGGTTGTCTGCGATACTTTACTTTTCAGTTACATTTAAACAATTTCGTATGAATTTATAATATGAATTACATCCCCTATCTTCATTCACAAGAAAGTAGTACTGTAGATAAGTCTAAATATGAAAAATAAATGATCATACCTTATGTAATAAATCAAGCTGTCGCATCGTCCCCAAATGCACAGCTGAAATCCTTAGATACCAAACTCTCAGTCCTCGAAAATCTGAAATGTTAAAATTAAGGGGTGAGCAAACCACGGCTCAGTAAGAGAGTTATATGCAACATTTGATATTCAGCTATCTATATGCTGAAAAACTTTTTCACTTTCTTTAAATTTTCCTAGAAGGGCTCTAGGCTCACATGTAGGAAGGATACTACAGTCAGCTAGGGATCGGACGGAGTAAGGCAGGTATTTTGAAATACCTGTCTTGTCTCAGAACCTAGAAGCAATTGTAGAGAGTATTTTATAATTTGTTTTTAAAACACTTTAATACTCATTTTCCATAGATTAAACCATTTATTTCTCTTCACTTCAGTATGGTTTAAAACATGTGACAATTCGTAGTAAAACAGTGGTTTACTTCTGTTTTCTTTAGTACAGTTAAAAACACTTGACAGTACAGTGGTTTGTAAATACCCAAATCATTGAATAAACAATTCTATAATTATTTCTATCTCAGAAATAATTTTCATGTTATTCTTTTTGAATAAACATTAATTTCTCTTTAGTTCAAAAATCGTATCTTACAGTTCAGTAAAACAGTAATGTTCAGTACAGTACTATTTGGTAAAAGAGTATCTTGCAGAACAGTAAAATAGTATCTTGATACGGTTCAGTCAATAAACACTAAACAATAGCTACTAATTCAGTAAACAGTATACGGTAGCTTTCAGTTCAGTAAACAGTAAATGGTAGCTTTCAGTTCAGTAAACAGTAAATGGTAGCTTTCAGTTCAGTAAAACAGTAATCAGTGGCTACCATTTCAGTAAACAGTCAACGGTAATAGTATAGTTCAGTAAAACAGTGTTTTGGTACGGTTTTGCTCAGTAAACAGTAAACAGTACAGTGATTCAATAAACCGTAAACAGTACAGTACAATAAACAGGATTCAGTAAATCCTTTCAGTAAACAGTAATCAGTAATCAGTAAGTAAGACTAGGCATCACCTTACAATTAAATCATGCTATCATCGTCCACTAGGGACACAGTATTAGTAACTGAGATCTATGGCCATGATCTGTAGTATGTCCTCGGTGTACACTTGCTACGTGACAATCCGGGATGCTGATGACTAGCTGGTCAATCAGCCACGTGACAGTAACAGTAATAGTACGATGCATGAAACTCAGGGCCTAAGTCTCAAAACAGTATAAAACCGTACCATAGCCTTTATGGATTTTAAACACAGTAATTTAAAATATTTCACAATTATCCATAAGGCTCACATGTATATATCCTCACCTTTATGAAATAATTAAAATAAATAATATTTTTCAAAATATTTCATAAAGGCATAAATCATAATTTCCATATGGTGGAAACAGTTAATTAATAAATCACACTGTAAAATAAAATCTCATGACTGTTTCTTTTTCACCGTAAAAAATGTACGCACGCTTTTCTGTGCTTTCTATCCAAAACATGGTTTTCAAAGTTATCAGAATTCAAATCAATTATTTTTATGATTTGTGGAAAAATAAAATATTTATTTTCAAAATCCAACAATCCCGTAACCACGTTTTCCTCTATAAACACATGCGGAGACCTTTTAGTCTCAAAATACTGTTTTTCATCTTTAATTAACCTTTATGGAATTTCTATAAATAATTATTTTCATAATTAAAACCATAAAGGTTATTTATGAAGTCAAGTGAATATTTGAAGAAATATTAATAAAATATTCACTTCGTATCTTTCCATTTTTCATCTCGTATTACGTGTAATCTTACACTTCGAGAGAATTTTCGATGATTTTATTTCAACAATTCCCGAAAACATGAATATTTTCAAATTAAACTTCCGTATATTTATGTTTTATGAAAACTAATCGATTTCTCGATTTTCGTGACTGAAAATCATTTCTCGTGAAGTAAAATCATTTATTATGATTTTCGGTAATTTTCGATAATTTTTCGGCAATATAACGGCTGCCGATTGGCTAACCTCCTGCACGGAAAATACAGTTTATAATTTCAACCGGTAAATCACCACAAATTTCCAACCAATCATTATCAACAGCATTTAAAAAATTAAATGCATATTTAAAACATGTGTGCCGAATATCCTTACAGGCTGCACATGTCTCCCTTACCTGTCTCGGGTCAACGACTTCCTCACCACCGTCACGCCCATGTTCACCTCTCTCGATTCCATCGTCTCGGTCTCGAGGGAAATTTTCTGGAAATAAAATTCAAAACTTTAGAATTTTTTCATAATCTATTAAAATTCATTCGAAATTAATTTTCGGTATTTCTTACCGAATTTTTGTAAATTTCCAAAATTTTGAATTCGCGGGAATTTTCGAATTCCCGAAAATTTCCTTTTCTTTCTCTTTCTTCTCTTTTCTTTCTTCCTTTTTCTTTTTTTTTCTTTTCTTTTCCTTTTTCTTTCTTTTTCTTTTTCCTTTTTCCTTTTCCTTTTCTGGTCAAACCAGTTCAGACCGATCCGACCAGCTCATCTCCCTCACGGCCGGTTCTCCGACGGTTTGGTGGCTCCACAGCTGGCCGACGTTACGGTGAACCTGCTGGTGGCCTCCGTTCATCCCAGATCTACGGCACGGCGGAGGATCTGGCGGCGGAAGATTCGACCTTTCTCTTCCTCTTTCCTCCTTCCTCGACCATCGTCGTCCTCACCGGTGGCTTCCTACCCTTTCCTCTTCCTCCACCGAAGGTGTGGTGACAGTGGCGATGGCCGAATCGGCCGGCACCTCCACTTTCCCATTTTCCTTTTTTTTTCTTCCCGGCTTCACCGATCTCCTCTTCGTTTCTTTCTCTTTTCTGAGGCTGACAACCTCTTTCCTTCCTCTGGTCAATGGCGTCTCTCCCTTCTCCTCTCTCCTGCGCTGATGGTGGCAACTCTAGTGCCGGCAGCCTCTGGCTAGGAAGGGATCGGGTTGTCCCGATTCCTTCTTGTTTCTTCTCTTCTTTTTTTTGTTTTATTTTTATTATATCAATTATACATATAATATATTATATACTATATATCATATATTATACATATAATATATTCCATATATTATACATATAATATTATTTTTATATATATAGTATTGTACTATATATATTATATCAAGATATATTATATTATCTATTAACAAAATAATATCTAATATATATTTTATATACTTTAAATTAAATAACATTTATATATATTTATATAAATGTAATCATAAAATATATATATATATATATATATATATTACACCAAAAAGTCATAATATATATATACAAACTTTAATGTAAAATAGTATTTACATTTCTTATATATGTATATATTTATATATACATAAGATGTTATACTTGAACACATATGTATTATTTAAATTTATAAAATAGTATATATACATATATATACCACTGTATAATAATATATACTATTTGGCATTTGAATACATATGTATTTGTATAAAATACATTTATATAATATATAATTATATAAATATATATCATATTCCTTTCTTATTTTCTTATTTAATTTGAATTTCAATTTATCCAAATTAAATTTCCTCTATTCATTATTTTCCATAATTCCAACCTTATTCTTATTTCCAAATTTAAATTTCTTTCACTTGAATTTTCCAATTTGTCACTTCCTCAATTCTCGAAATTTTTGCTAATATTCCGATCTCATAATTATATTTATTTATTTCCGCTTATCTATTTTCTTTCATATTAATTTCCACTATTAAACAGTGAAAATTTTGTGGTTATCACAATTTTAAATCAATGATATGTTTTAATAATACACATCCATTCACATTCAATACAATACAAAAACACTAACTCTCCATTTCAATTCCCACATAGTCATTAAATCACAAGTGTCCATTCATAATTCCATTTCATATCATAATATTTCTCACACATTTGGTTTAAAACACAATCGCTGCAAACTAATTCACTATCGTCTCAATAACATATCCTAATTCTATTTACTCATATACCAAAAACATATATCTTAGAACCAAATTAATTTAAGGTCATTTCTACGTCATGACTAAATACTTCACTATCATACAATTGATATACCTATATCTCAATCTAAAACCAAAGTAAAGTTTCTCACCTTTGAAAAGCCTTCCTTAGCCGAATCTCGTATCACTATTTTGAGCAAGATTCCAAATCAAACCCTACACCAAGAGTTCGTCCCTTAATATTGTATTAATAACACTTAGATATCGATAAGTACTCACTATATACATTTTGCATCAAAGCACAACTATTTAGATGAAAGCTTATATTGTACTTCCTCATCAAGCTCATGATATATGTGTATGTATATATTTACACATATCTATATATCTGTAGGCATTAATCCAAACATATATATATATATAAAATTGCATAAACAAATTATACAATTATATTGCTTAAAACATAACCCTTACCTTCAAACTGACCTCACCTTTTTCTTTTAACTCATTTACAACCTTCCAAGGCTATGTAAAACATGTTTAAATGCCACTTAATGGTAGCCTAAAACCCAGCCAAGAACACCACTTTGGCACTCCTATTTCACATGTACAAATAACCATCTTGAGCCATCTTCACCGCCCTAAAGTAGCATCAACTAGACTGCACACCAGCCTTGTTTTCATGCCTTATACAGTCCACATCAATTCTATTTTTGGCAACCTTTTTCTTACTCTTTACTTTCTTCAAGATACCTTAAAAAACTTTCTTTGAACCTAGCCTAAGACAGTCAACAACCGTGCCCTATTTTGCCTTTTCTTCCACCTCCAAAACACCTTTATTTTTTAGCTCATTCTCGGTTCCTTCCACATATGGTCTGCTGTGGTACAAACCTGAAATAAGCCTCCTTCTTCTACAGATCAAGTCAAATTCATGTTGCCCCTTGCTCCACCATTTTCAAGACAACAAAGTTCCTCCCGTGAACTCTGTTTTACTTCCATTTAAAGTCACCAAACAGTCTTGCACCACCACTAAAAATGGCCACTCGACAGTCCTTGGACGTCTTCAAAGCTATAGCCTGAATAGCCTATAGATGACACTAAGAGAAACCCCCTGTTTTGGCCTTGCCAACTGAAGTTCCTTCACTCATTTTCTGTTCTCCAGTGAGATCTTCAACTGTGTCAACAACTAAAGCTCACGCGACGCCTCCTACTTTACTATCTCTCACCGTCAGCTACCATTTTTGTAACCAAGGAAGCTTGTTCTTTCTTGGTCCTTCCCTTGTATGAATTTTCTTAAGCCCACTTTTTTCCAACTTTTCACCTACCCCAATGGAGCTCCAATGGCAGCCCCAAGCATAATAGTTCAACCCCAGTGAAAGTAGTTCACCACCATTTCTCGCCTCTGTCTTGCTTTCAGAACTGAATGAGGCTCCTCTTTTCTTGTGTCACTCTCTCCCTTAGTTTCCTTAAACCAAAATAATAGCCTTTTAACTCTTAATCCCTTTACTCTCATGGTCTTCTTCCACTTTCTTTTCTTTGATCTTTTTGATTCAAACCTACTCCCATGTTAGTGGATTCAAACCCAATGGAGCTCCAATGGCAGCCCCAAGCATAATAGTTCATCCCCAGTGAAAGTAGTTCACCACCATTTCTCGCCTCTGTCTTGCTTTCATAACTGAATGAGGCTCCTCTTTTCTTGTGTCACTCTCTCCCTTAGTTTCCTTAAACCAAAATAATAGCCTTTTAACTCTTAATCCCTTTACTCTCATGGTCTTCTTCCACTTTCTTTGATCTTTGATCTTTTTGATCTTCTTCCTCTGCCTCTTTTGGATTCAAACCTACTCCCATGTTAGTGGGAGCGAATAGGCAGGTAGGGAAATCAGGTGGCTTTCAATGGAAGCCAATCCCCTTTTTCCCTCCTTTTTTTCTTTTATATATATTTATTTCCTATTCAATATATTTATACTATATACGTTATATGTTATATATTTTTATCATCTTTTTATAAAATATACATGTACATGATGCATATGTATTTTTCATGCCTAATATTTTTTTAATTGTAGCATATATATATATATTTTGTTCTTCCTTTATTTTAAATTTACATATATATATATTATACTCTTTAAAGGTGTAAAGGATCTATAAGAGGTTAAGGCATGGGTCAAGTAATTGGAGAAGCTATTCAAGTACATGGGTTGCAACTCTATTGAAAGGGTTGCACTAGCAGTCTTCATGTTTAGAGAAAAGTCTGAGATGTGGTGGGAATCAGCTACGTGCTTCTTAGGGATAAAAATCCCAAGATCTCCCAGGAAACATTCCTTGATTATTTCCTTAAGCAGTACATATCGAAACTTGTACGAAGGAAGAGACAGGCAAAAGTTCTTTGAAGGGATCGATCTTTTGAATTGTTCTAGCCTTCAAGGGTATTCTGCCAACAAGGGATGGATACCTTTACTGCAGAGGATCAATCCCTTGCATTGTTCATGTCTTCAAGAGTGTTTGCCATCTTGGGATGGATCCCTTTACTGTAGAGGATCAATCCCTTTTCCTTGTATTGATGATTTTGAGCAATTTTGGGTTGAAAAACGATGTAATCTTTGGTTTTAAATCATCCCAAATCATTTTTCAACTTTATGTAAGTATTTCTTGACTTAATCAAATGAAAATTTAGTCCAAATATTTATTAAGTAATTTTCTCAAAATTATAATCAATGAGTTTAATAGAAAATTACTTAATCCCATATCTTCTAAGCGCATAAAATAATTTCAATATACACTTACACTTGATATTGTTGTAAAAATCATGAAAAACTTTATACAAATTTACATATACATTAAGCATTTAATTGTGCTTAAGTTTTTGTTATTTCAAAAATATTTAATTGTCAATTTAAAGCTATCAATCTCTTCCTTTTTAATATGACAAAACTTACGGTAAATTTACTTTGAAAGTTCTTTGAAGAAAAACTCCTCCTCAATTAAAGCATGAGTTTTAATAATAAAATTTACCCACTTCTCCCCTTTTTTTGTCATAGAAAACACTAAACTCCCCTTTAATGAATGTATACACAACAAGTAACAAAGGAGTTAGTGACAAAAAAATAACGAAATTGAGTAATTGCAAGGTATTGGCAATTTAAAGCAACAATAGACAATAATTCCATAGAGTCATTTAGAGATACCAAGTCATAAGTTAATAGCTAGCATAGGCGTAACCAAAAGCATTCACATAGTTAATAAGCATAAACAGTCATAAAGGTAAGATATGAAATCCTATAACCACATATGGATAAGAAAAACGAAATAGAGATGATAAACATACTCATGGAATCTTAAAAACTAGACATCCTAGTTATATCTATTCTAAGACCTCTTGGGAAAGGTCTTGTGATATTGCTTTATAAACTCTTCGTGTTGCATCTTAATCTCATCATACAATGCAATCTGAGTTTCCTCCATGCTATCGAGTATGACATTGTCTTGGAAGGCGGTGAAACAAGTGTTGAAATTAGATTGGAATGCCTACTAGTGCTTCTTAATAGAGGTGAAATGCATCTCAAGCTGATTGAAAAGCATTACAACATCTTGCTAAAAAGTTTGTTGATTTGTGTTAAATTGTTGAAGTATTAGCCTGATCTAGTCAAGAGTAGCAGAAGTTGAACTTGATAGAGTTGAGGAAGAGGAAGCATCATGAGCATCCTCTACAGGAGCTTGATTGAAGCTAGAGCTAGAATTGGATCTGCCCATAATGTTTTTCCCATTCACCTATACCACTTCTCTCATTTTGGTACCATCCAAATTGTGCATTGTTCTAAGATTGATGGTAGTGCTAGGTTCAGGAAGGACACCAGCTTCGCAAGAGCAATCAATGCATTTAGGAAGTAGATAGAATGCTAAAGGCTGAGGAAAAAACTATCATTTTAGCACTCCCTTTAACAATTCTCAACCAATCCGTGAAGATGAAGTGGATAAGATTAAGTTCGCGATCAAGTTTCTGTACTTAAGAATACTTGGTGCCAAAAGGGCGAAGATTCCACAAGATGATAATGTGAAGTAGTTGTGCAAAGATAGGAAGATTGCTAGCTCACTCATTAACAATAGCAAACTCCAGCAGTACTTTTACATCCCCATAAATGAGGCCTTCATTAAGGATGCGAAAAACCTCATGTGAGACCTGTTTCTACTGTACTGTACCGTACCTAAATTTCTAATTAATTATTTAGTGAAATTTAATATAATTTGTAATTTTAAGTGAATTTGTAATGTGGTTCCCACTTTAATTTTTATGGTTTTGATGGATTCAAGACTGATAATATAGTGTACATTGGGTGAAATAAATATATATAATGATTTTGAGGCATAAAAATAATTTTTATATTAATTGGAATTATTTTGTGAATGTTGGAAGTTGGACTTATGGAGACAAACGTTGGAATCAAAAGGATTTAAACTAAGCAGAGTGAAGACTGAATATATGAAGTGTAAATTCAGTTCTAATCGTGTGGAAAATCATGATGTAGTGACGTTAGATGGGGTGGCAATACCTAAACGGGACCATTTTTGATATCTGGGATCGATAGTTCAGATGGATGGAGAGATTGATGGTGACGTGACATATAGGATCCAGGCTGGATGGAGTAAATGGAGAAGTGCTACAGGTGTGTTGTACGATAAAGGAATTCCTATATGGTTGAAAGGCAAGTTTTATGGGACAGTTGTTAGACCAACGTTCTTATATGGCAGTGAATGTTGGGTGACTAAAAGGCTACATACACAAAAGATGAGTGCAACAGAAATGTGAATGTTGTAGTGGATATGTGGATATACAAGAAAAGATAGAATGAGAAATGATGATATTCGTAAGATGGTTGGAGTGGTACCTATCGAAGACAAGATGTGTGAAAATCATTTACGTTGGTTTAGACATGTAAGACGTAGACCTGTAAATGCTCCAGTTAGGAGAATAGAGGCTATGGATGTTGAGAGAAGGGTTAAGACTAGAGGAAGACCGAAAAAGACTTAGAAGGAAGTAGTTTGGAAAGATATATAGGTTTTAGAATTGGATGAGCAAATGGCCTTGGATAGGAATCTATGGAGGAGGAGAATACATATGGACAATCTAATGTGAATTCAGATATTAGTTCATATAGCCTACCCCAATCTCTTGGGATAAAGGCTCTGATGATGATGATGATTTTGTGAATGTTGAAAAACAAATTGGAAAATGATGGCTATCTCCTGAGGGTATTTTTGTAAATTAAGCTCAAACTAAAATGAGTTGGGACAAAGTAAAAATACCATGATAATCTACATGAAAAGGAGAATAACATAGTGCCAAGAGATTTATGGAAACGGTGATCTAATCCGGAAAATTTCGTTGGCGGTCCAGTAGGGGTAAAATTGTAATTTCTCACTATCTATGCATCGCGCGTCGACGAAACCACTTCCAATCATCAAGATACATTAAATATGATTATTTGGTGAAAGAATTCAAAATTTTAGAGCACGATTACATGGTTTTTATGACTACGGAAGCTTAAAGGCAAAATTATCCAAGAATTACTTAACTAGGGGCATTTTGGTAAATTGCCACCTTTTAGAAACACCTTTACACTTCAGTCAACATAGTAGCTGGCACTAATTTCTTTCTCTATAGCTTGCACGGCACAAAGAAAGAAAAGAAAGGAAAGAAAAAGAAAAAAGAAAGAAAAGTAAAAAAAAGCCACCTTAAAGCATCATTTTTCAACAAGTCTATTTATACCAAAAGTATTCTTCTCCTTGTGCTCTATCAAATCGACACCAAAGTCTCATTGAGGAAGTGACCATACAAGGAGAAAAGAGAAGAAGAAGTTTTGGCCAAGGAGAGCTTCCATGGCGATTTTTCATTTCTTAAAAACTAATGTTAGATTCTTATGTTTTTCATTATGCTAAGCTTAGATCTAGCATTAGTTTTGCCTAAATCCAATTTAATCATGATGAAAGGGCACTTTAGGGTTTTGGTTTGCATAAGGGCCTATGGAAATCATATAGTTCTTTGTATGAAAATGATGGAAAACAAGAAGATAAACATGGATTTAAGGTTTGGTAGGCTTAGATTGTTGAAAATCTTTCATGTGAACATAAGGGAGGTTTCAACCATAATGTTTGGGAGGTGTCATTTTTCTATATTTCATGTATTTAATATGCTAAATTAATGTACAAATCAAGAGAAGAAGAATGGTGAAATCGAATCTAAAATCGAAGCTAAAATAGAGAAGTTATGTTTTACTACCGGTGTCATTTACACTGGTTAGGTATAGATAATATCCTATGTGGCTACATTTAGTGAAAGTAAATAGCTTAAAAATAAGAGGAAAATTAATGGAAAATTTTGTTGAAATTGTTTTGCAGCCGGGATTGTCGGATTTTGATTGGTGCTACCGAACGAGTCGGTATTACTAGATAAGTAAGGGAGAAGTGTGGAAGCTATGAGGATATAATGAATTGCAGGATTTTATGAATATAATTTTATGAAATTATTTGGGTGATAAATTGCCTTGAAAATCATGTGAATTGTGGTATACGAATGATTTTATATATCGTATTTTAAGTGCAAGGGGTTAAGGAATTGCAACCATTATGCTGCCGAAAAATTATCAAAATATTCTAAAATGGTATGAAATATTTTAGATGCATGAATTAAGTGAATTATGGATTTTGGAGTTTATTTCCATAAATTTTCCATAAGTTGGAATTTTATTAAAAAATAGTAATTAAATATTCATGTTACAAAATTCTATTAAGTGAGAATAGAAAAATGTTCTTTAAAGCATTTTATATTGAAAATGAACATTTATAAATTTTCTCACCAAAACATGAATATTTTATTGACCGTTTTCACTGTACTATCAAATATGAATTTAATACTTTTTTTTGGAATTTTATTTAATTTAATGATAATTTCTATTTAAATTCCTTAAAGGTATTTATATTGAAATAAAATGATTTTGAGACTTTAGGCTCCAATTTCATGCTTACTGCTACCGTACTGTCACTGTGACTAATTGACCTGCCAAGTCATCAGTAGTCTTGGGGTCACCTAGTGTTCTCTGTGGGCACCCTATAGATTATGGCTATAGATCTTACTGCATACTGTTACTGTTTCCCTACGGGGATAATTATAGCATGACTATTTAGGGTGTTGCCTAGTCTCAACCTACTGTTAAATGATTTCTGAACTGCATTGAAACCGAATGTTTACTGAACTATGATTTTTTGATTATTGTTTATTGAACTGTACCGAAATATATTGTCTACTGCATTGAACTGTTTAGTCACTGTTTACTGAAGCGTTTTATTGTATTGATACTGAACCGATTAGTATATTGTTTCCACTATTTAAATTCAATTGATTTACGATTCTGTTTACTACTGTTACTGTCACGTGATTTTGAAAGTGTTCCTAAAGTGATTAAATCAAATGGTTTATTTACCATTTATTAGATATGGAATAAATCATTAATAAATTGTTTTATATCCATAAATTATGAAACATTCCCTATAGTTGCCCTAGATTTCTAAGACAAGACAGGTATTTCAAAATACCTTCCATGCTCCATCTGGAATTCCCAACCGACTATAGTATCCATTCGTTTACTGTGCCTAGTGAACCTTTAGGAAAATGAATATTTTCTGGCATATAGTTTTCGTTATATTAGTCTTGCATACGACTCCTTTACTGAGCACGTTTCGCTCACCCCTTTACTTTTCACTCCACAAGATACTATATTTGGATAAGAGAAATACCATCCCGAGATTATCTGTTGTGATTTCAGTTACCCGAGTTTGCATATTGTCAATCTTGGAGGTATTTTATTTTCGTTTATATATTCAGATTAATTGTACAGTACTACTTAAATTTTAAAGTAGATACAGGGGATGTAGAGTGTTAAGGAATATTGTAAAATTTCATATTCCAATTTCTAAAGTAATCAAAATTACTGTTTATCACTGTTACTTTTTAAGTGATTAAGGTATCGCAAACGGCCCAACTATTATATATGTGTAAAAATATGTGGATTACTGTATATTTGGACTGTTACAATTTTATTGATATCAGAGCGAGGTTAGTCTGATGTTTGTAGGTGTCTTAAAATAAAAGTGAAGTGATAGACATCCCCTATAGTACTATATAGTCTAAATGTATAATTGAATAACTAATGGAAGTGAAATAAATTGTATCTGTGGTGTAGATATGAGTGGAAGGAGGGTAACGCGATTAATTAGGGGCAAAGGTAGAGGTAGGGCAGAGCAGACTTTGAAGCCCCACACTCCCGAGCCAGCACTGGAGCTCGCCCTAGGACCTGCTCACTCATCGCAACTGGAGAGCCCTAATGCATGGATGATGCGGATGGAGAGGATGCTAGCTAAATTTATGGCTATGTATCAGGCTGATCGAGTTAGAAATAGTGCAGAGAGAGAGAGCAGCTCCAACAGTAGCACCACCCCCACCTCAGCCAGCACCAGTAGCACCCGAGTCTCAGCCTATGCCATCACTGAGACCTCAGCCATAGGCCATTCCACCATAGCCACTAGTTTAGCTGTCTAGAGGCGTGGAGTCTTACTGTGATGTAAACTTAGTGCGATCGTTTAAGAAATTGGATCCACCAAAGTTTAAGGGTACTAAGGATCCGTTGGTGGCAGAACAGTGGATTACTATAGTTGAGAAGTTATTTAGGTATATGACGTGTTTGGAGACCAAGAAAGTGGGTCTAGAAGTGTTCCAGTTGATAGATGATGCGGAGCACTAGTGGAAGGTGACACAGACAGTTTTGTTTGCTCAACATCAGGTGGTGATGTGGGATATTTTTATTGAGGCTTTTCAACGACGGTACATCCCTGACATGGCCCAGCAGAAGTTACAACAGGAGTTTTTGGGGTTGGTTCAGGGGAATATGTTAGTAGACGATCATGAGGCTAGATTTACCACACTAAGCAGATTTGATCTTTAGACCAAAGTTGACGAGAGGCATAAGATTGATCGGTTTAAGGTCGGTTTGAGACCTTCTATCAGATCTAAGCAAACCCCGTTTGATATTCACACTTATGATAAGGTTATACAACAAGCGTAATTATGTGAGAGGGACTTTGAGTAGTACCATACAAACGTTAGTCAGAAGGGTAAGGCGAAGGGAAAAGGTAAAGCTAAGAGAGCTTTTGAGGACAGGTCTATTAGGGAACAGCTTAAGAAGGCTAAGTCTTTGGGCATTCAGATTTTTGAGGGGCAATTTACGAGATCAACAACTTCTGCCCCTGCTACTAGCCCCACCTCTACTTAGACGAGTACAACGACCAGATGTGCACACTGTGGTAGGTCGCATGGTTCACATCCTTGTTACTTACTGACTAAGTTCGCTGCTTCCACTATTCCTTCTACAGCTCCACCAGCACCCGTACCAGTACCGATAGCTTCGAATGAGTCAGAGAAAGCTACACCCTCACAGTCGAGGTGTGTTATAGTAGCAGAAAAAGAGAAGAAGGCTATGACACAGGGACAGGTGTACGCCTTGGATCAGGAGACTGTCGACACTTTTGCTGATGTGATTAAAAGTAAAGTTTATATTTTTGATATTCCAGTACATGCTTTATTTGATTCGGGTTCTACCCATTCATTTCTGTCACCTACATGTGCTAATAGGACCCTTGTAGAACCAGAGCCATTTGGGTATACTTTGCAAGTGAATTCCCCATTTAAAGAATTTTAGATGACGGATATTGTATATAGGAATTGTAAAGTGACTGTATAACTTTGATGTAATCTTAGGAATGGACTGGTTAGCTGCAAATCTTGTTAGTTTGGACTGTTATACTAAGCTTATTACCTTCTCTCAACCTGAAAAGTACGTTGTAAAACTGGTCGTAAATTAATAAAAGTGATACAGTTATGTGTTTACTAAAATGATATATTTACTGAATTGTGTGATTATGTATGAATGTATGTGAAGGTTTAATTGCTTGTGTGGAGGACGTAGAAAAGGAACGTCCAAAGTTACATGAGAGTCTTGTGGTCAAAGATTTCCCGGATGTATTTCCAAAGGAGTTACCAAGGTTACCCTCAAACCGGGAGATGGAGTTTACTATCGATTTGGTACCCAATACAGAGCCTATTTCTAGACCCCCATATCGGATGGTACTAATGGAGTTAGACGAGCTTAAGAAGCAGCTTCAGGAGTTATTGGATAAAGGATTCATACATCCCAGTGTGTCTCCACAGGGTGCTCGGTGTTATTTGTCCGAAAGAAATATGGTAGTCTACGATTGTGTATCAACTACAAGATGTTGAATAAGGCTACCATTAAGAACAAATATCCCCTACCCAGGATTGATGATTTATTTGATCAGCTCAAGGGCGCACAGGTGTTTTCCAAGATAGATCTCCGATAGAGCTATCATCAGTTGAAGATTCGGGAGTCGGATGTTCATAAGATAGCATTCCGAACTCGGTACGGACATTATGAGTTTCTGGTGATTTCATTCGGGTTGACAAATGCCCCTACAGCGTTTATGAACTTGATGAATGAGGTATTCAAGCTGTATTTGGATAAATTTGTGATAGTGTTCATTGATGACATATTGATTTATTCTAGGTCTCCGAAGGAGCACGAGCAGCACCTGTACATAGTTCTGCAGACCCTCAGAGACCGAAAGCTGTATGCAAAGTTTAGTAAGTGTGAATTCTGGCTAGATCATATTATCTTTTTGGGACATGTAGTGTCCAAGGACAAGGTGTCTGTTGATCCATCCAAGATAGAGGCCATTGTTCAATGAGAGAGGCCTAAGACTGTTATAGAGATACAGAGTTTTCTAAGTCTAGCCAGATATTATCGCTGGTTCGTTGTGGGATTTTCTAGACTAGCTGCTCCACTGACACGACTCACACGTAATGAGGTGAAGTTCGAGTGGACTGATGCGTGTGAGCGTAGTTTTCAGGAGTTAAAGCAAAGACTAACTACTGCACCCGTATTAGCCCTTCCCAATGGATCTGGTGGATTTACGATGTATATTGATGCCTCCGCACAGGAATTGGGATATGTACTCATGTAGAATGGTCGGGTTATTACTTATGATTCTTGACAGTTGAAAGATCATGAGAAGAACTACCAGACGCATGATTTAGAGTTAGATGCAGTGGTATTTGCACTGAAGATTTGGCAACATTATCTATACGGGGAGAAATTTCAGGTATATACAGACCATAAGAGTTTGAAATATTTATTCTCATAGCGGGAACTGAATATGAGACAATGACGATGGATGGAGTTGTTAAAGGATTATGACCGCGAGATTTTGTATCACCCAGGAAAAGCTAATGTGGTGGAAGATGCACTGAGCCGCAAGCATGTGGGCATAGTATCATATATGATGGTCGGGGAGCACGATCTCTTAGAGCAGTTCTTGAGCCTCAGTCTGAATGTGATTTCCTCTGACAGATATGGTTTACAGCTAATTTCAAGATAGAGCCATATTTGATGGATCGTATCAGGGAAGCTCAGAAGAGAGATACTGTATCGGGGTTGCCAGTTAGGTACAGATGGTAGTACAGTCAGATTTTGAAATTGGCACCAATGGTATTTAGAGGTTCAGAGGCAGAATTTGTGTTCCCAGTGATCAGTAGTTAAGGGATTTGATTTTGTCAAAGGCCCATACCTTCGGGTACACTTTACATCTTGGTAGTACTAAGATGTACTAGAATTTAAGCAGAGTATATTGGTGGCCTAAGATGAAGAAAGACATCACAAAGTATGTTGCAAGATGTCTCACATTCCAGCAGATTAAGGTTGAGTATCAGAAGCCTATAGGTATGTTACGACCTCTATCGATTTCTGCGTGGAAATGAGAGCATGTAACTATGGATTTTATTATGGGTTTACCACGGACCCGAAGAGGGTATGATGTTATTTGGGTGATTGTGGATAGATTGAAAAAGTCTGCTCATTTCTTAGCCATGAAATCTAATAACCCAGTTAGTGCCTTAGCTGATCTATATGTCAAAGAGATAATGAGGTTGCATGGTGTTCTAGTGAGCATTACTTCTGATAGGGATTCCTGGTTCACATCTCATTTTTGGGAGAGATTTCAGGAGGCCATAGGATCCCAACTGAAATTCAGCACTGCTTTTCATCGTGGATTGATAAACAATCCGAGCGCACGATACAAAGGCTAGAGGATATGTTGAGAGCATGTGCACAGATTTTAAAGGCTCCTTGGACAATCGTCTGTGAGACCCGATTTTACAATACTATACACCATATTTTTGTAAATCCTTGATAGTGGAAATTAATCATTTAGTGAAATTAAATAAATAATGAATGTGAATTTCCACTTTGGTGAAAAGCCCATTAATTTAGAATGGAAGCAAAGCAAAAAAAAAATGGCTGTTTTCGACTAAGTCAGGTTCTTAGAACCATTACTATGAAACACTAGATAGGCGAGTGTTACAATCCAAACTGCTCACCCAATAGGCGAGCAAGGCAATTACGATGCTAGCCAATAGGTGAGCAAGGCAAATACAATGCTCACCCAATAGGCGAGCCAGGTAATTAAGATGCTTGCCCAAGGGATGATGGCGAGTTTTGATGAAATGCTGAATCATCGATGGATATGTTCACCAAATTTGTCAAATAAGATGATCGCTCGAATGAGTGGAGGGCTTAAGATCACCCGAATTTTGTGATTGCCCAAATGGACTGAGGCAACGATCGCCCAAGGATGAGTAATATGGTCACCCATATAGACACGTAAATAACCGCCAAGTATGCGAGTAAGGCCATAATGGTGATCACCGAATTGAACATGCTCGCCCAAAGTAGGCGTGGATTCACTTTGGATAGGTGGTAATTTGGACTGCACGCCAACTCTGTTGTTGCTGTTGTGCTGCACGGCTAATTAATCAAAAGAAAATTGAAAGGAAAATTTTATGGCATAAAATATAAGAGAAATAATACTTAAAGGAAGAGGAATTTAAAGTTTAACATGTGATTAAAGCTTATTGGCTGGAGACTGCAAAAAGAGGACGAAAATAAGTTAAAAACATGCAGCCAACTTTTCTACTCAATCGTTCCTTTTTGCTGCAGTTTTTCTTCAAGTTTTAATGCTTAATAAGACAAGGAAATGATGCGGAAATGGGTTAGGTAAATATGTGGCAAAGTCTTATTGGCTAACATGGTTATATAGGAGATAAATTGGATTAAAACTTCAGTAGAATTCCCTTCTTCTCACCGACCTCCCCTGCTACTCCACGAGTGTTCTGTTTTACTGCATATTGAGTTCAGTTTTCTCCTGTTTCTTCCATGAATTTCTTAGCAAAACATCATCCCCTTGCTATTAATCATCTAACCTTCTCCATAGACCTTACATCCACCTTAAAACCAACTAAGAACCAAGAAAGGAGGCTGACGTGAAAGGAAAATAAACAGAAACTTAGAGTAGTGTGGGTTCGGTGGAACAAAGGTCAGGCGGTTTTTGGTGTTGATTAATTCTTTTATGATGATTTTTACTTGTCATAGCATGAATGGCATGTTCAAGACATGAGATGGAACTAAATAAATAAAGAGAAGAAAGCCTAAAGAAGGTTCGGTTGGAGAAGGGGATAGTATTTTCTAACGTGTGATTTAAATCTAAAAGGGTGTTTTGGCTTAAGTGAAAGAGTAGAAAAAGATTATGAGGTTAGTTTACCATGGTATGGACTAGAAACAAATTTGCCATGGAAGAGAAGTTTTGTTCAGTTTGAGAACCTAAGGAAGGCATGCATTTTCTTGCATGAAAATGATAAGAAATAATAACTTAATATGAAAGAAGGATGATAGAAGAGTTAGATGGAAAAATAGAAATAAAATCATGGAAGTGTGCCTTGAGGGGGTTTCAACCATGGTTTATTTGAGGATGAATTCATGCTGAATTTTATAGATTGATGGTAGAAAATGAATATAGAAATTAATAGAGAAAGATCAATGAAATCATAATCGAAAAAGAAGCTAAAACGAAAAAGTTGAGTTTTAGCACCAGTGTAATTTATACTGGTTATCCATGTGTTACACTATTAGTGACTGCATTTTATGAAAGTTAGTGGTTTAATATTACAAGGTAAAATATTGATAAATTTTGATAAATTTATTTTGACGCCAGGAATTAAGAATTTCCGTAAACGCAACCGGAAAGCTTGACTTCGTAAAACCGATAAGGGGGAAGTGTGTGCGTTGTAGAGATATTGTGAATTGCATGTTTTATTAAGCTTAATTTTATGGAAATATTGGAAGCATTATTTGGTTTGAAAACATGCAAAATTGTTGTTGATAAGCCGGTTTATACACTGTGAATTTCATGCAGGAGGTTAGAAATCTGCAGTTATTATGCTGTTGGAAAGTTACCAAAAATATTCTAAAATATCATAAAATATTTTATATGCATGAAATGATTTAAATGGGAAAATTAAAATATAATTTCCACCAATTTTCCTTAAATTGGAAATTATGAGAAATTATAAACTTTAGTATTCATGTCTTATATTTTATTCAAGTGAGAATTTAATTATATTTCGTATGATATTAAATATTCAAAATGAATACTTATTTGTTTTCTCACTTGACACATGAATATTTACCGACTGATTTACGGTATGTGGAAGTGGAGAATAAATACCTTTTTGGAAATAATTATTTAAATAAACGATTTGAGTTATAAAAATTTCCTTAAAGGTATTTTATGAGAAATAAATTGATTTTAAGACTTTAGGCCCTGAGATTCATGTTGTATTGTTATACTGTTACTGTTCACATGACTGATAGACCCACCAAGTTCTCAGGAGTCCTGGAGTCACCTGGCAAGTGTAGACCGAGGACACCCCATAGACTATGACCATAGATCTAGACTGTTTATTGTTACTGTGTTCCTTCGGGAAAGATGATAGCATGACATGATTTAGGGTGATGCCTAGTCTCAACCTACTAATTACTGTTTACTAAATGGGTTTACTGAATATTGTTTATTGTACTGTATTGTGAATTACTATTTACTGAACTGAAAGGAAATTACTGTTTATTGAAAAAGGAATATTATGAAAATTATTCTAAAATAGAAATAATTACTGAAAGGTTTATCCAGTGATTTGGATTTTTATAAGCTACTGTATTGAAAAGACTGTTTATTGTATCTATTGTTTTACCAATGCACTGTCAAATGTTTTGAACTGATACTGAAAACAAGAGAATTAAATGGTTTAATCCATTTATATTATGCAAAAGTGAGTATTAAATTGTTTTATCAGAACAATTTATAAATTACTCCCTATAGTCGCTCTGGGTTTCCGAGACAAGACAGGTATTTCAAAATACCTTCCATGCTCCATCTGGATTTCCCAGCTAACTATAGTATCATTCCTTACTGTGCATAATATACTGTTAGGAAAATAATCATTTTACGGCATATAGTTTCATTATATCAAGCAGCATACGACTCTTTTACTAAGCACGTGGTTCGCTCACCCCTTTATTTCCACTCCACAGGTCATTGATTTGGATTAAGAGATTTACCATCAGAAGTTATCGGCTGCTAGATCGGTTATCCGAGTCGGCAGACTTACGATATCGGAGGTATATTATTTTCTTTTATATATTCAGAAAATATGTGCAGTACTACTTTAAACACAAGTAGAATACAGGGAATGTAGTTATGTGAAGAAATTGTGTAATAATCACATTTGTAAAATTTACTATAAAGAATGTACTGTTACTACTGTGACTATTTGGTTTATTTTAAGGCATCACGGACAATCCAACTGGTAAAAATGTATAAAATACGAGTAAATATTGTCTAATACTGTATACACGGATCATTACAGATTTAATGGTATTAGAGTAGGGTTGGTCTGATGTCCAGTGGTGCTTAAAATAAATCGTGTATAGTAAACATTCCCTGTAGTATTTTATAATTTGAATGTATAATAGAAATACTAATAGGAAGTAAAACAAATGATTTTATGGTGTAGATATGAGTGGAAAGAGTGTGACACACTCAGTAAGAGGTAGAGGTAGAGGCAGAGGTAGGGTGGCACAAACTTTAGAGCCATATACGCCTGAGTCAGCGCCAGAGCCGCCCTGCACATCCTTAGTAGCCAGAGAGCACTAATGCTCGTATGAACAAGATGGAGAGGATGTTAGCCGACTTTATGGTGATGTATCAAGCTGATAGAGCTACAGATAGGGCAGAGAGAGAGAGAGCAGCAGCTCCAGCAGCACTTGCAGTAGTACCACCCCCACCACAACTGACACCAGTTATACCTGAGCCACAGTCTATTCCACCATCGGCACCTCAGCCACAGGTAGCTCCACCACAGCCATTAACTCAGCCGCCTAGAGATGTGAAGTCGTATTATGATGTTACCCTGGTATGGTCATTTAGAAAGTTGGATCCACTAAAATTTAAAGGTGCTAGGGATCCATTGGCAATGGAGCAGTGGATTATTGCTATAGAAAAGCTATTCAGAATTTTGAGGTGTACGGAGACCGAGAGGACAAGTCTAGCAGTGTTCTAGTTGACAAATGATGCAGAGCACTGGTGGAAGGCTACTCAGACAGTGCTGTTTTCCCAGCATCAGGAGCTAACCTAGGGTATTTTTGTGGATGAGTTTAGATGACGGTATATCCCTGACACTAACCAACAGGAATTTATGGATTTAGTTCAGGGAAGTTTGGCAGTGGATGAGTATAAGGCTAAGTTTACCACCTTGAGCCGATTTGATCCGCAGACTAGTGTTAATGAGAGACATAAGATAGAAAGGTTTAAAGCTGGATAGAGACCCTCCATTATATCGAAGCTAGCCCCGTTTGATATTTTAACATATGATGAGGTAGTACGACAGGCTCAGCTATGTGAGAGGGACTTTGAGCAATACGATACAGAGGTTGGTGGTAAGAGTAAGAATAAAGGTAAAGGTGATTTTTGGAGGACAGAGCCAGTAGGGAGCAGCCTAAGAGGGCTAGGACTTCGAGCATACAAATCACTGAGGGGCAATTTACTAGATCAGCAACTTCTACCCCTGGTACTGGCCCCACATTTACTCAGAGGAGTATTGCGACCAGATGTAGACACTATGGTAGGTCGCATGGTTCACGCCCCTGTTATCTATTATCTAAGGCATGTTTTCGGTGTGGACAGGAGGGGCACATGGTTAGAGATTGCCCAATGCTCAGAGAGTCAGCTGCTTCCACTGTTCCTCCTACAGTTCTTTAGATACCAGCACCGGCAGCTCCCAGTGAGTCAGAAAAGGCGACACCCTCACAGCTTAGGCGAGCGACATCCGCAGAGAAGGGAAAGAAGGTTGTGACACAGGGAAAGGTGTACGCGTTGGATCAGGAGACTGCCGACTCTTCAGCTGATGTGATTAAAGGTAAAGTATAACTTTTTGATAGTCCGGTAATTACCTTATTTGATCCGGGTTCTACCCATTCGTTCTTATCACCTACATGTGCTAACAAGACCCTTGTAGAACTGGAGTTGTTAGGATCCACTTTACAAATAAATACTCCCTTCAAGGAATCTCAGATGACTGATACTGTATATAGAAACTGCAAAATAACTGTAGGAGAGAAGGTTATGACAGCTGACCTAATTTTGTTAAATATGTATGATTTTGATATCATTTTGGGTATGGATTGGTTAGCTGCGAACCATGTTTGTTTAGATTGTAATAACAAGTTCATTACCTTCTCTCATCCCGAAAAGTACATTGTAAAGTTATTTGTAAATTAATGAAAGTGATATAAATGTATGTTTATGAAATGACATGTGTACTGAATTTTATGATTGTAACATCCCAAGTCCCCCAAAATACATAATATTCACTTTTAAATTATTCTCACTTACCGGTTGGGTATCTGTGATACTTAATCATTTCTAACACTTTTATAAGAATTTGTACTCTTAATTCCTAGTACTAATATGGAAGTATGAATCATTCAATTTTTTTCCTTAAGATGTATATCATTCCCTTCTATTCAAAGTAGTATTGTACAATTTTATTGAATATATAAAAGAAATTAATGTACCTTCGATATCGAATAACTGCTGACTCTAGCAGTCGATAATCTCTGGAAGTTAATTCTCTTAATCCTAGATCAATAATCTGTGGAGTGAAAAATAAGAGGTGAGTGACAACGTGCTCAGTAAGGAAGATATACGCTGCTTAATACAAATCAAACCATTTTCCCCAAAACACTTATTTTTCTTAACAGTAAACCCAGTAGGGAAATCAATGGATATAATAAACAATTTTTTTATATTCAAATCACTGGCTAAACAGTTTACAATATCATGTAATAAACAGTAAATAGGATTTAACAAATCCTCTCAGTAAACAGAAATCAACAAGTTGAGACTAGGTATCACCCTATAAATAAATCATGCTATCATCGTTCCCCTTCCCCCTTGCGAGAACGGAATAATCATCCCAACAGGGATACAGTAGATCTATGACCACAATCTATGGGTGGTCCTCGGGGTCCACTTGCCAGGTGACCTCGAGACCTCTGATGACTTGGCGGGTCCATCAGACTCATAACTCATAATGCATGAAATTAGGGGCCTAAAGTCTCAAAATCAACTTTATAGCTCAAAATACCTTTAAGGAAACACATTTATGAATTTAAATCATTTAAATAAATAATAATTCCAAAAAGGTATTATTCTCATTTTCGTAAAGAAAATGTAAAACCTGTTCGCCATGGTCAGCTCGCCCATCAAGGCTCGCCCATGGTCAACTCGCCAGTGCGATGAATTAGTATTCGCCCGCCAATCCTTAGCGATTGAAAACAAGTTAAACTGGCTCGCCCTCAATGGCTCGCTCATGTCAGTTCGTCCATCTGGCATTGCCCATGGTCAACTCGCCCATTTTATAAAACCTGGTTTATTTTCTTTGGTTCACCAGCCATGTTGTTAAACAAGGGGTCGCCCGCCAAAACAACATAAAGGGGTCGCCCGCTAAAACTCAACAAAAGGGGTTCGCCCGCATTGGCTCGCCTAGATTCTATTAAAATAGGGGTCGTTTGCCCCAAAAGAACATAAAAGGGTCGGTCGCCTAAAAATCGTAAAACGAAAGGCTCGCCCGCCCATTAGCAGTTCGCCAAATCAACAAGATTTATCATAATAATGCATGTCATAAAACAGACAATTTCTCAATAATTTTATAAAATTTAACTTCACAGGACATGCATTCACTTCACACACAACTCCCTTACTTCGTCTGATGATGCCTTGCTTCTCGCCCTCCCTATCAATTCTCACTTCCGGGCTGCAAGGTAAAATATTAATACCATTAATATTTTCTTTTTGAATATTTTATAAAACTATTAATGTTTCTAACACTTTGGGCGAGATTCTGTGACCACTCTTCAGCTCGCCATTCGTCCAACAGAGCTCGCCCTTCACTCGTGGGCTTACACGTGGGAGCTCGCCAACATGACAGCTTGCCCGACAATTCAACTCGCCCTTCGTTGCTTTTTATTCAGAGGTGGGCTCGCCCATGCATTGTACTAGCGTTGGGTGACCTCGCTCACACGGACTAGTATTTTCAATTGGCAAGTTCTTGATTTTCTACTCACCTCTTTGGCGATCACTAGCATCCCCGCTTAGGCGATCACACCATTCTCGCCTTTTTAACTATCATCAATTCCATTTAATTTGGGCGATCACAAACATTCCTCATGGGCGATCACTATAGTCGCCATTCTCGCCGTTTGGCAAACATTGGTCCCCACCCATCCCAACTATCATTCTGATTATCCAAAGAGTTTGGCGAACTCATATGTCGCCAATTGATGCAACTCTTGAGCTCGCTTCAACCTTTGGGCAAGTACTCACCTGTTTGGCAAGCAGTTAAGTAAGTCTGTTCGCCGTTCGCCCATCGTATTTCCTTATTCATTATTGATTATTTTCCATCTAATTTCTTATATATTCGACAGTAGTTAACTAAAACCAGGCTATATCTATGTTTATTACGTTGTAAAACATAGACATCTACCATTGAACATCCAGAAAACCATAAAAATATAGAACTCACCTTAACTAAGTTGCACTTTGAGAAAGAGAGTGTTTTTCTACCTCACTTAGCTTTACTTCTCTTGTTCCTTAGCTCTTTAACACTGCAGAAGAGGTTTGGCTAACTAAAAGATGAAGTTCCATGGCTCGTGTATAAGAGGAATGGAAGAAACGAGATTGAGTTTGCAGTAATCACAGTATTGGCGAGAAGATTTTAGAAGGAGATGAAGTTTGCTTCAGTCGATTTTCCTCATGAAGTCTTCTTATATAATCACTCAAATCCCCTCAAAATCTACCACCTGTTCATATCCCGATCTCTTTCATCATTACCTTGTCTTATAGCTTATTAAATGGTGAAGAAAATATGGTAATGGCGTGGTGAAGTTTTTCTACTATCATTAAATGGTGAAGACAATTCTAGCCAAAAAGGGATGGCTAGGAAAATCTCTTGCTGCAGTTTGACTAAATTTTCTTTCCTTTTTCTCTTCCTCTCCACGCCAATTCCAGCCATTAATATTGATTTTTCATCTCATTTGTTCATTTGTTTCTTCTTTTCTTCAACACTTCATTTAATGCTTTCTATGCATAAATATTGTCTTAACCTTTTTATCAATATCAAATCCCATCTATTTCTTGTTGCACTTTAATATTTGTTTTTCTTTCTTTATATACCATACTATAAATCAGCACTCAAAATGAAAAGTGGAAATTCACATTCAATGATTCTTTAATTTCACTAAAAGAATTTATTTCCACTATTAATCATGTACAAATATGGTATATAGTATAATAAAATTCAGGTCTTACAGTGATTGTGTATGAATATTGGTGAAGGTTATATTGCTACTGTGGAGGACGTAGAGAAGAAATGTCCAGAGATTCAGGAGATTCCTATGGTCGGGGACTTCCAAGACGTATTTCCAGAGGATTTACCAGGGTTACCACCGGATTGATAGACGGAGTTTACGGTCGATTTAGTACCCGATACGGAGCCGATTTCTAGACCCCCATATTGGATGGCACTGACTGAATTAGAGGAGTTTAAGAAGTAGCTCCAAGAGTTACTAGGTAAGGGATTTATATGTCCCAGTGTGTCACCATGGGAAGCTTCAGTCTTATTTGTCCAGAAGAAGGATGGTAGTTTTCGGTTGTGTATAGATTATCGGATGTTGAATCGGGCTACCATTGATAACAATATATTTGTTATATTATTTTATTATTTATTGCCACATTTATTTGCTATATTCTTGTGTAAAATTAATTGTTAAGTGTATCTTTTGAATTAATTTAGAGAAAGTGACTTTGGAATTAATTTTGGAAGATATGATTTGAATTTATTAAAATTTAAAGGATATATTGTTTGCAAAATAAAAAGGAAAGTTTTATTAGGGCTTTTACTTGGTTTGCAAGTTTTGTGTTTCTATATAAGTACAAATAGGTTGAAGAGCCAAATATATAGAGGGGAGGGCGGCAAACCAGAGGAGTTGCTTTTTTGAAACCGTGGAGAGAACAAGAAAAACAGAGCTGTTGCAGTGAACTGAACCTTACTGCCCGTGTAGAACTGATCATCGTTTGCTAGAGCAGTAAACACGAGAGAGCTGGAACCATGAGCTGCTGTTGAATTTTTGGGCAACAGAATTTGGTCTCGAACTTGAGCAAAACACGTGTAGTTGCTGCAAAAGAGACTTGAACCATGGCTTGCTAAAGAAACATGAGTTGCTGGGCTGAACAATTGAAGCAAATTGTGAGGTGCCAGGTCACGCAATTCATGTGCTATCCATGTGATTATTTGCTGCAAAGTGCACAGGCCATTATAGTTTCAAGGGATACAATCTCATCTCTTCATTAAATAATTTATATTGTATTATTTATTTACTTATTTATTTTTGAATTGGTTATTCTTTAATTTAAAGTATGTTTCAATTTTATTTGATAATGTGTTTTGCTTGATTAAACATGAACTAATTTTTCTGCTAGGAATTTGATCAAACCTACTTGTATATTTTATGCCTTTATGATTAATTGATCAATTCTAAAATTCTAGTATCATTCATTGTGATTAATTCAATCTTTTAATTTCTATTATTGTTTGGCCACCTTTAATATAAATTAATTGATTGTTTGAGACATGGTAAGGGTACACATCATATGCTAAGCCATATATAGCTCTCTTGAATGATTGAATAAATATTTGATGCATACATTAAACTAGAATATTTATTTGGTTCTTGTTATATGTTCTTCTATTCTTAATGGGTTTTTAGTCGTTGATTATGCTACACATCATAGGTAATTAATGATTAAAAATACTTGATTATAGCTGCCATCAAACAAAGTGATCGTATATTAGGAAGAATGAACCCTAGAATTGAATTGAGATTTTTAGGATTGAAGACATAAAATTGCAATGTATTGGTGAAATCAAACTCCTAGACTTTTCTCTATTGGTTAATTTCTTGATTTTATTAGGTTAATCAATTTAATTAGTTAATTTAGTAATTAATTAGATACTTATGTAATTTCTTTGACTTTCATAATTTTTTTGGGCATAAGTAGTTAGATTTTAATTAAATAAATTTAGCAAATCTCTATGGGATTGACTCTTGTATTTGCACGCTATACTACCTTGATTCGTGCACTTGTGAGAATATAACTTTTTGTTCATCAACCATTAAGAATAAATATCCCCTGCCCAGAATTGACGACTTATTTGATCAGCTCAATGGTGCACAGGTATTTTCTAAGATAGATCTTTGATCAGGCTACCACCAGTTTGAAGATTAAGGAGTCGGATGTTCATAAGACAGCATTCTGGACTCGGTACGGTCATTATGAGTTTCTGGTGATGCCTTTTGGGTTGACGAATGCCCCTGCAACTTTCATGAGTTTGATGAACGAGGTATTTAATCCATTTTTGGATAAGTTTGTCATAGTGTTCATCGATGACATTTTTATTTATTCTAAGACTCTAGAAGAGCATGAGCAGCATCTGTATATGGTATTACAGACCCTCAGAGACTGGAGATTATATGCCAAATTCAGTAAATGCGAGTTTTGGCTTGACCACATTATATTTTTGGGACACATGGTGTCGAAGGACGAGGTATCAGTTGATCTGTCCAAATAGAGGCCATTGTACACTGGGAGAGGCCTAGCACTGTTACTGAGATACGGAGCTACTTAGGTCTTGCCGGATATTATCTCAAGTTTGTAGAGGGATTTTCTAGACTCACTGCTCCATTGACATAACTCACACGGAAGGATGTGAAGTTTGAGTGGGATGATACGTGTGAGCGCAGTTTTCTAGAGCTTAAGAGGAAATTGACTACTACCCCCGTATTAGCCCTTCCCCAGCAGATTGGGTGGATTTATGGCATATACTGATGCCTCCGCTCAGGGATTAGGGTGTGTACTTATGCAACACGGTCGGGTTATAGCCTATGGTTCTCGACAGTTAAAGGATCACAAGAGGAATTACCTGACACATGATTTAGAGCTAGCCGCAGTAGTGTTTGCACTGAAGATTTGGTGACATTATTTGTACAGAGAGAAATTTCAGGTATATACAAACCATAAGAGTTTGAAGTATTTATTCTTGCAGCGATGATGGATGGAGCTGTTAAAGGACTATGACTGCGAGATTTTGTATCACGCGGGTAAGGCTAATACAGTGGCAGATGCACTGAGCCCTAAACATGTTGGCATGGTATCTTATATGATGATCAGGGAGCATGATTTGATAGAGCAATTCTCCAGCCTTAGCCTGACGGTTATTTCCTCTAACTGGTATGGATTTATGGCTAGTTTTTATATAGAGCCAGATTTGATAGATCAGATCAGGAAAGCTCAAAGGAGAGATGATTATTGCATTGGGGTTGCCAGTCAGATTTGGATGGGAGTACAGTCAGATTTTGAGATTGGCACCGATGGGATACTGCGGTTCAGAGGCAGAATATATGTTCTTGATGATTAGCAGATTAGAGATTTGATTTTATCAGAGACCCATACCTCCAGATATACGCTACATCCGGGTAGTACTAAGATGTACCAGAATCTTCAGAGAGTATATTGGTGGCCTAAGATGAAAAAGGACATCGTTGAGTATGTTACGAGATGTCTCACATGCCAACAGATTAAGATTAAGCATCAGAAGCCTGAAGGAATCCTTCGACCTTTATCGATTCCTACTTGAAAATGGGAGCACATGACTATGGATTTTATTATGGGTTTACCATGGACCTGACGAGGGTATGACGCTATCTGCTGATTGTAGATAGATTGACTAAGTTTGCTCATTTCTTGGCTATGAAATCCATTGATCCAATTAGTGCCTTAGCCGATTTGTATGTTAGGGAGATAGCGAGGTTACATGGTGTTCCAATGAGTATTACATCTTATAGGGACTCCTGCTTCACATCTCATTTCTGGGAGAGATTTCAGGAGGCTGTGGGATCCCAGCTGAATTTTAGCACCGCTTTTCATCCACAGACTGATGGACAGTCCGAGCTTACGATACAGACACTCGAAGATATGTTGAGAGCATGTGCACTGGATTTTAGAGGCTCCTGGGATGATCACTTACCCCTAGCAGAGTTTGCTTATAATAATAGCTATCGTGCAAGCATCGGTATGGATTCTTATGAGGCTTTATATGGCAAACGATGTAGATCCCCAATAGCATAGGAAGAAGTGGGAGATCGTAAGTTGTTAGCTCCAGACTTGGTCGAGCAGGCTTCCCATGATGTACAAGTGATTTGTGAGAGGCTAAAGACGGCTCGAAGTCGGCAGAAGAGTTATGCGGATACTAGACGCCAACCACTAGAGTTTTCAGTGGGTGATTATGTATTTCTAAAGGTCTCATCGTCCAAAGGTATAATGAGATTCGGGAAGAGAGGAAAGCTGAATCCCCAATACATTGGACCTTTTGAAATCTTAGATCGCGTGGGAGATGTGGCATATCGATTAGCACTACCACCAGAGCTGTCAGGAGTGCATAATGCATTTCACGTCTCGATGTTGAAAAAGTACCATCCAGATCCTTCTCACGTAATTCGACATGAGCCACTGGAGATTAGAAAGGATATGAGTTACATTGAGAGACCAACACGGATCTTGGATAGGAAGGATAAAGTGCTGCGATCTAAGACTATTCCTTTGGTTAAGGTGCTCTAGCGGTATCATACTGAGAAGAGGCTACTTGGGAGTTAGAAAGCCTTATGCGTGAGAGGTATCCAGAGCTCTTTTAGTGATAGGTTTGGGGGAAATTTGGAGGACCAAATTTCTTAAGGTGGGGAGAAAATGTGAGACCCGATTTTACAATACTGTACACTATATTTTTGTAAATCCTTAATAGTGGAAATAAATCATTTAGTGAAATTAAATAAATAGGGAATGTGAATTTCCACTTTGGTGAAAAGCCCATCAATTTAGAATGGAAAGGAAGCAAAAAAAAAAGGTTATTTTCGACTAAGTCAGGTTCTTAGAACCATTGCTGTGAAACACTAGATATGCGAGTGTTACAATCCAAACTACTCACCCAATAGGCGAGCAAGGCAATTACGATGCTGGCCCAATAGGCGAGCCAGGTAATTAAGATGCTTGCCCAAGGCATGATGGCAAGTTTTGATGAAATGTTGAATCATCGATGGATATGTTTGCCAAATTTGTCAATTAAGATGATCGTCCGAATGAGGCGAGGGCTTAAGATCGCTCAAATTTCATGATCGCCTAAATGGATTGAGGCAAAGATCGCCTGAAGCTCATGATCGCCTAAATGGACTGAGGCAACGATCGCCTAAGGATGAGTAATATGGTTGCCTATATAGAGGTGTAAATAACCGCCAAGTAAGCGAGTAAGCCCATAATGGTGATCGCCAAATTGAACATGCTCGTCCAAAGTAGGCGTGGATTCACTTTGAATAGGTGGTAATTTGGACTACACACCAACTTTGTTGCTGTTGTGTGCCGCACAACTAATTAATCAAAAGAAAATTGAAAAGCAAATTGTGGCATAAAATGCAAAAGAAATAATACTTAAAGGAAGAGGAATTTAAAGTTTAACATGTGATTAAAGTTTATTGGCTGGAGATTGCAAAAAGAGGATGAAAATAAGTCAAAAATGTGCAGCCAATTTTTCTACTCAGCCGTTCCTTTTTGCTGCAGTTTTTCTTCAGGTTTTAATGCTTAATAAGACAAGGAAATGATGAGGAAATGGGTTAGGTAAATATATGGCAAAGTCTTATTGGCTAACATGGTTATCTAGGAGACAAATTGGATTAAAACTTCAGTAGAATTCCCTTCTTCTCGTCGACCTCCCCTGCTACTCCACGAGTGTTCTGTTTTGCTGCATATTGAGTTCAGTTTTCTCCCGTTTCTTCCATGAACTTCTTAGCAAAACATCATCCCCTTGCTATTTAATCATCTAACCTTCTCCATAGACCTTACATCCACCTTAAAACCAGCTAAGAACCAAGAAAGGAGGTTGACGTGAAAGGATAATAAACACAAACTTAGAGCAGTGTGGGTTCGGTGGAACAAAGGTAAAGGGGTTTTTGGTGTTGATTAATTCTTTTATGATGATTTTTACTTGTCATAGCATGAATGGCATGTTCAAGACATGAGATGGAACTAAATAAATAAAGAGAAGAAAGCCTAAAGAAGGTTTTGGTTGGAGAAGGGGATAGTATTTTCTAACATGTGATTTAAATCTAAAGGGGTGTTTTGGCTTAAGCAAAAGAGTAGAAAAAGATTATGAGGCTAGTTTGCCATGGTATGGACTAGAAACAAATTTGCCATTGAAGAGAAGTTTTGGTCAGTTTGAGAACCTAAGAAAGGCGTGCATTTTCTTGCATGAAAATGATAAGAAATAATAGCTTAATATGAAAGAAGGATGATAGAAGAGTTAGATGGAAAAATAGAAATAAAATCATGGAAGTGTGCCTTGAGGGGGTTTCAACCATGGTTTATTTGAGGATGAATTCATGCTAAATTTTATAGTTTGATGGTAGAAAATGAATATAGAAATTAATTGAGAAAGATCGGTGAAATTAGAACCAAAAAAGAAGCTAAAACGGAAAAGTTTAGTTTTAGCACCAGTGTAATTTATACTGGTTATACATGTGTTACACTATTAGTGGCTGCATTTTATGAAAGTTAGTGGTTTAAAATTAAGAGGAAAAATATTGATAAATTTTAATAAATTTATTTTGCAGCCGGGAATTAAGAATTTCTGTAAACGCAACCGGGAAGCTCGACTTCGTAAAACCGGTAAAGGGGAAGTGTGTGAGTTGTAGAGATATAGTGAATTGCATGTTTTATTAAGCTTAATTTTATGGGAATATTGGAAGCATCATTTGGTTTGAAAACATGCAAAATAGTTGTTGATAAGCTGGTTTATACACTGTGAATTTCATGCAAGAGGTTAGAAATCTGCAGCCGTTATGCTGTCGGAAAGTTACCAAAAATATTCTAAAATATCATAAAATATTTTAGATGCATGAAATGATTTAAATGGGAAAATTAAAATATAATTTCCACCAATTTTCCATAAATTGGAAATTATGAGAAATTATAAACTTTAGTATTCATGTCTTATATTTTATTCAAGTGAGAATTTAATTATATTTCATATGATATTAAATATTCAAAATGAATATTTATTTGTTTTCTCACTTGATACATGAATATTTACCGACTGATTTATGATATGTGGAAATGGAGAATAAATACCTTTTTGGATATAATTATTTAAATAAACGATTTGAGTTATAAAAATTTCCTTAAAGGGATTTTATGAGAAATAAATTGATTTTGAGACTTTAGGCCCCGAGATTCATATTGTATTGTTATACTGTTACTGTTCACGTGGCTGATAGACCCGCCAAGTCATCAGCAGACCCTGAGTCGCTTGGCAAGTGTACACCGAGGACACCCCATAGACTATGGTCATAGATTTAGACTGTTTACTGTTACTGTGTTCCTTCGGGAACATTGATATCATGACATGATTTAGGGTGATGCCTAGTCTCAACCTATTGATTACTGTTTACTGTACTGTATTGTGAATTACTGTTTACTGAACTGAAAGGAAATTACTTTTTATTGAAAAAGGAATATTATGAAAATTATTTCTAAAATAGAAATAATTATTGAAAGGTTTATCCAGGGATTTGGATTTTTATAAGCTACTGTATTGAAAAGACTGTTTACTGTATCTATTGTTTTACCACTGCACTGTCACATGTTTTGAACTGATATTGAAAAGAAGAGAATTAAATGGTTTAATCCATTTATATTATGCAAAAGTGAGTTTTAAATTGTTTTATCAGAACAATTTATAAATTACTCCATATAGTCGCTCTGGGTTTCCGAGACAAGATAGGTATTTCAAAATACCTTCCATGCTCCATCTGGATTTCTCGGCCAACTATAGTATCCTTCCTTACTATGCATAGTATACTGTTAGGAAAATAATCATTTTACAGCATATAGTTTCATTATATCAAGAAACATACGACTCCTTTACTGAGCAAGTGCTTCACTCACCCCTTTATTTCCACTCCACAGGTTATTGATTTGGATTAAGAGATTTACCATCCGGAGTTATCGGTTACTAGATCGGTTATCCGAGTCGGCAGACTTACGATATCGGAGGTATATTATTTTCTTTTATATATTCAGAAAATATGTACAGTACTACTTTAAATACAAGTAGAATACAGGGAATGTAGTTATATGAAGAAATTGTGTAATAATCACATTTCTAAATTTTACTATAAAGAATGTACTGTTACTACTGTGACTGTTTGGTTTATTTTAAGGCATCACGGATAGCACAACCAATAAAAGTGTATAAAATACGAGTAAATATTGTGTAATACTGTATACACGGATTGTTACATCGTCTGTCTCTAGTAGGGTTTGCTTGTAATAACAACTATCATACAAGCATCAGCATGGCACCTTCTGAGGCATTGTATGGTGGACGATGTAGATCGCCGATAGCATGGGAAGAAGTGGGAGACCATAAATAGCTCCTAAGTTGGTTGAACAGGCTTCCTGAGATGTACTGGTGATTTGTGAAAGGTTAAAGGCAGCTTAGAGTCGGCAGAAGAGTTATGCGGATATTAGACGTCGACCACTAGAATTTTCTGCGAGTGATCATGTGTTTTTGAAGTTCTCACCGTCTAAAGTATAATGAGGTTCGATAAGAAAGGAAAGTTGAGTCCTTGATATATTGGACCATTCAAGATCTTAGATCGCATTAGAGATGTGTCATACAAGTTAGCACTACCACCAGACTTGTCAGGAGTCCATGTCTCGATGTTGAGAAAATACCATCTAGATCATTCTCACGTAATTCAATACGAGCCACTGGAGATTAAAGAGGACATGAGTTACGTTGAGAGACCGGTACAGATTTTGGATAAGAAGAATAAAGTGCTGCGGTCTAAGACTATTCCATTGGTAAAAGTGCTCTGGTTGTATCACACTGAAGAGGAGGATACTTGGGAGTTAGCGAGCTTAATGAGTGAAAAGTATCCAAAGCTATTTTAGTGATTGGTAAAGATGAAATTTGGAGGACCAAATTTCCTAAAGGTGGGGAGAAAATGTGAGACCTGTTTCTACTGTACTGTACCTAAATTTGTAATTAATTGTTTAGTGAAATATAATATAATTTGTAATTTTAAGTGAATTTGTAATGTGGGCCCCATTTTAATTTATATGGTTTTGATGGATTCAAGACTAATAATATAGTGTACAATGGATGAAATAAATATATATAATGATTTTGAGGCATAAAATAAATTTTTATATTAATTGTAATTATTTTGTGAATTTTGGAAAACAAATTAGAAAATGACGGCTACATCTCGAAGGCATTTTCGTAAATTATGCTCAAACTAAAATGAGTTGAGACAAAGTAAAAATACCATGATCATCTACATGAAAAGGAGAACAACATAATGCCAAGAGATTTATTGAAACGGTGATCTAATTGGAAATTTTCGCTAGCAGTCCACTAGGGGTAAAATTGTAATTTCTCACTATTCATTCACCGCGCATTGACGAAACCACTTCCAATCATCAAGATACATTAAATATGATTATTTGGTGAAGGAATCCAAAATTTTGGAGCACGTTTACACAGTTTTTATGACTACGAAAGCTTAAGGGCAAAATTGTCCAAGAATTACTTAACTAAGGGTATTTTGGTAAATTGTCACCGTATAGAAACACCTTTACACTTCAGTCAACATACCAGCCTGCACTAATTCCTTTCTCCATAGCTTGCACGGCACAAAGAAAGAAAAGAGAGGAAAGAAAAAGAAAAAAGAAAGAGAAGTAAAAAAAAAAAGCCACCTTAAAGCATCATTTTTCAACAAGTCTATTTATACCAAAAGTATTCTTCTCCTTGTGCTCTATCAAATTGACACTAAAGTCTCATTTAGGAAGTGACCATACAAGAAGAAAAGGGAAGAAGAAGTTTCGGCCAAGGTGAGCTTCCATGGTGATATTTCATTTCTTTAAAAACTAATGTTAGATTCTTATGTTTTTCGCTATGCTAAGCTTAGATCTAGCATTAGTTTTGCCTAAATCCAATTTAATCATTATGAAAAGGCACCTTGGGGTTTCAATTTGCATAAGGGCATATGGAAATCATATAGTTTTTTGCACGAAAATGATGGAAAACAAGAAGATAAACATGGATTTAAGGTTTGGTAAGCTTAGATTGTTGAAAATCTTTCATGTGAACATAAGGGAGGTTTCGGCCATAGTGTTTGGGAGGTGATATTTTTCTACATTTCATGTATTTGATATGCTAAATTAATGTAGAAATCAAGAGAAGAAGAATGGTGAAATTGGATCTAAAATCAGATCTAAAACGAAGAAGTTATGTTTTACTGCTGGTGTCATTTACACTGGTTAGGTATAGGTAGTATCCTATATAGCTGCATTTAGTGAAAGTAAATAGCTTAAAAATAAGAGGCAAATTAATGGAAAATTTTGGTGAAATTGTTTTGCAGCCAAGATTGTCGGATTTCGATTGGTGCTACCGAACGAGTCGGTATTACTAGTCAGGTAAGGGAGAAGTGTGGAAGTCGTAGGGATATAATGAATTGCATGATTTTATGAATATAATTTTATGAAATTATTTGGGTGATAAATTGCCTTGAAAATCATGCAAATTGTGGTATACGGCTGGTTTTATATACTGTATTTTAAGTGCAGGGGGTTAAGGAATTGCAGTTGTTATGCTACCGAAAAATTATCAAAAATATTCTTAAATAGCGTGAAATATTAGATGCATGAATTAAGTGAATTATGGATTTTGGAGTTTATTTCCATAAAATTTCCATAAGTTGGAATTTTATTGAAAAATAGTAACTAAATATTCATGTTATAAAATTCTATTAAGTGAGAATAGAAAAATGTTCTTTAAAGCATTTTATTTTGAAAATGAACATTTATAAATTTTCTCACCAAAACATGAATATTTTATTGACTGTTTTCACTGTACTATCAAATATGAATTTAATACTTTTTTTTGGAATTTTATTTAATTTAATGATAATTTCTATTTAAATTCCTTAATGGTATTTATGTTGAAATAAAATGATTTTGAGACATTAGGCCTTAACTTCATGCTTACTGCTACTGTACTGTCATTGTGGCTGATTGACCAGCCAAGTCATCAGCAGTCCCGGGATCACTTGGCAAGTGTACTCGTGGACACCTTATAGACTACGGCCATAAATCTTACTGCATACTGTTACTGTTTCCCTACGGGGATAATTATAGCATGACTATTTACTGTGTTGCCTAGTCTCAACCTACTGTTAAATGATTTCTGAACTACATTGAAACCTACTATTTACTGAACTGTGATTTACTGATTACTATTTACTGAATTGTACTGAAATATATTGTTTACTAAATTGTACCGAAATATACTGTTTACTATACTGAACTGTTTAGTCACTGTTTACTGAAGCGTTTTATCGTACTGTTATTGAACCAATTAGTATATTGTTTCCACTATTTAAATTCAACTGATTTATGGTACTGTTTACTACTGTTACTGTCACGTGATTTTGAAAGTATTACTGAAGTGATTAAATCAAATAGTTTATTTACCATGTATTAGATATGGAATAAATCATTAATAAATTGTTTTATATCCACAAATTACGAAACATTCCTTATAGTTGCCTTGAGTTTTTGAGACAAGACAGGTATTTCAAAATACCTTCCATGCTCCATCTAGAATTCCCAGCCGATTATAGTATCCATTTGTTTACTGTGCCTAGTGAACCGTTAGGAAAATGAATATTTTCCAGCATAGAGTTTTTATTATATCAGTCTTGCATACGACTCCTTTACTGAGCACGTTTCGTTCACTTTTTTACTTTCCACTCCATAGGATACTATATTTGGATAAGAGATATACCATCCCAATATTATTGACTAGGATTTCAGTTACTTGAGTTTGCATATTGTCGATCTTAGAGGTATTTTATTTTCTTTTATATATTTAGATTAATTGTACAGTACTACTTAAATTTTAAAGTAGATACAGGGGAAGTAGAGTGTTGAAGAATATTGTAAAATTTCATATTCTGATTTGTTATCAAAATTACTGTTTATCACTATTACTGTTTAAGTGATTAAGACATCGTAGACAGCCCAACCATTATATATGTGTAAAAATATGTGAATTACTGTGTACTTGGACTGTTACACCTCAGAAAGTGATCGTGGAGTAACTTTAATGGATTATCCCATGATGATTGATTCAATACCAACAACTTGGGATCGATCATTTGGGTTGTAGATGGATTCGGCATTGGAGAAAAATGCGCGGACAATCTTACAAGGGACAAGGGTATTGAAGCGAAGGGATTGTGACCACTTGAAGGCTTTAAATTTGGCAAGGTAGTGAAAGCCAATTTCTTCTAGAAAATTGAAGTTAATAGGCCTCTTATGCTTGATTTTCATGTTTGCAAAGTTTTCATGGAAGCAATTCTTCTCTTCCGCATTGTGAAAACTATAATTAAATGCGGTAGGAATGGAAGAGGAAGAAGCTGTTTTATGTCTCTTTGCCGTGTGTTTTACTCTTGGAGGCATGGTTGAGATAAAAGAAAATTGAGAAAGTAAAAGAAAAATTAGTCTGGGAATTTCAACAAACACTTGGTGGTGGTGACTTTGGAGAGGTGGTGATGAGATTATGGAGGAGTTGGATCACACAATCACAGAAAAGGTTAAAGAAAGTAAGTTTGACGAAGGAAGTGTTGGGAAATACGAAAAGGATTGAAAGATATAAGAGCTAGAAGATGAACCCAAAAAAGGATTTTTGTGAATTTGGGAATGAGATGAAAAAGATGTGAGAAAAAGAAAATGTGGAAGAAATTGAAATGGATTTGGAAAGTATGATGAAAATGATGAAAAATGATAAAGTTTGATGGAGAAATGAAAAAGTTTGAATTTTGGGTAAGAAGAGGGTTTTAAGAGTAAAGAAGGTGTGAAGGAGGTGAAAAAATGAGAGATTTTTTTTTGAAAATTTGGGTTTTAACAACCTAAAGACCTGTATCAGACACGAGGGGATTGATCCCTTTAATGAATGGATCGATCCCTTCTAGGCAAAAGGTATTCTATCTCCAGAAGATCGATCCCATGAGTACGAGAATCGATCCCTCTAGTCATTTCTCGAAAGTTTTGGCACGTAAAGTCTAAGGAATCAATCCAATATCATTAGGAACCGATACCTTAGTTATGTGCCTCACTTTTTATGAAAAGAATGTTTTGAAAATGAGTGAAATCATGCATTTTTAGTCTTTTAAGATCAAAACAATATTTGAGTTAGTTGAAACCATCTTTCATGACGTGTAGGAGGCAAAAACCCTTAGTATAACCATTGACAATGCATTTTGGTATGTTTTGAGACAATTTTGTATGAAACAAAGCCTTTTTAATGAGCTCACATTGTAATTATGTGAAATATATGCAGTTTTTCAAAACAAATGAGTGTTGAACACTTAACAAGGAATTTAGAACATAATTACACAAGTATTAAACACCAAATTCATCAAATCATCCTAAAACTAAAACCCATCATAGTCTCTTAAAAGAATATGGTAGGTTAAGTATGTGATGAGCAAGTAATTCAAATTTTCTCTAAATTCCTGACTTGCATTCATCATTACCAACTTAAACCATTCATTCAAGAATACAAAGATAACATTTAAGTTCAAAGTGCATTCATGAGTCCAAGTTCACCTCTAAATGTGTAAAATCTTTCTCCATCTAAAGGTTTAGTAAAAATATCAGCCAATTGATGCAAGGTGTCTACATACTCTAGAACTATATCACCTTTCTACACATGATCTCTTATAAAATGATGCCTTATTTCAATGTGCTTAGTTCTAGAATGTTGTATAGGATTTTTGGTGAGATTAATAAACTAGCATTATCACATTTGATGGGAATTTGATTCATCTCTATTCTATAGTAACTTATCTGTTGCTTAATCCACAATACTTGGGCACAACAACTTTTGGAAGCAATATATTCAGCTTTGGTTATAGATTAAGCTACACCATTTTTTTTTTGGGAAAACCATGAGATAAGTCTATTCCCTAAGAATTGGCAAGTACTGGATGTGCTTTTCCTATCAACTTTGCATTTACCAAAATCCACATCAAAATAAGCATGGAGGGTAAAAGTTGAGTCTCTAGAATACCATAATCCTAAGGAAGAAGTGTTTATAAGGTATCAATGATTCTTTTGACTGCTTGTAAGTGTGATTCTCTAGGAGATAATTTAAATCTAGCACATAAGCATACACTAAACTTTATATCGGGTTTACTAGTAGTAAGATATAGTAATGAGCCAATCATAGACCTATATAGTTTAGTTTATACATGTCACAGCCTGTATATACAGTTTTCACCCCATTTTCACATACACAATGATGGTTGGGCGGTCAGCAATGCCTTTATTACATCTTTTGTTCAACAGTAAACCATTTACAAAAATATAATTTATTCAATTTGTAAAATAGAAATATTTATAGATGTCACGACCCGTGACCACATTTTTCATCCTCTTATACACAACTTAACCGGTTGGGCTGTCTGTGATACTTCACTTGTACTGACTGTTAAACAATTTTACAATGTATTGTTTATATTATACACATCCCCTATCGTAATTTATCAGATAAGTAGTACTGTTGACATGTCTAAATACAGAGAATAAATGATCATACCTCAAATAAACAGTCGGTCTGACACATTGTCCTTCGTGTACAGCCAGGATCCACAATCCACTGAACTCACATTCATCAAAACCTGAAATGTTGAAAATTAAGGGGTGAGCAAAACCACGGCTCAGTAAGAGAATTATATGCCTCACTTGATACTCAGCTTCCTATATGCTGAAAATCTTTTTCATTTTTCCTATGGGCTCTAGGCTCGCATGTAGGAAAGATACTACAGTCGGCTAGGGATCCGAATAGAGTAAGATAGGTATTTTAGAATACCATACTTGTTACGGAACCTATAAGCAACTGTAGAGAAAATTTTCATTTCGTTTTGAATTAATAAATCCTTTTCTCTTTCAAACTTTCATAATCTTTTTCATATGCTTTTCAAAATAATGCTTCTATGAAACAAAGCATTTAAATAAAATAATTACTATTCGTATATTCCTTGAAAAGAATATTAGTTAAATCATCATCTTATTTCTTTAAAACTTATTTCATGTTTTAATGTACTCTCTTAATTAGTTCCGTCCTTTAAAAAGCAAAGTAAGCTATTAAAATCTAATCCATTCTTAAGTTCACAAGGCATCATTCTTTTTATCAGTATGATTAAGTGTGAAAGAAACGAACTTATTGTAAGGACCGGGAGTGCCTGGATCTCTGTTAACCAGGGATTTACCACCCCAGTGCCTTACTCATCCGATATATCACACACATCATATGTCATATGCATTAGATATATTTCATCCTTTGACATTTGTCGAATTCACGAATCACAATCACTTACTTATAGTCACAATATCCTACGATTTCTCATACTAACATCGGAACACGTGTAGCACTTAGTTCCCGAAGGACTCTAGAGGTGGCTCCCACGGTTCAATCATCGAGTCTCTGCTCGGTATGGCCTGTACTGAAACATCAGAACACGTGTAGCACTTAGTTCCCGAAGGACTCTAGAGGTGGCTCCCACGGTTCAATCATCGAGTCTCTACTCGGTATGGCCTGTACTAAAACATCAGAACACGTGTAGCACTTAGTTCCCGAAAGACTCTAGAGGTGGCTCCCACAGTTCAATCATCGAGTCTCTGCTCGGTATGGCCTGTATTGAAACATCAGAACACGTGTAGCACTTAGTTCCCGAAGGACTCTAGAGGTGGCTCCCACGGTTCAATCATCGAGTCTCTGCTCGGTATGGCCTTTATGCCATGTGTACTTTCCACTGTCTTATCAGATCTCATGTAGTACTTATGATCTAATATTTCGTTTGAGACCATAGAAAGAATATTAGAATTATCATTCCTTCCTTTTGAAAACATATTACCTATCATTTATGGAGTCTAAGATAGACATCAATCTTATCATACTGTATACCTCGGAGGGTAAGGAATTACACCGGTCAAATCTATGATCATAACCTATATTGTTCTCGGTGGATCACTGATTAGATGTCCACGGGACTAAACATATCACATATCATGCATCAGCATGATAAGAATACCAACCAGTCTCAAAACCGTAATTCTCATCATAAAATACACCTTTATGGAATTTATATAAATATATAATTCCATGATTTAAAACCATGAGGGTTAAAATCCTTTAGTGAATATTTATAAAAATATTCATAAGAATACGCACTATATTTCACTTCATCTTTCGTCTCGTAATTCGTGTAATTTATCTATTCCGAGAATTTTCGGTGGTTTCATTGTCACCATTCTCGAATACATGAGTATTTTAAAATTTCATCTCATTATATTCATGTTTTATGAAATTTAGTAATTTCCTTATGTTTCGTGATTTACTATCGAAATTTGGAAATAAAATCATTTAATATTATTTTTTTAAAGTTTTTTCTAAAATTTTCGGCAGCATAACGGCTGCCGATTTACTAACCTCCTGCATGGAAAATACAGTTTAAAATCTTTCAGCCAGTACTTCTTCCCAAATTATTTTCAGCAAATCATGCATCATAATAATTTTCATAAAATAATTGCATAAAATATTTCAATTAAATTATGCAGACTGAGTATCCTTACAGTGCTGCACATGCATCCCTTACCTTTTTCCGGGTCGGCGAATTCCGCTTATCGATCGCGCCCGCACTCCATTTCTCCCGATTCCTTATCCCGATTGCTGAAAATAATTTCTGGAATTAAAATTCTAATTTTTTAGAATTTTTCATAATTTATTTAATTTTTTTCTGAAATTAAATTCTCAGGAAATTTCTTACCGAATTTTGTAAAATCCCGGGTTGTCGAATTTCCGGGAATTTTTCGAATCCCGAAATTCTCCTTTTTCCTCTTTTTCTTCCTTTTTCTTCCTTTTTCCTCTTTTTCTTTTCTTTCTTTCTTTTCTTTTTCTTTTTCTTTTTCTTTTTCTTTTTCTTTTCTTTTTCCTTTCTTTTTTCTTCTTCCTTTCCCGGTCAGACCGGTTCAGACCGGTCCAGCTCCTTTCCTCACCGGTTCCTCGCCGGCGGCCGGTTCTCCGGCGGTTCAGGCGTCCCTCAGCTGGCCGGCTGCACAACGAACTTGCCGGTGCCCTCCGTTTGCCCTGGATCGGCGGCACGGCGGCAAATCGAGGCGGTTTTGCCTCGGTTCTTCTTCCTCTTCGCCGGCGTTCCTCCGCCATCCATTGCATCTCCGGTGGCCTCCATCAGCTTCCTCTCCCTTCGGTGAAGCTTCGGTGGTAGTGCCGGTCATCGATTTGGCCGGCATCGCCGTCGGCCATTTCCTCTTCTTCTCCAGCGTTTGCTTCTGTTTCCCTTCGATTCCGTTTCATTTCTTCACGCCGCCAGTAGCGTCTTCCTTTTCTCTGGCCGGTGGCGTCTCGCCTTTGTTTTCCCCTCGCCGGCGGTGGCAGCTCCGCCACCAGCGGTCCGCCTGGGGAAGGATCGGGCCCTTCTCGATTTTGCCTTTCTTTTGTTTTCTGTTTTGTTTCCTTTTTGGTTTATTCCCCTTCCATATTTAGCATATAATATACTATATATTATACAATGAATTTTTATACATATAATATATATTATATGTTATACATACATTATTTCATATATAATGCAATACAATATATATCATATAACATACATATATTGTATCTTACAAATTATATGTCTAGTATATATATGTATATTTACATACTTAAAATTAAATAACATTAATATAAATATTTATATAAGTGTAATAATTTCACACACACACATATATATATATATATATATATATATGTATTTACGATATATATACATTCAAATATTAACTAATTTAATATTTATATTTTCTCAAATAGGTATATACTTATATATATACGTACAAGTTTGTAAATAATGCATATGTACTATTTAAATTTATCAAATAGTATATATATTTATAGATACCAACGTATATTTAATATATACTATATAGTATTTTAAATACATATGTATTTGTATAATATACATTTATAAATTTTATAATTATTTAAACATACTTTATTTTATTTATTTTATTTTTTTCATTTTCCTTAATAAATTTGGATTTTAATTTATCCAAATTAATTCTTTTTCCTCTCTCTATTATTTTTAATTTCACTTCCAATTTAGTTTCCTTTATACGAATTTTCCGATTCTTTCACTTCCTCGATTCTCGAGATTTTCACCAATATCCCGTTCTCGCAACTTTTACTTATTTCCTCTTATTTAATTTCTCTAATATTTATTTTCAATATTTCAAATTTCCAATAAATGGAAAAATTTACGGTTATCACATCCTCCCCACCTTAAGAAATTCGGTCCTCCGAATTTAACTTAAGTCCAAAGGTGGTATACGTCGTATACTTATGACTTCTGACCTTTAGTTCATCCTCCAAGTAATACTGCCAGTACACTTTCAACATCAATAGTGCTTTAGACCACTACATGCTGTCTTTCATCGTATATGTCTATACTCCCGTAAGTTCTTTTCTCAAATCGGGAGTTATTCCCTTTTATTCTTTTCATATAAGAGTCCATACTCAATATTTTTCATATTACAGCCGATCTATGCTGTTTATCATCCATTCTGCTCACTTAGTGCCGAGTCGACAAAATATGGTACTATCATGTACTCATATCGATCAATTATATGTAAGTGTCCCAGTAGCTTTCACATCTCATGCACACGCTCTCTCAATATCATGGAGCGTTTACATCTCACGCTCATATATAAAAAAATATATCAGTCTGGAGCGGTGCTATCAATACACTTGGGATCTCAAAGCCTTTTGCTATCCCTCATTAGCATATGGCAACACAGAGACTCCCATCACATGTAGGGCCCACTGGAAACTGTACATACACATTCACACCGTTTAACACTTATACTTCGACTAAGGCACTAGAGAATCTAGATGTCTGATAATGGAAAGTGATTCTATTTAGATCATCAGTCTTTAATCACTTCCATATCATCATTTCTCTTTTGGACTTTTTATTGTCCACAATATTCATTTCCACAGTTATTCCATCAAGGCTGCATCTCATTTGCCGATTTTACTATAGATCATCTCTCACAATCATAATTCATGAGACAATCATATTCTCTTCATGTAGTATGGTCTTTAAATCTCTTTTCAAAATTTAAATTCTGTGATTGAATCCTCGAATTATCCATTTAAGCACCACATTATCTATACAATTCCACCATCTCTATCGTTTCGAGATGGTTATATGCACAAACATTTCTTATTTGTATACTGGCAGTAAACATATCAATTATCTTACCCCTTGGAGTATCATTACTTTCACTTATCAATTCTGGCTTTGATTTTACATCTTGCCACATTTATGTGATAACCAACACAATTCACTCTCAGTCTTAACTTCGAGAACTGTTTTATATTGATGTTCCCTTCTCATCATGCAATTTATTTCCTTATTCCACTTTCAGTTTCGTTTTTCATATTTTTACTCTTATCCTTTCTGTCGGTTTTCTCGATTGGTTTGGTACTATACAGCTAAGATCTTTTAAAATCTCGCATACCATCTATTCTTTACACTTATCCATCTGCCGACTTTAATTTCTTTAATTAGATCTCGTCTATAGAGCAGCCAGTCTCATCACTCTTTTATAGGCTGACAATAGTATTTAGCTATACTCATTACTTTCGTATCTCAATTATTATCTTTATATCATAGACAGGTTCACTATCATCCTGTCGTTTCGAGATTTTTATTTCTCAAGAAGAGATACTATCTAGCCAAATTTCTTGGTTGCTAATCTTAGCACAATTTCACAGCCTTTAAGAGTTTAAGGATCATATCACAATGCTGCTCATGTTCCATTTATACTTTTGAATCTATCAGTATTTCATCCATTTACTCATGTAAGAATGCCTCATTCTTCAGGCTTATATATTTTACAAGGCAACTCATTACCCTTGTAACTTTAATAGGAACTCGTAAAATTCACTTCGAGTTCAAATCATCATCTTATGGACACCAACCTTCAATCTTTTATCTAAGGACGCTTTATACAGCAGCTAGTCTTATTTACTCCTCACGTATCTCTAATCAGATCAATAAAGCGTCTATTTTCACGTAGATTAATACTTGTTCTTCACCAGAACTTCATCAATGATAGAAATTTAATATATCCTTTTTGATTCGTCTACAACTCAACATCATTTGCATTTCTCTCATTTACAACTATACAGATAACTCCTTTATTCTCAATTTTTTTCATTATCAGTATTTTCATCATCCAGACTTCTACACGTGAATTTCATTATTCACACATTTTTCAGAGTTATTTTCTTAAGCTTTTCAGATTCTTTCTACATCTTCCGATATAAACTTAGAATTTAACTTCATATTTAAAATCAAATCAGTGTTATCTCGATTCCTCTAATTTATATAACTTTGGAAGTTTTATCGGAAATCAAATCTGATACTTTCTTTAATCGTACCTTTCTTATCATCTTGTGACCATCGTTCTTTAACTTTTTATCTGATGATGCCTTTTACAAAGATTGCTCTTATAAGCTCCTTGTACATCTCCGATTAAATCATATTTAAGGCATCACTTCCATATAGATATTTATTTGTTCTTCATACGAACTTTAGTGTATAATAAAAATGTTAATATATCATTTAATTCATCCTTAAATCGTGTCATTTGTATTTCCATCCTCTACATTGATAAATGTGAATTTCATCATCCACAATATTTTCCAAAAATTCTTTTCTTAAGCTTGTTGGGTTTCTTCCATATTCTTCGATACAAGCTTAAGAATAAATTTCATATCCACGATCGAATCAACATTAACCTGATTTCTCAATCTATGTTACTTTGGAATTTATTGGGATTCTCAACCGACAGTTTCTTTAACCACACTTCTTTTATCATTTTCGACCTTCATCATTGTTTCCCATCATTTCACAGTGTAGTTTCAAGGCAGAGATATTCCATATTCAAATCATTTTGATACATACTCTACCTTGATTTCATTACCTAGTCATACTTTACAGCGTTACGAATCTCATTTTGGTAAGCTGTATCAATTACAATGATTCTCAACACACTTCACAGCTACCCGTTTCAATTCCGTTATTCACTTTAAAACCATTTCCATTTACTAAATTCAGGCTTAGTTCCCTTGAGTATATTCTCCACGAGGTTTGAACCTTGGCACCCCTTACGTACCTAGTTCCTTACACTCGTGTTACCGTTGAGATACTTATAAGGGCCTCGCCCGTTCATATCGACCATCGACGAGCATCCCCTAGGCTATCCTTTCGCCTCAGGTTTATCCTTACTAGTGAGTCAGCGATGAGATAGTTCGCATATATCTCACAACACATGATCCACTACGGGTCGCCCACCATTGGGTCGCCCACCATTGGGTCGCCCATCACAGTTCTGTCTCAAAGGTCCTGAAGAACTTAGGTTAGCGGTCATCTTCTTTTTATCACTTGACTGTTCTTATAATTATCCTCTAATTCACAGTACTCCACACAGTACCTCATTCTGTAGCACATATTCCAGGATACGTCGGTTCTATGTACGATTATCTATTTGATAGCTCAAAGTAATGAAAACGTACAGAACCATAAGTAATCACACCAGTATGTATTTCATTATCTATACTTTTCACCTCATCAGTCAATTCTTGTAATCATTTCACTTTTCATAGTATTTAACGATCCCATTCAATACACTCTAAATTTTTCGACCCTTACAGTCAATAACCGGGTCAATCATCTGATGACATTCCACTACACTCTTTGGATCGCATCATATAAGGCCCCGGCTCGTTCGCCGTCCGCCCGTACACAATTGTGACGAACCAGCCCAACTGGCCATGGCAACCCCTTTTTGGGCCCATCGACAACGATTGCTGTGACAACGCCACTCATCCGTACTATCCGCTCTGTGAGGCGATGGCTACCCACTGGGATCCACACAGGATCCACCTCACGCACGGTTTTATCGGGAAACAAATTCCCAATTCACGTCCGTAATCTAAGTGTTAGTGGAATTAGTAATAGGGATCGTTATATTCATCTGACATCCTCTATGCCATTAGTAATTCCATTACTATCAATGGATTCCAAATCAACTCGTTTTTATCACTGTTCCGAACATCGCCCAGCATAGGGGCATTTTCATCATTTCGTCATTTATTTCTATCTCCTCAATATACATTCAAATCAATGAACTAATCATCTATGTGTTGATAGTATCCTTTCTGATACTTATAACAGCAAGTTAGATCTCATTCGATTTTCGACAGAGAAGTTCACTAAAATCCACAATGGGATTAATTTGCTTGTAATCTAGCTTTACATCATTAATTTCTCTGTCAAATTGATCAATTCCAACTTCTGGTGATCTATTTTGACTCCCGATAAAATTTTGCGTGTAGGGGTATTTTGGTCATTTTTGGCTAAAAAATTTCTCTCTCTTCAAATTACCCTCAATCGGTGATCTTAAAGTCTATTTCATGATGATATTTCATTCCCCTACTTTATACCATCACTTTTAGGTCTCAATTCGATTCGGACAGAAAAATACTGGTGGGGCCCTCGCCGAGTCCATTTCTGTTCCTTACCGAACAGGCCTTCATTTAGACTAGAAGAATCACCAATAATTCGGTAATTTCTGAGCCTATTTTCTTCTTTAACATTCTCAGTTTATACTTTCTCACTCCCTTTAAATCATTTTACTCCATTTACAATCATTTATTTTCTCTATGTATTCAGACGACACAGTACTACCGGGGATGTTTAACTCTTTTCCTTCCAAAAGTATCCACAGACATCAGGCCAACCATTGCTCTGATACCATTAAAATAGAACAGTAATTTTTCAATATTTATATCCCTTTAATATAGTTTACAATAAAGTAGTAATATACAAATATGTCTGAATATATAAAAGAAAGTGAATGTACCTCCAGGATCTACTAGTCATTGCCTTAGAATAATAAAAGCAACCGAAATCTTCGAAAAGTATCTCAAACAATTATCTCAGCTAATTTGGGGAGTAGGAAAAATAAGGAGTGAGCAAAATGTGCTCAGTAAGAGAATTGTATGTAGAACTAATATTATGAAATCTATATGCATAAAATCCTTTCATTTTCTTAACAGCACACTAGGGGTAACAATGGAAGGATACTATAGTTGGCTAGGAATCCGGATGGAGTATGGGAGGTATTTTAGAATACCTATCGTGTCTGGAACCTAGAAGCGACCATAGGGAGTAGTTATTAATTTTAATATGAAATAACATTTGAAAATAATAATTAAATAGACAATTAATCAAATGAATGGTTTATAAAACTCTCTATATAAAATACTTTAATTAGTATTTACCAAATCACTTTAAACACACTTCATTCACTTTGATAAAATTTCAGTAAACAGTACGGCAATTAGTTCAGTAAGGTAAACAGTTGAATGACAATAACAGAGAATAAATTGTATAATAAACTGTTCCTGTAAACAGTAAATACTTTAGTAATATTGTCGATTCAATAATGGTAACTAGTTCTATGACAGTAAACAATAATCGGTAACAGTATGATATACAGTTCAGCACAATAATAGTTCAATGATAAGAACACTTCAGTAAACAGTTTCAGTAACAGTACAGTTTAGTAAAATATCACAATAATCGGTAATAATACGGTAGGGAATAATAACAGTAAATAGTAAGATCTATGGCCATAGTCCATAATTGTCCTCGATCGTATACTGATCAGGTGTCAACCGAGACGCTAAAGACAAGATCAGTGTCAACAACTTCACACAGTAACAGTACAGTAATACACATGAGCATGATACGAGGCCTAACAGTCTCAAAACAGTGTTTAAATAGTGATATCACCTTTATGGAAATCATTAAACTAGGTAAAACCTTTAGTCAGTCCATAAAGGGAAATTAATAAAAAAGTGAATATTATACTGAAAATAATTTATAAAAATATTCATTATTCATCACTTAACTTTATAAACCACTTGTTTCACTATAAAACACTTGAGAGGATTTTCCAATAACTTTACTTTGAGTAAATTCGGTAACACGACTATTTAAATAATATTTTTCGGTAAATTTGTAATTTATGAAAAATATTAAATATCTCACTCTCAAGGCTAAAAAAACACTCCACAATGCATTAAAATGTTTCATGTCTTTTTTAGAAAATTTGCTATTAATTTTCGACAGCATGACGGCTACTAATATCCTAGCCTTCCTACAAATGTAAACATAGTTCAAACCAGCCAAACAGCCAAAATTTCATAGCTTTCAAGGCAATTCCTTTCCAAAATATTTTCATAAAATTATTGGTATTAAAATCATGCATTCGAGATATCCTTATAGGCTACATACGCATCCCTTACCTATCTGATAAAATCGAGCTTCTCGATCGCACCACTCGTAAACCGTTACTCCCGAACTTGATATAATTCCAACAAAAATATTAGCTCATTTAATACTTAATTTTAAGCTATTATTCATGTCTAAGTGCAGCCACATTGGACACTGCAAATATTTTCGCAGTATATTTTCCCCTAAGTATAACACAACTTCTTCGTTTTGCGTCGGATTTTAAATCCGAGCATATCGACAAACTCCTTGCAATTTCTGCAGTCTAAATATACCCTCAAATCATCAAAACCATCCATGCATAATGATCCCCTTGATGAGGCCAAATGCACTATCTTGAATTCCTTAAGGAATTTCAATGATCTAATGGCATATTCTTACTCTACTATGTTTATTCTTCCATCTACCATCCATTTCATGCATGAAAACTCATGATTCCCTATAGTTCCTATGTTGGCCGAATGCCCCATTCAATAGCAAGATTTTATTTTGTTCAATTTAATTGAAACAAATGATAGAAACATGCTTAAAGGAATCAATCTACACGATTGGAATTAAAAGAAGCATGATGGATGGCAATGTACCTCACCTTGGCCGAATCTTTGAAGCTCTCTTTCTCCTTGTATTATGGCTTGTACAATGATCTATTGGTATAGGTAGGTAGAGGAGAGCGAGTAGATTAATTTTCTAGTTATAATTTTGTTGAAATTTTGTGTGTGTAGTAAGGTATGAGAGCTTGTTCGGTTTTTCTTCTTTCTTCCTTTCTCAATGGCGTGGGAGACAATTGAAGGGGATGATGAATAGTGTAGGTCAGCAACTGATGGATTTATGAAGACATTTCTAGACGTGGGCAAAATGACGAAAATGTCCCTAGTTATGTAAATTTCGAACACTCTAAAATTTCAGATTTCATCACCAAATAATATTATTAAATGTATTTTGATGATTAGAGTGGTTTCGTCAACGCGCAGTACATGGGTAATGAAAAATTACGAATTTACCCCTACGGATCGCCAGTAAAATTTTCCTATTTAACAACCGTTTCAAGAAATCTATTGACATTGTGTTAAACTACTTTTCATGTAGAATATCATAGTATTTTTACTTTGTCTTCATTCATTTTAGTTTGGGTGAAATTTACGAAAATATCCTCAGGACGTAACCGTCATTTTTCAATTTGTTTGTCATTCTTCCAATGTTAATGTAAACAAGGCATTTTGGCCTCTAATTTCCATAATATCATTATTACAGCTTCTGTACACTGTTTTCTTCATCATACACATATCTGGGCATTAGAATCCAAGTGGGGCCCACATCATCATTCATTTATAATATACAAAAATATGCAAAATAATTTATTTATTAATTAATAATTAAATATCCATACATGTACAGTACAAAATAATTGGTTCTCACATTTCAGCAGCATAACGGCTACTATTTACCTAGCTTCCATGCACATAAAATACAATTCTAATTTCAGCTAAAAACCACAATTTGCACAGTTTCCAAGACATTCCATTTCCAAAATATTCTCATGAAATTATTCTCATTAAAATCATGCATCTATAATATCCCTACAGTCTACACATGCATCCCTTATGTGTCTAATGTTATCGACTTCTCGACAGCACTATACGTGATTCACTTATCCCGGGCTACAAATCATTTCACCAATAATATTTATTAACCTCAATTTAATTTTTAAACTATTTTCCTTCAATAATTGTAGCCACATTTTACATCGAAAATATTAAATCAGTATAAATTCTATCAGTGCTAAAACAAAACTTCACCGTTTTAAGTCCGATTTCAAATTTGACTGCACCGGTGGATTCCTCATAATTTGTGATGTCCCGCCACTACATCTTATGACCTAACTTTTCCTTATTATCTTATACAACTTCATTTGATTTAGTTCATCAGTGCCATTCATTCCTTAACCTTAAGCTAATTATCTAATAGCTCATACAAATTTATTTACTTTCTATAAACATAAAATGATATACATAAATATCATTCCATTTCCACAGGATCTTATACATCATCTTATCTTACATCCCCGAAATCTTATATACATAAATGCTACTTGTACTGTACCGTAGCTGAATTTCAATTTACTGTATATAAACATATAAGTATACCTCCTATGCTAACTAGGAAGTGTATCGAGAAGGTACACTTCACTCTTTTCAAAACAAGCTCCTCTAGTCGGAGCGAGGCACACTTCAGATAATCTATAGGAAAAATGGTCGTAAAAGGGTGAGTTTACGCTTAGTAAGAAAAATATATAAAAGAGCGTACTATGCCTTATATGCATTTTTCCTACTTGGCTCTATAATGTCATGTAAAGCATTATAAAGCGTGCATTATAAACATCTTTCAAACATTATTTGCAAACATGCATACTTTTGCAATTGGCATGACAAATATACTTTGTATGCTTCTTTAAAATATAGCATACGTCATATATTTCTTCAAAACATAATTTACAGGCATACTTCGTAAACTTTCTTTGAAACATACATCGTATTCTTAAAACATACATCACATATCCTTTGAAATAGGATGGAGACTATATACAATTATTTAAGCGATTGCATCATCATATAAACCATTCATACCCATTTATATGATTCTAATCATGCATTAGTACAGTGGTGCACCATATAGAGGTCAGGGATTCTCTCCTGCCTTTAGTCATTCACAGTGAACACTAGTCAGGTGTCACTTGTGGTATTGAGGACCGGACTAGGGTTCCTCGCTTAACATAATAATATTGAGGACTTGATCAGAGTCTCTCGGCCATCAGAAATGTATAATCATCACGCAGTCCATAGTCTCAAAACATTTATAATTTACCTTTTTCAGAAAACACTTTTGTGTTTAAATCAAATAAGCTTTGAAAGCTCTTTTCATACATGGCAGTCGACTGGCCTCATAGGGTAGTCGGCTGCTGCTTCATAACTTCCTTTATCGAAATTATTTTCATTTAAATTTCTGATATTTTCATCTTTGAAAAAATATAAGGGCAGTCGACTGGCCCATATAGCAGTCGACTGGTTTTCAAACAGAATGCTTCTTAACAAATAGTAGTAGACTGGTCATATAGCAGTCGACTGTTTTCGAAACAAAATGCTTTTGGAAAATTAGCAGTCGACTGGTCTCATAGGGCAGTCGCTGGTTTTCAAACAGTATGCAATTTAGCAAATAGCAGTCGACTGTTCCTTATAGCAGTCGTCGACTGGTTTGAAACAGAATGCTTCTAGGTAAATAGCAGTCGACTGGCTTACATAGCAGTCGACTGGCTTACAAAGCAGTCGACTAGCTTAAATCGATTTTCAGAAAACGGCGTTTTGGATGTCTCTAGGCAGTCGGCTGCCACTTAAGGTAGTCGGCTGCTCCTAGCCTAATTGGTACTAGGGGTAGAAACCAAATATACATCTTTTCCTACATGAAATTAGCTGGTGTTTCTCTCCAAACCGCATACAAACATCATAAAACATGCAGACATAGCCGCCTTACGTCCGTTACATAAATTCCTTACCTCAATTCCTTCGAGAACACGAAATCACTTGGCGCGTTAACCTTAGCTTTTCACTTCTTCAAACCTGAAATCATCATATCAATTTAAACCTTTAATTTATCACTATAGACATATCATACTAACTTAATACAACTCCATAACATGAACCAAATTGACTAAATCATCTTCTTCTCTTACCTTTGCTAGAGACCAAAATCTCAAACTTTAATATCTCCTCCAATACTTGGATTCAATCTACCAAACTTCGGATATCACTTAGTCTAGTGACAAGGATTGTTTTTCATTCAACAAACTAAATGAATCAATGGATGGATGAGGAGGTTTGTCAAGGTAACTATGGAAGGAAAATTTGGAAACTTGGAGAGCACGTTGGAGAGGGCTAGAAGAGTTGATACCGTGGGGTGATAGGAGGGATGATGAGTTATGCTACATGCATTAATTGCTTCTTATCCCATCATCAATCTCAGCCATGCTTTCCTCCTTGACCCCCTTTTGACTCATTTGACCATTAATAAATTGGTATCCTCTCTTCCATATGACTCATCCATTCAATCACCAAATCAAAATTCTGATTTTACTTCTTTTCTCCTATTCAATTTATTTTCCTGATATCTACATTAATTATTTAAATAAATTAACTTTCAACTTTCTTATTTCTTCTATATTCCATACATCATTCATACATCATTTATACATCAACTTCATATTCATTTAATCATATTAGATTGAAATACTTTACAAACATGGAGGAATTACATGGAATTTTGGGGATTTCACATCCTTCCCACCTTAGAAAATTTGGTCCTCCAAATTTGGCTTAGCTTATCAAGTGAATAACTCTGGATACCTTTCTTTCATTAAGCTCTCTAGCTCTCATGTCTCTTCTTTCGTTTTATGGTATTGCCATAGAACTTTCACTAATGGGATCGTCTTAGACCTCAAAACTTTCTCTTTTCTGTCCAAAATCCGAATCGGCTTCTCTACATAGCTCATATCTTCCCTTATCTCCAAGGGCTCATACTCAATGACATCAGACGGATCCGGATTATACTTCCGAAGCATCGATACATGAAACACATTATGCACTCCCGATAGCTCCGGAGGCAATGCCAATCTGTAGGCAACATCACCTATTCGATTTAAGACCTCAAATGGACCAATGTAGCGAGGACTCAACTTACCTCGTCTGCCAAATCTCATGATTCCCTTGGATGGAGAAACTTTCAAGAACATAAAATCTCCAACCAAGAACTCAAGTGGTCTCCGTCGAGCATCCGCATAGCTCTTTTGTCTACTCTGAGCTGTCTTAAGCCTTTGACAAATCAACTTAACATCTTCTGAAGCTTGCTCGACTAAATCTGGGGCCAACAGCTTGCGCTCGCCCACTTCTTCCCACCCAATCGGAGATCGACACCTTCTTCCATATAGAGCTTCATATGGTGCCATCCCGATACTTGCATGATAACTATTATTATATGGGAACTCAGCCAATGGCAGATGGTCATCCCAGGAGCCTTTAAAATCCATAACACAAGCTCTCAACATATCCTCGAGCGTCTGAATAGTGCGCTTGGACTGTCCATCAGTCTGCGGATGAAAAGCTGTGCTGAAATTTAGCTTAGATCTCATGGCTTCTTGGAAATGCTCCCAAAAGTGAGAGGTAAACCTGGAATCTCTATTAGAATTGATGCTCACTGGAACACCGTGTAATCTTACAACATCTTTTACATACATATCTGCCAAAGCATTGAGTGTATCTGTTGACTTCATAGGTAGGAAGTGAGCTGACTTGATTAGCCTATCGACGATCACCCAAATACCGTCATGATTCCTCTTGGTTCTGGGTAATCCCATAATAAAGTCCATCGTAATGTGTTCCCACTTCCACATAGGTATAGGCAGAGGATGCAGTAATCCTGCTAGCTTTTGGTGCTCTACCTTAACCTGTTGACATGTGAGACACTTTGTCACAAAATTAGCTATGTCTCTCTTCATGCCATTCCACCAATACACCTTGTGAAGATTATGATACATCTTCGTATTTCCTGGATGCAATGTGTACTTAGTGGCATGTTTCAGTCAAGATCAACTTCTTCAATTCATTATCATTAGGAACACATATACAACTCCTAAACCTCAAAATTCCATCACTACTAACATCAAATTCTGAGGTCATACCTAACTGCATCTGATTCATAGCCTCAGTGCATCTATCATCCTCCTTTTGAGCACTTCATATTCTGTCCATTAACTCTGGCTCAATCCTCAAACTAGCCTTCATTCCAAATTGCTCATTAGGCCTAACATTAAAGTTGAAGCTTGCAAACTGCTCGATTAGCTCATACTCTTTTATCATCATATAAGATACCATACTTACATGCTTCTAGCTCAGAGCATCCGCCACCACATGAGCTTTCCTTGAGTGGTACAAGATCTCACAATCGTAGTCCTTTAGAAGCTCGAGCCATCTTCCTTCCCTCATGCTTAATTCTCTTTGAGAGAACAAATATTTCAGACTTTTGTGATCCGTAAAAATCTGAAATTTCTCACCATATAAGTAATGCCTCCATATTTTTAGGGCAAACACTACTGCAGCTAACTCCAAATCATGAGTCAGGTAGTTCTTCTCATTGTCCTTTAACTATCTAGAACCATATGCTACTACCTTACCATGTTGCATTAGTACACAACCCAAGCCTTGCCCTGAGGCATCATTATACACCGCAAATCCACCTGAACCACTAGGATGGTGAGGATTAGTGCAATTGTTAGCCTGCGCTTTAACTCTTGGAAGCTACACTCATAGGCTTCATTCCACTCATACTTCACCTCCTTGTGCATCAAGCACGTCAATGGAGCAGCTAGTTTCGAGAAACCCTCTACAAATCTTCTATAGTAGCCAGCTAAACCCAAGAAACTCCTAATCTCCGTCACTGTCTTCGGTCTTTCCCATTGGAACACCGCTTTAATGTTCGATGGATCAACCGAGACTCCATCTTTACTGATAATGTGACCTAAGAAGGAGATTTGGTTCAACCAGAAATCACACTTACTTAGCTTGGCATATAGTCCTCTAACTTTGAGGGTTTGCAGAACTATCTTCAATTGCTGCTCATGCTCTTCTCGAGACCTCGAGTACACCAAGATGGCATCGATGAAAAAAATGACAAACTGGTCTAGGTATGCCTTGAACACATCTTTCATCAAGTTCATGAAGGCTGTGGGTGCATTGGTCAGACCGAACGGCATCACCAAGAACTCATAATGACTGTACCGTGTCCTGAATGCAGTCTTAGGGATATCTTCGTTCCGAATCTTCAACTGATGATATCCTGACCTCAAGTTTATCTTGGAAAAGACTTGTGCACCCTTTAACTGATCAAAGAGGTCATCTATCCTGGGAAGAAGATACTTGTTTTTGATGGTCACTTTATTCAACCATCGGTAGTCTATACACAGCCTCATGCTGCCATCCTTCTTCCGAAAAAAGAGCATAGGAGCACCCCAAGGGGATACGCTAGGCCGTATAAATCCCTTGTCTAGCAACTCCTGAAGCTACTTCTTCAACTCTTCCAATTCCACTAAGGCCATCGGATAGGGAGATCTCAAAATGGGCTCAGTCCCTAGCACCAAGTCAATCGTAAACTCCACTTCCAAATCTGGAGGAAGTCCTGGAAGATCATCTGGAAACACTTCTGGAAAATCCTTGACTACAGGAATTTCATGGAGTCCAGGACGTTTCTGATCTACGTCTTCCACATAAGCAATAAACCCTTCACATCATCAGACATACTTTTCATTACTTTCATTTGCAAACAAGTCAAGACATAAACTTAAACATCCTTTTTGTATTAATTACTTGCAAAACTTACAACGTAGCTAACGGGTGAAGAGAAGGTTACACTCTTAGCATAACAATCTAGTATAACATGATTCTTAGCTAACCAATCCATACCCAAAATAACATCAAATCCATACATATTTAGTAGGATTAGGTCAGCTATTGATTCCCTTTCTCCTACCCGTAGCTTACAGTTTCTATACACTAACTCTATCATTTGTGATTCCTTAAAAGGTGTGCTTATTTGCAATAAGTGTCCTAAAGGCTCAGGCTCAATAGGTACTTTCATAGCAATCTTAGGTGACATAAAAGAATGCGCAGAGCCCGGATCAAATAATGCAGTGACACTTATATCAATCAAGTAAATCTTACCTTTAATCACTTTGGACGAGGCATCAGTAGACTCTTCGTCGATGGCAAACACTAGCCCTTAGGTCACAGCTTTCTTTCCTTTCTCTGCAGCAGTGGCCTTAGGTTGTGGTTGAGGGGTCTTATCAGATTCCTCGGGCACCCTCTGATCTCTCTTAGGGCATTCTCTAATCATGTGCCCTTTCTCACCACATCTGAAACAAGCACCACTCGCCAAGCAACATAGCTGTAATTCGTGAAATTTCCCGCATTGCTCACACCGTTGCATCGTGCTTTTCGGTGAGCTAGCGGTACTTCCTACTGGATATCGGGATCTCTCATCACTTATCTTGATCCCGGTAGCTCTAGGAGTACCTATATCATCATCATCATCATCATCATCATCGTAACTCCAAATTTACTGCATTTCCATAAAAACATTTTAGTAAATTAAAAATCATCTTCTTATACTTTACTTACCTATAAAAACTCCTTCAGACCGTCTACTTCTCCGATATGGATACCTATCACTTGGAGCTTTCTCATCCGACTTCCGCTTCATTGGTTCTTTACCTTTACCCTTAGCTCGGAAGTCAGCATGATAAAGATCTTAGTCCTGCTTGCATAACTGAGCCTTACGGACCACCTCTCCATAAGCAATAATATCCATCGGATACAGTTTCGATCTAATAGGGGACTTCAATCTCTCTATGAACCTATAGATCTTGTGTCCTTCATCTCTGAGGACTTTTGGGTCGAATCTACTCAAGGTAGTAAACTTCGATTCATATTGATTCACAGTCATTTTACCTTGAGTCAAACTCAAGAATTCAATCTTCAGTCTATTCCGATCAGTGCGTAGGATGTACTGCTCATTAAAAGCTTCCACAAATCGATCCCACGTAACTTTATCATATCGGGCCTCCAACACAGTCCGAGTGGCTTGCCACTAATACTCAGCATCATCAATCAACAGATAGGTGGCCAAGCCTACTTTCTCCCTTTCAGAGCAGGGCATGTATTCAAAAGATTTTAGGACCGCTTTCATCCAGTTCTCGGCGGTCAACAGATCTCTTTCCCCCTTAAACTTGGGCGGATCCAACTTCTTGAATTCTTTTATCAATGACACACTACAATATGCCCTAGGATCCCGTCTTCCCGTAGCTGGGACTGGTGGGGGTACTTCTGTGGGAGGGACAACAGGTGTAGCTGCTTGGGTACTTGTGGCCACATTTGGAAAGCTTGACATAAACTGGGTAAACATTGTGGTCATATTCTCCATATGCTTCTCTATTTTCGCTAGCCTTGTATTCGGGCTATACGGTGGAGATGGAGGAACTGGGGTTTCTTCTTCGCAACCCCGTCCTCTTCCTCTACTTGTACCTCTTCTACGTGAGCTCATGCTGTAAATATAATCATCGTTGAGCTCTTTAGTATAACTATAAACAGTTATACTACGCAGTTGTATTCAGACAAGGACAATACAATTGGGGATATACTCTATTTCTAGCTTCTTGACACTGACAACTACCAATCAAATCACTCTGATACCAATCTGTGATGTCCCCGCCACTACATCTTATGACCTAACTTTTCCTTATTATCTTATACGACTTCATTTGATTTAGTTCATCAGTGTCATTCATTCCTTAACCTTAAGCTAATTATCTAATAGCTCATACAAATTTATTTACTTTCCATAAACATAAAAATGATATATATATATAAATATCATTCCATTTCCACAAGATCTTATACATATCTTATCTTACATCCCCAACATCTTATATACATAAATGCTACTTGTATTGTACCGTAGATGAATTTCAATTTACTGTATATAAACATATAAGTGTACCTTCTATGCTAACTGGGAAGCGTATCGAGAAGGTACACTTCACTCTTTTCAAAACAAGCTCCTCTAGTTGGAGCGAGGCTCACTTCAGGTAATCTGTAGGAAAAATGATCGTAAAATGGTGAATTTACGCTCAGTAAGAAAAATATGTAAAAGAGCGTACTATGCATTTTTCCTACTTGGCTCTATAATGTCATGTAAAGCATTATAAAGCGTGCATTATAAACATCTTTCAAACATTATTTGCAAACATGCATACTTTTGCAATCGGCATGACAAACATACTTTGTATGCTTCTTTAAAATATAGCATACGTCATATATTTCTTCAAAACATAATTTATAGGCATACTTTGTAAACTTTTTTTGAAACATACATCGTATTCTTAAAACATACATCATGCTTCTTTACTTCAAAACATACATCACATATCCTTTGAAATAGGATGGAGACTATGTACAATTATTTAAGCGATTGCATCATCATATAAACCGTTCATACCCATTTATATGATTCTAATCATGTATTAGTACAGTGGTGCACCATGTAGAGGTCAGGGATTCTCTCCTGCCTTTAGTCATTCACAGTGAACATTAGTCAGGTGTCACTTGTGGTATTGAGGACCGGACTAGGGTTCCTCGCTTAACATAATAATATTGAGGACTTGATCAGAGTCTCTCAGCCATCAGAAATGCATAATCATCACGCAGTCCATAGTCTCAAAACATTTATAATATACCTTTTTCAGAAAACACTTTTATGTTTAAATCAAATAAGCTTTGAAAGCTCTTTTCATACATGGCAGTCGACTGGCCTCATAGGGCAGTTGGCTGCTGCTTCATAACTTCTTTTATCGAAATTATTTTCATTTAAAATTTAGATATTTTCATCTTTGAAAACATATCAGGGCAGTCGACTGGTCCATATAGCAGTCGACTATTTTTCAAACAGAATGCTTCTTAACAAATAGCAGTTGACTGGTCATATAGCAGTCGACTGTTTTCGAAACAAAATGCTTTTAGAAAATTAGCAGTCGATTGGTCTCATAGGGCAGTTGCTGGTTTTCAAACAAAATGCAATTTAGCAAATAGCAGTCGACTGTTCCTTATAGCAGTCGACTGGTTTGAAACAGAATGCTTCTGGGTAAATAGAAGTCGATTGGCTTACATAGCAGTCAACTGGTTTGAATCGACTTTCAGAAAACGGCGTTTTGGATGTCTCTAGGCAGTCGACTGCCACTTAAGGCAGTCGGCTGCTCCTAGCCTAATTGGTACTAGGGGTAGAAACCAAATATACATCTTTTCCTACATGAAATCAGCTGGTGTTTCTCTTCAAACCACATACAAACATCATAAAACATGCAGACATAGCCGCCTTATGTCCGTTACATAAATTCCTTACCTCAATTCCTTCGAGAACACGAAATCACTTGGCGCGTTAACCTTAGCTTTTCACTTCTTCAAACCTGAAATCATCATATCAATTTAAACCTTTAATTTATCACTATAGACATATCATACTAACTTAATACAACTCCATATCATGAACCAAATTGACTAAATCATCTTCTTCTCTTACCTTTGCTAGAGACCAAAATCTCAAACTTTAAGATCTCCTCCAATACTTGGATTCAATCTACCAAACTTCGGATATCACTTAGTCTAGTGACAAGGATTGTTTTTCATTCAACAAACTAAATGAATCGATGGATGGATGAGGGGGTTTGTCAAGGTAACTATGGAAGGAAAACTTGGAAACTTGAAGAACACGATAGAGAGGGCTGGAAAAGTTGCTGCCGTGGGGTGATGGGAAGGATGATGAGTCATGCTACATGCATTAATTGCTTCTTATCCCATCATCAATCTCAGCCATGCTTTACTCCTTGACCCTCTTTTGACTCATTTGACCATTAATAAATTGGTATCCTCTCTTCCATATGACTCATCCATTTAATCACCAAATCAAAATTCTGATTTTACTTCTTTTCTCCTATTCAATTTATTTTCCTGATATCTATATTAATTATTTAAATAAATTAACTTTCAACTTTCTTATTTCTTCTATATTCCATACATCATTCATACATCATTTATACATCAACTTCATATTCATTTAATCATATTAGATTGAAATACTTTACAAACATGGAGGAATTACATGGAATTTTGGGGATTTCATATAATTTCTACATTCACATGGCATCCTAAATTCATCAAATGCAGCCATGAATTCATCTCCCCTTAGCCGTGGCCAAATGATATTTATGGTGGAATTCTTGGTTTTTCAACATTTTAGCCTTTCTTTCATGTGCATTCATGCTTAGCCATGTTCATTCATCATTTTGGCATCATCATCATGCATGAAACTACATGGAAACATGAAGACGCCATCATGGCTGAATGCTCCAAGGAAAGATTCAATGAGATTTAATCAAAACCAATGCTAGATTCATGTTTAACAAGCTCAAATACATCATTTTTCAACCTTGGAATCAAATAAATCCTCATGTATAAGAAGAGCTTACCTTGAATGAAATCCTTGGACTCTCTTTCCTCTTGATTTTGTCACTTTTACACTAAGATTTTGGTATAGAGTTGCAGAGAATTGAAAATTAGAGGGAGTTGTAGAAGAACTTTTCTTAATTTAATGAGGTTTAATGGTGTTTAAGAGAGGTTTTCTTTTTCCAAGCTTTTAGCTATGGTGGACATGAATGGGAGGTAGAAGATGGGAAAATAGTGACCGTTTGCAGCTTATGAAGAATAATTTAGAAGGTTCTTTTAGGGAAAAATGACCAAAATGCCCTTCGTTATGAATTTTAGGACAAAAATGCCCTTAAGTTTTGTAATTTTTATAACTATGTAATTACACTCCAAAAATTCAAATTCCATCACCAAAAATTATTATTAAAAATATTTTAATGAATAAAGGTGGTTTGATTCGGGTTTGACCTATCGTGAAGGTAAAATTACGAGAGTACCCTTATCGAACCAATCACGTAAAATTTATATTTAACCACCGATTCGATCGCCTGTTGACATAACCTAGGACTTATTTTCATGCATAATATCATGCTATATTTACTTAGTCCAAATTCATTTTAGTTTGGTCGCAATTTACGAAAATGCCACCGGGCTATGTCCTTAATCGTCATTTTTAAAAATTTTTGCATGCTTCCCAAAAATAATCTAAAAAAGGATTTTAGACTCAAAATTCTTACCTTAGGCTTATCGTACCCTCCAGATACTATTTGGACAGTCTCACATCCATTCGGGCACTATAGGGCCAGTGGGGCCCACATCACTGTTTCACTTATAACCTGCGAAATACATAAGAATTGAATAGTGATTAAATGTCTAACACATGTACAGTAATGGTATAACTGGCTCTCACAATACACACTTACCTCTTTCATCTTTATCGAGGTTGATAAATGTGCTTATTGGGGTGGATTGAGGTTTGGTTTCATCCATCCCAAATCGTTTGAGCAAGTCCTTAGTGTACTTAACTTGATTTATAAAAATTCCATATTTACTTTGTTTTACTTGGAGCATTAGAAAGAAAGTTAGTTCCTCCATGATGCTCAATTCAAATTCACCTTGCATTAATTTGAAGAAAGTTTTGCATAAAAATTCATTTGTGGATCCAAAAATGATATCTACATAAATTTGAACAACTAGCAAATCATTACCCTTAGATTATATAAACAAAGTTCTGTCTTCCTCACCTTTTGCAAAACCTTTTTCAATCAAAAACTTGGATAGTCTTTCATACCAAGCTCTAGGAGCTTATTTTAATCCATATAAAGCATTTGAAAGTTTGAAAACATGATTGAGAAGCTTTGGATTGCTCTACATAAACATCTTCATTTATGAACCTATTTAGAAGTGCATTTTTAACATCCATTTGATAAAGTTTGAAATTTTTGTAACATCTAAAAGCAAGCAGCATCCTAATAGCTTCTAATCTAGCTATCGGAGCATAAGTCTCATCATAGTCTATTCCTTCTTTTTGCCTATATTCTTGTGCCACTAATTTAGCCTTCTTTTTTATTATCACATTATTTTCATCCATTTTACTCTTGAATATTCATTTGGTTCCAATAATTAGATGATCATTAGGTCTTTCCACAAGATTCCAAACTTTACTTCTTTCAAAATGATTTATTTCCTCTTGCATAGCCATAACCCAATTTTCATCCTTTAAAGCCTCATACACATTCTTTGGTTCAAATTGAGACACAACAGCTACATCTGGGCAAATATTTCTATAGGATGATCTAACTCTAACTCCAATCTTTGGATCTCCAACAACGCCATTATTTTTCACATAATTAAGTTCTCAAGGACATCTAGATTCTTTCTGAATTGTCTCTTGATCTAATAACTCCTCCTTTTTATTTATGTTAAGGTCTTCTAATTGTTTACTAACATCTTTATATTGAGATGGATAAAATATTGGTTCATCAAATATTTCCACATCATCATTAAGATTAGTTTTATTAGAGAAATTTGACTCATCAAAGATCACATGTATTGACTCTTCTACAACAAGTGTTCTTTTGTTGAAAATCCTATAAGTCTTAGAATTTAAGGAATATCCAAGAAAGCTACCTTCATCACTTTTTACATCAAACTTTCCTATATTATCTTTTTCGTTGTTCAAAACAAAACATTTGCATCCAAAAGGATGGAAATAGGTAAATTAGGCCTTTTTCCTTTATAAAGTTCATATGGTGTTTTCTTTAATGTTGGCCTAACCATAACTTTATTTATAATATAGCATGAAGTGTTAATGGCTTTCGCCCAAAACTATTTTGGCAAGTTATTTTCACAAAGCATGGTTCTAGTCATTTCCTCTTAGGTTTTATTTCTCCTTTCAACTACCCCATTTTGTTGAGGAGTTCTAGGAGCAAAAAAATTATGGTTAATTCCATTGTCATTACAACAAGTATCAAAACCAAAATTTTCAAATTCTTTTCCATGATCAATTCTAATACTAGTGATTGAATAACCCTTTTAATTTTGAGTGATTTTTGAAAAAGCAATGAATTTGTCAAGGCTTCATTCTTAACACTTAAGAAGAGTACCCAAGTGAACCTAGTAAAATCATCAACTATAAAAAGTCCATAGTGTTTTCCTCCTAAGCTAGTAGTTCTAGTTGGTCTAAAAAGATCTAAGTGAAGGAGTTGGAGTGGCCTAGAAATAGAAACACACCTCTTATATTTGAAAGAAACTCTATTGTGTTTTCCTCTTATACAAGCTTCACATACTTTATTATTTTCAAATTGAAGCTTAGGCAATTCTATAACTAGGTCTCTTTTAGCTAGTTTGGACAAAACAAGCATGCTAGCATGGCCTAATCTCCTGTGCCACAACCAAGATTCATCTCCTTTTGAGGCCATAAAGCATACATTTTTGTTGTTTAGTTCATCTAAGTGCACAATGTAAATGTTTCCTTGTCTACGTCCAATGAAAAGTATTTGGTTGGCTTTAGCATCACAAAGCATAATTGACTATGTTCATCTAAGTGCACAAAACATGGCAACACAAAGCATCAAACACAACCTTAAAACCTCTATCATAATTGACTAATACTAAGCAAGTTATGCTTTAATCCTCTAACATACAAACATTTTCAATAGTAGAAGAAGAGTTACCAATGGAGCCGATCCCTTCAATTTGCCCTTTGGAGTTGTCCCCAAATGTGACTTTCCCACCACTTTTAGGCTTTAGGATTTTGAATCGATTTTTGTCACAAATTATGTGTCTTGCGCATCCACTATCAAGATACCAATGCTCCTTTGACTTTGCCTTGTAGCAATGCTCTTTCTCCTACAACCAAACACATCGAACTTTTACCTTAGGTACCCAAATTTTCTTAGGTCCTTAAAAGTTAGTACAAATTATCTTTGATCCTTTAGGGATCCATTTCAATTTCAAGGATTCATCATTTGAATTTATAGCATGCTTAGGTATCCAAATCTTCTTAACTAATTTTCCTCTAAAAGTGGTTTTTCTGTATGTGAATGCTTGTGAGAAGTGTCCTATTCTATTGCATGAAGGGCACGTAGACACCTTATTTTGTGCGGGGTCTTTTAGAATTATTGTGCCTGTTGAGTTATTTATATTCGAGTCCAAAACTAAATCAATTTTTATATAAGTCCAATTGTACTGATAAGTAAATCTCGAGACTTGATTCTAAATTCTTCTAAATTATCTAATTGGATTTTTTTTGTTTGAATTCTAGCTTGACTCGAATTTTTTTATTTTCATAAAATATAACAAAATAAAATCCCGCTTGTCTCAATGGTAACATGAGTGTAAGGCTCAGGTACTTAAGGGTGCTAGGGGTCGAGCCTCAAAAAACATGCTTAAGTCATTATCGTGAGTTCTTTAGGAGCCTTGGGACAAAGCCGTGAGGGTGACGATCGCCTAGAGTGGACAATACGTTGCTAGTGAGTGTTGGGCGAACGCCTACTCTCGCTGTCAAAGCAAACATATGCTGTGTGGGATGCCAAGGGAATACTCACCGATGACCCACTGAAACGGGTGAGGCATTGACGTTGTAAGAGTAAACCTGGGGTGAAGTCGCCTAGGGGATGTTCACCGACGGCCTGGTGAGATGGGCGAGGCTCTTACAAATACTCCCTCGTTTTTACATCCTTGGGTTGCCTCCCTAATAGCGCTTTTATTTAATGTCGTTAGCTCAACTGCTCTACCTTCCATCATCCAATCCCAAGCCTCAATTTTTTTATCGATTTCTTGAGTTCCTTCTTCTCAAGATTTTTGCTCGTGGCTATTTCTTACTCATCTTTAAGAACATGCTTTTCATTACCTTTTAATTTCCTTTTGGAAGTGCATAGTTCCCTTAAAAACTTGGCATCGCAAGGCACTTGATCATTAATTTCATCAAGGAGAGGAATATTGACTTCTATTTTCCTAAATATCTTCAATGTCTCTTTGTCTTGCTCTTTGTTTGTAGCTCTTGCAAACCTACTAAGAAAAGGAGGAGGGTAAGTAGAAGCATTAAAAGGAATTTGTTTATCACTTACCTCAGCTTTAGATTCTTTAATTTCAACATCCTCATAGTGCTTTATAAAGTTGTCGAAATTCTTTCTCCCTTTTACATTATGCATGTCGACAACTCCTTCTTTAATATTGAAATCGGTTTCATCCTCCCTTTCTATAAAGTTGTCGACATCCTCATGTGCACTTTCCTTGGATTCAATTTCCCTTTAACTTTTCAAGGTGATGTTAGTAGCATTATCTCTTAGATTCTCCATAGGTTGAGAGGTCATAACTTCAATGTTACTTAAGGAATTCATTATTTGACTCACATGGTGCTCAATATTCTTAATATAAACATCAGTCTCTTGTGAAAATTGTAAAGTGTTAATTTCAAGAGTCTTAACAATATCTTCAAGAGACATACCCGAGTCTTGAGGTAGAGCTTGATATGTATCTTGAAATGGCGCATTGTAAACCTCATATTGATTCTCATAACTAAAATTAGAATGATCCCACCACCCTTAATTGTAGGTATCGTAGTGTGGTTTATAATTATAGCATGGATCATAATTATAGTATGGTTCATAAGCTTGCTCCATGGAGTCCTCTTACTTTTTGTCTTAGGTGGTAGTGATGGTGGATGTTGTGGTGTTTGTGGCACCATGCTTTGGGTTGCTTGTATGTAATCCCTAATCTTTTGAAGTTTGTGACTAGAATCTTCGTTAGACAAGCAATCCCTAAAAAAGAAAAGAAAAGGAAAAGAAAAAAAATATACTTTAAATTAAAATAATTAACCTAAACAAATTTTAGTCCTCAGCAATGGCGCCAAAGTTTGATGAGTGTCGTTAGTCACCAAAAATAAAATTTTCTAACTCTACTATGCAGATAGTAGAGCAAGGGTCGAACCCATAGAGACTGAATTATTTAAGTTAATTATTAAATTAAAAATCTAATTTTAAGGTTTAGGAAAAGAAGAAGAAATTTTGGGGTTTTGGAGTTTTGTAAGCTATGCCTAAAATAGAGAAAACAATGATTATTAAATATCAAAAAGCTTCAGTTACGAGGCAATTAATTAGTCTTGGATTTTAACGTTGATAATTGATAACAAAATATTATTGTCAATTAAATAATTAACCGTAGCATAATAACAAGCTTTGTTACACCATCATTCCTTATTGAGTCGTTAGTTAAAACAAGCTCTTTAACTAATCTCTAACTACTTAACCTACTTAGAACAAGCTCTCTAGGTATAAGTTATAGCAGCATTAACAACAAGAAAGATTGGGTTGATATTAGATAATAATCACATAAGCTCGTTCATTTAATCTAAACCTTAATTCTCCTCCATCTCTAGTGATTAACTCCACAAGCAATTGCGAACTTATGTTTTTAATCTGGCGGTAGATTATTTAATTTAACTAAATAGTGTACACCCTATCTAATCAAACAAACAATCATTATAATGTGCTTAGAGAATCTTGGATATTTAATTAACAATTATATAATAGGTTCAAGTATCTCACAACATGCTTTTCCCAAGAATAATCAATTTACCTTATAACCGAATAGGAAAACTACTCACTAGACATATTCAAGATCATAAAATTTAATTTTATTGTTATAAAGAAGACAATTATCATGCAATAAACAATTAAGCTATCAATCTTTAATAATATCAAACAAGAAATCTATAATCAAGATTATGATCTAATAAGATTCTAACAAACAATAATTAAAAATAGAACAAGCAATTGTAAAGTCTAAAAAATATCCAAGAAAGAAATCATTAAGAATAAAAAAATAAAAAGAAAATAATTTTATAAAACAATAATAAGAAATCAGCAAGTATAGGAAAGGAAAGAAAAATAAAATATTTTGGCTAAACTTAATATAAGAATCAGCAACTAATTAACAATAAAGAAAAATAAAATTTTTATTAAAAACCCTAAAAAAATTCCTACAAGACTAAAAGAGGGAAGAGGGATGTTGTTTATGAGAGCCATGTGCTCTTCATATAGACCTAAGGAAGAGTTTAAAAGACTTTCCTAAGTAATGTGGGATTCAAATAAGAGTTTACTTGAGGAATAAGTAATTTGACTAGTCAAACTCTTTTCTTTATCTCATCATCTTTTTACAATTATTTTCTAAATAAAATTCCTAAGGCCTATTTTTATTAATTAATTACAGATTTAAGACATAATAAAATTAAAAAATTATCTTGTCTCAACAATATCTTGTCTTGAACTTGCTTTGTTGGAATTTCTTCTCAATCTCGTTATTTCTACCTAGAATTTCGTACTAATTTGTCCAGATGTTTAACCTATCAAACGAACTCCGATTTTCGCGATCTTATACATTCTGGAAACCTTGAGAAGTCCTCTACAACTTCTATGAAGGTCACTTCTTAAGATCAGGTCTTAAGTTGGTCCAATTCATCAATCTTTTGAACTGGGTAGAAAAATTCACACTTTGCTCTTTTTAGCTCTTTTTTATTCCAACTTTGATATTTAATACCTAAAACATATAATAAACATTAGCAAACTATTTTAGGCATAAAACATCAATAAAATAAATATATTAGCACATATAAAATTAATAAAAAATCATCATATCAAAAAATATCAGCCAATTAATGCAAAGTGTCTACATACTTTAGAACTATATCACCTTTCTGCATATGATCTCTTATAAAATGATGCCTTATTTCAATGTGCTTAGTTCTAAAATGTTGTATAGGATTTTTGGTGAGATCAATAACACTAGTATTATCACATTTGATGGGAATTTGGTTCATCTCTATTCCATAGTCACTCATTTGTTGCTTAGTCCACAACACTTGGGCACAACAACTTCCGGATGCAATATATTCCGCTTTGGTTGTGGATTGAGCTACACTATTTTGTTTCTGTGAAAACCATGAGATGAGTTTATTCCCTAAGAATTGGCAAGTACCATATGTGTTTTTCTTATGAACTTTGCATTCATCAAAATCCGCATTAGAATAAGCATGAAGGGTAAAAGTTGAGACTCTAGAATGCCATAGTCCTAAGAAAGAAGCTTTTCTAAGGTATCTAAAGAATCTTTTAACAGCTTGTAAGCGTGATTCTCTAGGAGATAATTGAAATCTAGCACTTAAACAGACACTAAACATTATATCAAGCTTACAAGCAGTAAGATATAGTAATGAGTCAATCATAGACCTATATAGTTTAGTGTTTACACACTTATCTTCTTCGTCTTTGTCAAACTTGATAGATGTGCTCATTGGGGTGGATTGAGGTTTGGTCTCATCCATACCAAATCTTTTGAGCAAGTCCTTAGTGTACTTAGATTGATTTATAAAACTTTTATCTTTACTTTATTTTACTTGGAGCCTTAGAAAGAAAGTTAGCTCTCCCATCATGCTCAATTCAAATTCACCTTACATTAATTTGAAGAAATTTTTGCACAAAAATTCATTTGTGGATCCAAAAATGATATCATCTACATAAATTTGAATCACTAACAAATCAATACCCTTAGATTGTATAAACAAAGTTTTGCCTTCTTCGCCTCTTGCAAAACCTTTTTTAGTAAAAAACTTGGATAGTCTTTCATACCAAGCTCTACGAGCTTATTTTAATCCATACAAAACCTTTGAAAGTTTGAAAACATAATTGGGAATCTTTGAATTTTCAAAATGGGGGTTGCTCTACATAAACCTCTTTATTTATGAATCTATTTAGAATTGCACTTTTAATATCCAATTGATAAAGTTTGAAATTTTTGTAACATGTAAAGGCAAGTAGCATCCTAAAAGCTTCTAATCTAGCTGTCGAAGCGTAAGTTTCATCATAGTCTGTTTCTTCTTCTTGCCTATATCCTTGTGCCACTAATTTAGCCTTATTTCTAATTATCACATTATTTTCATCCATTTTATTCTTGAATATCCATTTGGTTCCAATAATTGGATGATCATTAAGACTTTTCACAAGATTCCAAACTTTACTTCTTTCAAATTGATTAAATTCCTCTTGCATAGCCATAATCCAATTTTCATCCTTTAAAGCCTCATACACATTCTTTGGTTCAAATTAAGACACAAAAGCTACATGTTAGCAAATATTTCTATAGGATGATCTAGTTTTAACTCCAATATTTGAATCTCCAATAACGTCATTATTTTTCACATAATTAAGTTCTTAAGGACATCTAGATTCTTTCTCAATTGTCTCTTGATTGAATGACTCCTCTTTTTTATTTATATCAAGAACTTCTAATTGTTTACTAACATCTTTATCTTGAGATAGATCAATTATTAGTTCATCAAATATTTCCACATCATCATCAAGATTGGTTTTACTAAAGGAATTTGACTCATCAAAGATCAAATGTATTGACTCTTCTACAACAAGAGTTCTTTCGTTGAAAATCCTATAAGCCTCAGAATTTAAGGAATATCCAAGAAAGATACCTTCATCACTTTTTGCATCAAACTTTCCTAAATTATCTTTTCTATTGTTCAAAATAAAACATTAACATCCAAAAGGATGGAAATAGGTAATGTTAGGCCTTTTTCCTTTATAAAGTTCATATAGTGTTTTCTTTAAGATTGGCTTAACCATAGCTCTATTTATAACATAGCATGCCAAAAATTTTTGGCCAGTTATTTTCACGAAGCATGGTTCTAGCCATTTTCTCTAAGGTTTTGTTTCTCCTTTCCACTACCCCATTTTGTTAAGGTATTTTACAAGTGGAAAAATTATGGTTAATACTATTGTCATTATAATAAGTATCAAAACCATGATTTTCAAATTCTTTTCCATGATCACTTCTAATACTAGTGATTGAATAACCTTTTTTCATTTTGAGTGATTTTTACAAAAGTTATGAATTTGTCTAAAGCTTCATTCTTAACACTTAAGAAGAGTATCCAAGTGACCTAGTAAAATCATCAACTATAATAAATCTATAGTGTTTTCCTCCTAAGCTAGTAGTTGTAGTTGGTCCAAAGAGATCTAAGTGAAGGAATTGAAGTGGTCTAAAGGTATAAACACACCTGTTAGATTTGAAAGAAATTTTCTTATGCTTTCCTTTTACACAAGCCTCACACACTTTATTATTTTCAAATTGAAGCTTGGGCAATCCTACAATTAGGTCTCTTTTAGCTAGTTTGGACAAAACATGCATGCTAGCATGACCTAATCTCCTATGCTATAACTAAGGTTTATCTTCTTTTGTGGCCATAAAGCATACATTTTTGTTGTTTAGTTCATCTAAGTGCACAATGTAAATGTTTCCTTGTCTATGTCCAATAAAAAGTATTTGGTTGGTTTTAGCATAAGAACATGGCAACACAAAGCATCAAACACAACCTTAAAACTTCTATCATAATTGACTAATACTAAGCAAGTTATGCTTTAATTCTCTAACATACAATGTAGTTACCAATGGAGCCAATCCTTTCAATTTGTCATTTGGAGTTATCCCCAAATGTGACTTTCCCACCACTTTTAGGCTTTAGGATTTCGAATTGGCTCTTGTCATCGATCATGTGTCTTGAGCATCAACTATCAAGATACCAATTCTCCTTTGAATTTGCCTTTTAGCAATACTCTTCCTCCTACAATCAAACACATCAAACTTTTACCTTAGGTCCCCAAAATTTCTTAGGTCCTTAAAAGTTAGTACAAATTATTTTTGATCCTTTAGGGATCCATTTCATTTTCAAAGATTCATCATTTGAATTTACAACATGCTTGGGTATCCAAATCTTCTTAACAAATTTCCTCTAAAAGTGGTTTTTCTAGATGTGCATACTTGTGAGGAGTGTCCTAGTCTATTGCATAAAGGGCACAAAAGTGATTTTTCATTATTAATAAGGAAATTTTTTAGGTGAGTTTCCTTATTTGATGCATTAAAATTTACTCCCTCCTTGTCAAAGAATGCTCTTTGGGTCTCTAGCATGTGATCAAGTTTTTGTTGACCTATATAAAATCTAGAAAAGAAGTTATGCAAATTAATGTTCTTTTTATTTAACTCATCTATTTTTAGATTTGCTTCTTCTAAATTCTTTTCACATTCTAATTTAGCATTCAGAAGCATTTCATTTTCCATTTTCAATTTTGAAATCATTTTCTTATATTTTATTTTCATGCTTTCAAATTCACTACTAAATCATCAATGACATCTTGCAACTCATCAAATGTATATTGATTAGTATCAAGTGAGTTGGAGTTTACCTTATCATCATTAATAGCCATAAAGCAAAGATTGGCCAATTCATCTTCAACATTTTCCTCTTCGAAACAATCATTATCGCTCCATGTAGATAACATTGCCTTCTTCTTTGGTTTCTTCTCACTTTGTTTTCTATAAGAAGGACAACCAAATTTAATGTGACTTGGTTTCTTGCATTCATAATAAAAAATGGGTTCTTGTTCTTTCCTACTAGTTTCTCCCTTACTAGAGTCTCTCCTAGGGGGTCTTATAAAATTTCCACTAGTTCTCATTGTCATAGATTTATTAAACGTTTTAGTAAATATTGCCATCTCAGTATCCTCATCATCAGCACTTTCTTCATTATCATCCTTATATTCCTCATGTGTGGTGAATTTCAATGCAACTCCAACTTTTTAGGAGGTTCTTGATTTCTTTTAATTTTCATTTTATAAGTGACTAAAGATCTCATAATTCATCTAGTGAGAGTGTGGGGGGATCCTTAAACTCTTTTATAATGGTTACTTTGGCTTCCCAAGACTTAGGTAAACTATTGAGAATTTTCTTTACCATCTCAACATTGTAATAGGTTTTACCTAAAGATTTTTAGTCCATCGATGATATCAGTGAAGCTAGTGAACATGTTACTAATTGACTCTTCGGTTTTCACTCTAAACAACTCATAATCATGAGTAAGCATTCCAATCTTAGTTTCCTTAACTTAAGTTGTTCACTCATGTGTAATAGCTAATTTGTCCCACACTTGTTTGACATTCTCACACAATGAGACTATTATATTCATTGGGCCTTAGTGCACCTTGACATTTAATTGTGCCATTCTAAAGTCTTTAGTGTCCCACTCATCTTCCTACTTAGGGACTTCTTCCCTATTAACCTTCTTAATTGGGATAAGAGGTCCTTTGAGTATGATTCTCCATACTTCATAATCATTTGCTTGAATAAATAACATCATCCTAGTTTTCCAATAGGCATAATTTTCATAGTTAAAGAGTGGTGGCCTAACCGTTAAGCGACCTTCTCCTTCAAGAGATATAGCTACACCAATTTGAGCTATCAAAATCATTTAAACTCGATGAAATTTAATCCAAATCAATCTCGAGCCTAACCTCTGATACCAATTGTTGTCTCTACTGAAGGAGGTGAATAGATTTTTTAGCTAAATTCTAGTTCTTAATGCTTAACTAGTTACTTAAACAAATTACACAATAAATTCACAAAAACAATAAATAAAAAGTAGGGACGAAGATGCAAACACAAGATTTATAGAAGTTCGGCCAATCTCTTGCCTATGCCCTTTCTCTTTGATCCTCTTGTCAAAGTGATGATTCCATTTTTCTTTAAGATTCAACACACACCACTTCTAGGTGTGGTGAGACTTCTAACGCTTCCTGTTGTAGGCTTAGGAAGAAAACTTTGAACCCTTTCTAAAGTGACTACCCAGTCATACAAACAATGAACCTCACTAGGTTACTCTTCCCTTTAGTGCAGAGAAGTGATCTGAAAAAAAGGTTGTATACAAAGTGAACTTTTTGAAGGTCGAGTTATAAAGATGAAGAGCAATGCGATAGAAGAAGATAGAATTTGAGCTTTTGATGCTTGCTAGAAGTTAGAAGATGATGAATACTGCTTCTTGTAGTCGTTAAACTCTTAAATGCTGGTATATATAGTCCACCCATGGCTAAGGCCAGTTGTTGGAGTATTTAATGCAAATCTTCCCATTGAAACCCTAAAAAACTAGCCATTGGGCACATTTCGTGTGGTAGGGTATCGATCCCTTGAATTGTTCCAACCTTCAAGGGTATTCTACTAACAAGGTATAGATCCCTTTTTTGTATAGGATCGATCTCTTACACTGTTCATATCTGCAAGAGTGTTCTGCCATCTTGCGATGGATCCCTTTACTATAGAGGATCGATCCCTTCTCCCTGTACTGATGATTTTGGGCAGTTTTGGGTTGACAAACGATGTAATCTTTGGTTTTAAATCATCCCAAATCATTTTTCAACTTTATGTAAGTATTTCTTGACTTAATCAAATGAAAATTTAGTCCAAATATTTATTAAGTAATTTTCTCAAAATTATAATCAATGAGTTTAGAGGAAAATTACTTAATCCCTTATCTTCTAAGTGCATAAAACAATTTCAATATACACTTGCATTTGATATTGTTGTAAAAATCATGAAAAACTTTATGCAAATTTACATATACATTAAGCATTTAATTGTGCTTAAGTTTTGGTCATTTCAAAATATTAATTTGTCAATTTGAAGTTGATAAAGTTTGAGTGTTAGTTTACTGCACCATGTTAGTGTGATCCACTTACTTCTAGAGATGAGCAGATGAAGACAATAAAGTTTATTTTTGGTTTGAGGCCAAGTATTCGAGGGAAATTAGCTGCTTTTGATATCGATAACTATGCTAAGGCTCTCCGCCGTGCCCAAATGGTGGAACTAGACTATGATATCACTTAGTAGGAATTTGGACTGAGGAACAAAGGAAAGGGTAAAGAGAAAAGGTTCAGTGAAAAGAAGCCTGACAAAGGCAAACAGGTGAGTAAGAAGTAGAAAACTTCTAGGTATAGATCGAGGGCAAGGAATCCATCTAATACAACATGTCAGAAGTGTGGTAAGCTCTATGGTTCCAAGCCTCGCTACAAAAATACTATAGCATGCTTCCATTGTGGCTAGTAAGGACATATGATTAGAGATTGTCCAAACCGCAAGGCTCCAAAAAAGACTTTTGAGCAGATGGCCAGTGATAAGGGAAAGGCAGTGGAAAAGGGCAAATGAACTATGGCTTAGGGATGAGTGTTTGCTTTAGACGAAGCATTTGCTCTTTACATTACATCAATCCTATGGGGTAAGCTTACTATTTCTGGTTTAGAAGCTTATGTGTTGATTGATCCTAGTTCTACTCATTCTTTTATAGCTCCATCTTTTGCTGCTAGGATGCATTGAACAGAATGCCATTCTATAGGTGAGCCATTTGTGTTGGTGATGCTTGCCTATGTGTTAGGAATGTTCTCTAGAGCTTCAACCTTAAGGGGTGTTTGGTAATTTGATATAGTTTTAAAATTGCAAAGTGAAAAAGGTTCAATGTCATCTGGTAAAGCCTATTGTAAAACTGGAATCTTAAATAATAAGATATGTTGCTGGAAGGATTACGAGGGTTGTGTTGGATTAACTTTGCTTTGATCTACTAAAGTATTTGATCTTCATGTTGGTATATGGTCCCAAATACTAAGCATGCCATTTTCAAAGCTCAGGTTCTACTCGCTTCTTTCGAGCTAATCTACTCAAACCAATTGCCACAAGAATGACATCATATAGGTGAAGGTTATACGTGCATCAGAGTATATATTACAATCCATTTTTTGTTGATGTTGGAAGGGAGGTATATGATTTTTTTCACGTGCAAATCAAGTATAGGTGAAGGTTGGCCTCCATGACAAGCAACAACAAATTAAGTGTTACTATGGATTTTTTTTCTCTTCACAAACTTTTTTTCTTTTTATATTGAAAAATATAAATTCATTATTTATTCTTATAAAAAATCAATTCATTATTATTCTCGTAACAAAGCCAGGACTTTTTACTAGTATTATATATTAGGCATACTTGTTCAATTTTGCGCATAATCATGCGATATTAACATTGAAAATTTTCTTGCGGGAATTGAAATTAATGCATGTAACTGGCATTACGTTTATTATTTCCCAAAAATTACTAAGCATAGAAATTTCAACCAATATTAAACTAGACTAAAATCATTATTATTGGAAAAATTTTATCATTCATAACTTTTGGTTTAATATGATTAATATCAAATAGTAAACGATGGTACTAATGATTAAAAAAAACTACGGGAGTAGAATCATTTTTTGGGGGGAAGGCTACAAATAGAGAGAGAATGATCTAGAAGGATTTACAGAGGGAGATGCTGTAAATATTCGAGAAAGAAAGAAAAAAAGTCAAATATTCGAGAAAAAAAAAAAAGTCAAAATGAATGGCGAGAATTGAATTATCCTTTATTCAACAGCACGCAAGCGAAGATTTCAACAACTACTATTCTCGTTTTTATCCAGCAAATAAACATCTCTGTTCCTCAGCTTTCCATTCTCTTCTAATTTTTTTTGCCTCTTTCATTTTCCCAGTCTCCAAGCATGGGCAACTCATGGAGCAACAGGAGAAGAAACCAAAATTACTTCCATGCCCCTCCTCCACCACCACCACCTCCTCCAGCTTTCTATTACCCTCAAGAACTCAGTTCCCTTCCACCTACGCCACCTCCTCTTCCTCCTCCGACTAGCGTCCCTTATCCTGCGCAACTCCATAACCCTTATCCTGCGCAACCCCCTCCTCCACCGCCTCCAATTCACAACAATTACCACTCTTCCCCACCTTACAATTCCTACAGTTACTCAAACCCTGTGATGGGTCGCTTCCCTATTCAATACCATCCTAATTACGCAAACCAGACTAGTGGGTGGCACGCAATTCGCGCTAATGTAGTGGCGCCGCCGCCGCAGCCACCTCCGCCCTATGTAGAGCACCAGAATGCTAAGAAAGTGAGGAATGATGTGAACGTGCATAAGGGTACTCTGAAGATAGAAATAGATGAGCAAAACCCTGATCATCACTTGGTTTCTTTCGTTTTTGATGCCTTGTTCGATGGCAGGTAAATAGAACCCTCTTTTTAATTTTGAATTATTGATTAAGTTTGGATCTTGTTAAAGACTTAGAAAGTATTTTGTTCAAGGTTTATGGTTTTAATTTTAGATGGAAATTGCAAAGAATTGAAAACTTAAATCTTTATTGAAAGTTTAGGTCTTTTTTTTTTTTTTTTTGACTTTCGGGGTCATGGTTAGATAACTAATGGAGAAAGGAGAAGTTGAATTCAAACCCAAAGTTGGTGTAGCAGGTGTGATGTGATAAAATAAGTTGAAGAAGATTGTGGAAACCTTTTTTGATCATTAAATGATTGCAGAAAATGGAAAATTAGGTTATGTGATAGGCTGTGGATGTTATACAAATTTTTGCCTAGTTCATGTAATTTCACTGCCTTCTAAAGCGATGCCATAAACTAATAAAATCCTCAGTGTTAAGAATCCTAATGAACTAAGCTATTTCCTGAAAACTTTCTGTCTGGATGAGCAGTAGTCACTCATTACACTAGTTAGTAGTGTAGGTGGATAAAGACTTGCAATTTAGGGTGCAACACGATGCAAACCACATTCTATAAACAGATGAGCTTTCCTATTAGAATTTGGTTTAGCATATTAGGTGACAGCTTTTCTAGCTTTAACTAGTCTAACTATAAGTATCATATTAGCATTAGCAACTGTGAAGGCGATATTATGAGGGAATGTGGATTGCAAATGTATTGGAAGGCTTGCTCTTGAAGTTCCCTTAGAACATGCAAAGGTTCTCTTCACCCTCAGAGCTATTAGTGGTGATTGAATGCTTATACAAAGGCTTTGGTTAACAGCAGGACTCCCTAGTTCAATTTCAGCATCACATCTCTGTCCAGTGTGAAGCAAAGCCCACCTGGGCATTACTGGCTAGTCTAGTTTTCAGGGGGACCACAACTGTGATGCATCTTCTCATCTGTTATGATGCTGTTCAAGCCATAGAATGCTAGATCAGCTCTTGCCAATAGGGGTACTCACCATTTTCATCACCTTTGACTTTTTATGCTTCACATGGAGTGTAGGGTATGCCACGTATATAAGTTCCTGTTTTCTATAATGTATTATTGGTTAAAGTTTGTTTGCTTAACAGCGGATTATAGTGCCATAATGCTGTCTCTTACGAAGCGAATGGCATAAAGTTCCAAATCTGTTTAACTCACATTGTTTGAGCTAACAAGCTGGATGGCATTAAGTAGCCTCCATGGCTGACCTATGTGTAGATAGATTTTTATTAAGGAACCACTTCCTTATGTTCTATAAGTTCAGATGAATTTACAAATGTTGACAGGCAGTTAGCATAGATGCCTTCAGTCTTTTCTTTTTCACTTGTCTCTGAATTTCTTTACTCTCCTAGAAACAGCTATTACATGTTCATAAGAACTGCAAGTAAACAGTTCCTGTTTTCTATAACGTATTATTGGTTAAAGTTTGTTTGCTTAACAGCGGAGTATAGTGCCATAATGCTGTCTCTTGTGAAGCGAATGGCATAAAGTTCCAAATCTGTTTAACTCACATTGTTTGAGCTAACAGGCTGAATGGCATTAAGTAACCTCCATGGCCGACCTATGTGTAGATAGATTTTTATTAAGGAACCACTCCCTTACGTTCTATAAGTTTTGATGAATTTACAAATGTTGACAGGCTGTTAGCATAGATGCCTTCAGTCTTTTCTTTTTCACTTGTCTCTGAATTTCTTTACTCTCCTAGAAACAGCTATTACATGTTCATAAGAACTGTCAAGTAAACGGCATCTTTTTCTAAACACTGTTGATAAGAAGAAGTGGGATCGTATGGTGGCAATGAGTTTTAGAAATGTTCAACCTAGAATTCAAGACAATGTCTGGTTGTTATTTTTATTATTGCTATTAGCTTTTATTTTTATCATTTTGTTCGAAAGTCCTCCCTTTTGTAATGTTGCTCTTCATTATTGAAGTTTTTACTGTATGTAGTTAAAGGATTGGATGTTGGTAATATGCTTCTTGGAAGTTATCTAGTTTACTATTTTAAAATAAACCAATCATGTAGCTTTGTAGGGTACAAATGCACATCTGTTCATCAACCTTCCTACTCGTGTTTGTGGCAGATATACTGGCATTTTGTTCCTATGTAATTTTGGCACCTCAAATTGCTGCCTTTTATTTTATTTTAATTTTAAATTTGTTTTTAAGGAGTTTGCTTGATGTGAATTTTAAGGTTGTGCTAAGCTTGTTTTAAGATATATATATTTTTTTAAAAAGGTTCTACACCCTTGCCAGGCAAGTAATAGCAAATCAAAGAAATTGCTTTTGTATGATCTAGATAAAACAGTTATTTGTGGAAAAAGAAATTCACTGTTGGTTAAAGCCAATAATACATGCAAACATTGCAGAATCCTAGTGGTGATTATATGTTTAATAAGAAGGAACTAAGCTGGTGGCTCAATTATGCAAGAAGTGACTTATTCTAGGGTGATATGTGAACTTTCTAAGTAATGAAACAATTAATGGTTGTTAGTGGTCTGATCAAGTATGCAAATTCCATGGATTACTTTTTTGTAATTAACATGGTTTCTTTTGTTTTGTTTTCTGATTTACAGCATCACCATTTTTTACTTTGCCAAGGAAGAGTCAAACTGTAGGTTTGTACCACTATTTCCCGAAGCATATGAGCCTGTGAGAGTCCCATTTCAGAAGGGACTTGGCCAAAAATTTCAGCAGCCTTCAGGAACAGGAATTGACTTAGGTTTCTTTGAATTAGATGATCTCGCAAAACCATCACCAGGAGAAGATGTTTTCCCTCTTGTAATTTCTGCTGAAACATGTATGCCGCCTCATTCATCCAATGAACATATTGATGATCCTGCTCAAAATACATTAGCTCACATGCAAATTACTCAAGCCATTCTGGAGAAGAACAATGGTAACTCTTTCCAAGTGAAAGTGATAAGGCAGATACTATGGATTGATGGAGTTCGCTATGAGCTACGTGAGATATATGGAATAGGAAGCTCGGCCGCGGCAGAAGGCTTTGATGATAGTGACCCAGGGAAAGAGTGTGTTATCTGCATGACTGAACCTAAGGATACTGCTGTACTACCTTGCCGCCACATGGTAAGAATTCCTCATATTCCTTGCATACGATGCATGCAGATAATCAATCTTATATAACAGTTTGAGGTTGATGCTTTGTACTCATGTTAATGTTGTGATTAAGAATGGTAAGGATGCGGGCTCAAGCATCAGTGTTTGGGCACACTTGGATGTCATTGGGCCAAGCACCATTTACTTAATCTGATTATTATTAAGTGGGTTCCACATGGCACTCCATTCTATCATTTTATCCTAACATTATTTTTCTGGTTGGTGTATATATGCATGCTACTTATGAGAAAGAGTGTGAGTGGTTGAATAATTTATTGTGGTTTTGCCTGTAATTTGGAGCTTTGTTTGTTTGTTTCTTTCTTTTGTGACTTGGCAGTTGCAATACGTGCTCAGACATACATTCTTTATTGGTGCAAGGAAAATATCAGTAGTAAAACCTGAGACCTAACTTTTCTTTGATCCTACCCTTACCAACAAGTAAAGCCAAAGTGGCCAGAGACTTTTTTGTTGAATATCAGCAAGTTTAATAGAATATTGTCAGGATTTTAAATCTAGAATAGAAAATTTTGATATATGTTGTTAATAATTGAGATTTTCTAAAATTTATCGCAAGATTGCTTCTTTTTTTTCAAGAATCTTCTCAACAGGGAGAAACTTGATTCGCTATTATTCCTTGGAAACTTGTAAAGCTTTGTATAGTTAGAAGTTGAAGTAAATTTTTTTTTTTAATTTTTCAAACTATACTTTCCGAACGTGATTAGATATTTCTCAAGTGAGATGTTTTGTCTATCTTTCAGTGTATGTGCAGTGAATGTGCTAAAGCATTGAGGCTTCAGTCCAATAAGTGTCCCATATGCCGGCAGCCTATTGAGGAACTTATAGAAATCAAGATAAATAGCAATCATTAAAATTTTTCTTGTGAAGTCTGATTGTACGGTATGAAATCTTTATCCACTTATTTCATAATTATTTTGTATATTTTGATCCCTTATCTCTTTTTATTTTGGCCCACGAAAGAAATTCATGGCCATCCGTCTTGCCAAGGAAGCCATCTGACAATACATGTTTTAAGGGTGAAAGTGTCTGCGTGTGAACAACATACATACGTAAATATTAGTTGATATCTGAGTGGGAGTTGGTAGCCGTCGTCACATCCTTGTAGTCTTGGCATGGGCACTTGTCGGCTCTCTGCGAAGTACAAGTTTCAAGTTATCATTTAGTTAATTATATGTAAAGCTTGCATCTTTTGGAAGTTCAGTTCTTTTTTCATTTTCATTTTCATGTTCCCTTTGGGAAGCCATGTATTAGAGTGAGGTGATTAATCCTTCTTCCAGTTTGCTGCTGGATGATGTTTGAAGTTTCCAAAGAATATATAACAACCATGTAAAGTGTTCAAAGTCTTTGCTTTATTCTTTGTTCTTTCCCTTTTTGAATATATTATTAACTGTAACCGTCCGTGTGATATTAACGTATTGAGTATTGACATTCCTGGCCAGGTAAGGTTTAACATCTTAAAAGAAAAGCTTGGTTTTGTTGGATTAGGGAGAGAAAGCAAAGATTCTCCAAGGTTTTGTTGGCTTTTTGGATATGAGTGCTGTGGTAATCCCTTTTTTGCACGTTACCGAGGATGAAATGCATTTGTGGATGCGCAGTTAATACAGGTGTGGTGCAACCATGCATGTTTTTATTCTAATTTGAATTGCATCTTGTGACGTAGCTAAATCCATCACCCTTCATCGATTGAGGTTTGATTTTGCAATTATTATTTCTCTTTAAAAGGGTTACGACTAAAGTTTGAAATCATTCTTTTTATATTTTCCTATGAATAAAAAAAAACCCTCACCTTTCAGTTAACCATTTGGTTGAAGATAGGAGGAAAGGGGTGGTGTGAGCAAATGTTGGGTTCAATTATTTACTTTTATTTTTTAGAATATACCCAACACAATATATATGTATATGTTATATATTTGGACACGTACGACATAGGCTTATAGACTCTTTTGTTAGAAGAGTAGAGGTTATGAATGATGTAAAAATGTTTAAAAGAAGATAAAAAGATTTGAAAAGAAGTAATCCGAATAGATATGGCGAAACGAAAGTTGAAAGAACGTATTGTTTTAGATAAAAATGTATGGAAGAAAAGAATTCAGGTTGACGATTTAGCATGATGTCATTTATTAGTTCATATAATCTATTTTAGTATTGAGATAAAGGCTCTGATGATGATGATTTTATATGTTTTATATTTCATATATTTATATAATTTTTTGGCCAAAACGTATATTTATATTAATTTTTCCTAATATTTACAATTGTTATACTTGTTTTTTCTTTTAATATTAGACATTTTGAAGTATTTTTATATTTTTAATATTTAAAATTTTAATTATTATCTTAATATAAAATCATATGTATTTTTTTATTGAATAAAACTTTTAAAATTATAAATATTAATTAACTTTAATATGTATCTAAAAACAACTTGTTAATATATTTTTAAATTAAAATATTTAATGATCATATTTTTTATTTCCACTTCATTGTCAGTTTGTTACCAGTGTTTAACTAAGTAGATATTTTATTGATTATTTTAATCTCATTATTTAGCTGTTTGAATAATGAATTTCAGTGCGATCATTATTTTTTGTATTACTGGAGTTAATTTCATCATTCATACAAACTGATTTTGGATTTTTTGTTCGACATTTTGGTGCTAGGAAGGAATGATGGACTCAAAATAAATAAATATTATTTTGAATGATTTCAGTTGTTAAAGAAAGTGATATATTGATTAATTCATTAGTAACATGTCCATAATAATGAATTTATACGGCCACAAATTCTCCACAGCAATGTTGTTTCCAATTTTACCATTATTGCTCCCTCATTAGCTATTTTCAGTCCTACCGTTATAAATCTCATCAGAATGTTACAGTGCATATCCAGAGCCAAATTATGTAATTTCAGGTCCAAAACCCGCCGGCACTTTCAGATTCAGATAGCAAAACTCATACAAATAAATAGCTTGCAATGCCTAATTGATTCCAACCTGTTGGAGAAAAAATGTCTTCGTGTTCTAAGTTGGACTTTTTTACCTGGGCTAGTTGATAGAGTTGATCAATTTTTTCCCTACTTGTAAACATTTGACGGACAAAATCATTATGTTTGCTGATATTCTTCTACCAGACAATCATATCAAGGTGCAGCGATTAAAAGTGAGAGAGAAACCCATTGTACATGCGGTCCTTTGTCACGATTCCATTGCCCTTTTACAAGTAAAGCTGCATCAAAATTAAGAAAGAAGAATAGGTAGACAAACGAGGGTTTCATCTTTTTGAGAACAACATCAATAATTTGCGTAAAAAAGAAGGGGTTCAAACTTAAAAAGAAAATAGGCCTGCAAACGTGATTTATCCTGCATCATGGGGCTAGTTTTCTTGCAGCTTTCTTTACCTAATTACTACTAAAGTAAGCCATAACCCGGTCCGAGACCTTTGCCCGCCTCTTTTTCCGAACTCCTTAACAGCGGACTTGTCCGTGAATCAAGCAGCTTGCTGAAGTCTTAAAAGTTTGACCCATTTTTGAGTGAACTTGAATACGGATATTAAGGTTATGTTTGGTGTATAATATGAGTATAAAATAAGATAATATAATATTATAGATAAGATAAGATTAGATTATATTATCTTATCTTATATTTAGTGTATACAAAATTAAAAATATAATAGAATGATTTTTTATGTCTTTCATAATATTTATTATGTGTAAAATTAAAAATAGAATAAAATGATTTTTTTAAGTATTCTTTTTTAAAGTAACATAATTTAAATTTATAATTTTTTTATTATAAATATAAATGAAAAATTAAAATTTTAAATATTATTTATAATACTATAATTAATAGTCTAATTTATTAGTTGATTTTTTTAATAAAAAATTACTTCTAAAAAATTTTTATTGCTTTTTCAAAAAAATTATTTTGTTAAGAAATGACTTTTTATAAAAAAAAAACATTTTTTGCATTTTTTCATTTTTTTCCTTTTTTTATTTCTTTCACATGATTTAAATTTAAAATAATTTTTATTGTAAATTAAATATATTTTTTTTAGAAAATTGAATTTTTCTTGGAAATAAGTTTTTTTTTAAACTACATTAAATTTTCCAAAAAACTGTTCTTAAATATTTTTCTTTATTTTTATGATTTCTTTATCTTTTTTTTTTTGTCAATTATAAGGAAATATAGAAAGAAAAAAAAAAGAAAAATACAAGTTAAAGTTAATAATTCAATTTTGATGAATTAAAAAATATATAATTTCTAATAATTTATGGTTAATAGTCATTTTTCTTTCATTTTTTTCAGGCAAAAAGAAATAAATTAAGAAAGAAAAAATAAAAATTTAAATGTAAGAAAAAACTGGTTAAAAAATATATTTATAATAATTTTTATGTTTGAAAATTTATTTTCTAAAAAATAATTTAAAAAAATGTGTACAAGAAAATATTGTTTTATCAAAATTATAGTTTTTCTTTAATCAAAAACAAGAAAAAAATAAAAGAATGAAAAAAAGGAAAAATGAAAAAGAAGGAAAAAAATTATTTTAACTAATTAAAGATCCTTACTATTTTATTAAATGTTTAAGTTACTTTTTAAATATAAATGTTAAAGATAAAATAATAAAATATGAGTATTTATTTCTAATGTTATGAGATTAGGAATAATCCTCACCTTTTGGAAAGGATTGAATTATCTTATACTAGGAGGATGACTAATCCTCCTTGCAATCCAATCTTCCCCTTAATGTGTGCACCAAACATAAGCTAATATAATTATCATCCTATCCTATCCATCATCCTATGCACCAAACATGACCTAAGTGCATTAGATTATGGAAAATAGTTGCTTCAACTATCAAGACATAAAATTAATGAATCACATGATAAAATTATATAAAAAAGTATAGAATAGAGATTACGGAAGAGCTTAGAAATATCAAAGAATCTATTTGGTTTTATGCCTGGCTAATTAATTATGGTTTACTTAGACAACTATAGAATGTTCTTGAGTGTAAGGTAAATATCTTCATTTGATTTTTATAAACTTAGAGAAACCATATGACAAACTGCCAGGAAACTATTACAGTGGTCTTTAATGAAGAAAAAAAGTCTCCATAAAATATATTGAAATAATTAAAGACATTGATGAAAACACAAGGACACGTTGAGTGCAAACAAGCAAATTTTTTTATCACAATAAAACTACATCATGGGTCGGCATTAAGCCCATTCTTGTTTGCTACAATGAGCTGACAAAATTTATCTAGGATAATGTCTCTTGATGTATGATGCCTGCAGATGATATTGTCTTATGTGCTAAGAGTAAAGCAAAAGTTAACACAAAGTTAGAAATGTGGATTGGGCGCTAGAATCAAGAGAGTTTAGACTAAGTAGAGTGAAGACTAAATACATGAAATGTAAATTCAATTCAAACAAAGAAGAAGATCGAAGCATAGTGATTTTAGATAGGGTGGCTATCCTTAAGTAAGATCGTTTTAAATATTTAGAGTCAATTGAACAGATAGATGGAGAGATTGACAGCAATGTGACTTATAAGAACTAAGCTGACTGGAGCAAGTAGAAAGTGGTACAAATGTGTTGCACAATAAAATAATTCTTATATTATTGAAAGGAAAGTTTTACAAGACCATTGTTAGACCAATATTATTCTGTGATAATGAATGTTAGCAACTAGAAGAATACGAATGGTGCGATGGATGTATGGATATACGGGAAAGAATAGAATGAGAAATGAGGACATTCGTAAGAATGTTAGAGTGACACCTATTAAAGACAAGATGAGTGAATGTCGTTTATGTTGGTTTGGATATATACAACGTAGACCTGCTGACACTCCAATTAGGAGAGTGGAGGCTATGAGAGATGAAAAAAGGGTCAAGGCTAAGAGAAAATCGAAAAGATTTGGAAGGAAGTTATCTAGAAAAATATAATGGAATAAGAGTTGGAAGAACAAATTGCCTTAGATAGGAATGAGTGGAGAGGAGAATTCATGTTAGTGACTTAGTGTGAGTTCATATATTGCTTCTTGCAGCCTACCCTAGTATTGGAATAAAGGCTTTGATAATGATGATATTGATGATGATAATATTAAGAGCATCAGATCAGTTTAGACAAAAAAAGATAGCCCCATCAAAAATCAAGTTCGACTTAGATTTTACCATTTGAAACTCAAAAAAGGCCCAACTTGAATTTACATATTATAATATTATATATATGTATATATGTTCACTAAGTATAACATAATCATTTATATATATATATATATATGTATATATATTATATTACAAGGTACATATTTGTCTATCAAATTTTTTGGATATGAACTCTTATGTAGATAGTCTATTTTTTTGACACATAAGTTATGCAATAGTTACCATATTGAAAACATATATTAAATATTAAACAGTTGATTGAATTTTTTAGTGTAAATTTGACTTTGATATTGCACTTATTGAAATATTCTACTGCTTGATTTGCACTTCATTAATGCCAAAATTAGAGTAACCATGGTTGATCTAGGAAATTGAAAATTGATTAGCAATAATCAAGCTGCCAATTAAAAATTACTTGATTGCATTAAAAAATAAACAGCTTTTCAAAAACATTAAACAGTTGATTGCATTTTTGAGATAAAATCTATACGAAATTAAACTAGTCACAGTTAAACTAGAAAATTGAAAATTGATTGGCAATAATTGGTTGCCAATTGATAATTGTTTGAAAACATGTATTAATTATTAAAAAGTTGAATGCCTTTATTGATATACAATCCACACAGAACACATTATGCATGTCTAAGAGCTAGCTTGGTGACTTACGTACAATAGGGTGGATATACTGAATATCTAAATTGAAATTAAAGGTTTACAAATCATTATTAACCCTAAAGTTATAGTTAAAGTTAATATAGAATATACCTATTTCCATTTACAAATATACTGAAACCATTTTTAACTTAAATCATTTATCAGTTTGGAATTTAGAATTCTCAATTCTATTTTCAACAAGCAGTAGAGTATCAAGTTTGTTCAACTTCTTAGATGGCTATTCATCATTTTAATTTACCATCGATGCAAATATTTAACTCAAAAAATTTAACCGACAGATATAAGGCATTGATCAACATTTTCTTCCTCTATGAAATATATCTCCATGAAGCAATAGATTAACACAGCCAATACATTAGAATTGTGCAAATTTTTTATCATATTCTATGTTTTTCATCAAGCTCAATTGTTGTAGATGTGAAAGTCAAAAATATTGTATATGTAACAATTTCATGAACATTTTGGTTTATAATTTTTCTTTTGGATATTTAAATGAATCTATTTTCTTATTCATCGATTATTGTTTATCATATGTTAAAAAATATTATAATATTTTAAACAAATTTTCTAATATATTATATTATGTTATATTATGCTATGTTATGTTATTCTAATATTTTGAAATATATTATATTATATTATATTATATTATCTTATAAACAAGGAAAAATAGTTATTATTTGGCTAGAAAGAAGAGAGTCCAGGAAGTGTCGAGTATTCAGGATAAATGGCAAGGCAGTGAAGTGAAGAAACTACACGATAAAGAAAAGGATGATATTATAGGATCCAATGAGGAAGTTCAAAAGGTGGAGATTGGCATTGAAACAATTCCACCAACAACAATGAGCTGCTTAGTCTAGAACTGCGAGGGTTTAGGGGTTTCCTTGATAGTTCATGAATTGACCAAAATGGTCATGGTACAAAAACCCCATATACTTTTCTCTCAAAAATGAAAAGAAAAAGTAAAGAAATGGTATGGATTCATGTGAAATTGGGTTTTAATTCATGTGAAATTGGACTATGAAGGTAGAAGAAAAGGTTAAGCTTTGCTATGAACAAATGAGATGTGTGTTACATTGTATCTTTCACCGTAAATAATATAGATGTTATCATAAGAAGTGGGAATGGAATGGAAGATTGGAGGTTTATTAGGTTAAATGGCAAACACGGTTACAATGGTGTATTCATAGTTTCTCATTGGTACACAATGAGAAGAAATGAGGTAGATGACACCTAGAATGACAAATTGAAAGCTTCGAAAAGGTAGTGGACCAGCGTGATTTTGTGGAAATTCCTATCGATGGCTTTTTTAATACTCGGTCATGAAATTTTGAAGGAGAGACTATTCTTGAACAGCATGAAAGGGAACTTGTCAAGGGAATTTCCTTTCATTATAGAACATCATTGATTGCTACTACTTCTAATCAATTACTATTGTTCTTTCAATTTGGGTTTAGGTCGAAGGAAGTATGAAAGGACTTTAGATCCTTCACATTTGAAAACATGGGGATGAAGCATGAAGGGTGTAAGAATATTATCAAATCAAAATGGACAAATCAGGAGATAAATGGCTTGCAGGATTTGGTTAGTGGATTAGGACGGTGTGATCAAGTGCTGTCTCTTTAGAGTAGGAATGAATTTTTAGCTATTCATTAAAAGATTTAAAACAATAGTGCTGCAAGCAAAAATTGTAGCTAAGACTCTGAAGTGTTTATTTCGCATAAAAAGGAATTAACATGTTTGTTACTTTAAGGAAATATTTAAAATAAGCAACATAGGAATACGAAGCGACAATCAGCAAATCCAGAGTAGAGTCAATGGCCATAGCTATCTTGGTCATCAAAGTATAAAAGCCCACAAAGTTTTTAGATTGGCGTGTGCCTCTTTCCACTCAATGTTCGTTGATAATATGAGTCAAATAGTTTCACGGAAGGCTTTGTGGGAAGCGTTTAGTGTATACGGTTGGGTTGTGGATATGTTCATCTCCATGCGACAAAACAAACTTAAAAGCAAAGCTACCACCTTTCCTTTTGTTACATACAAGTTTGAATAAGAAATGTATAAGTTGATTGAGAAAGGTCATTTGAGGAGGATAGATGGTTTTGTCATCAAAGTCAAGAAGGCTTCGTTCGATTGGATGGACAAATTAATATAGACAGGATCACAACAAAAGCACAAGGAAGTGAAGGAGAAACTAACTGAGAAAAGGAGTTTTGGGACTAGCAGGGATCATAAAACCTTCAAAGAAGTGCTCCTTGGAAAGGCCGTATAGCTGAGCGAGAAACCTGTGGAGGTTAGGGAGGTTTTGGAGGGTCTTCTAGGGAGTTTGGCTACTAAAAATGGTCTAGCTAAGCCCTAAGTGATGATGAAAGAAGTAAATTTTGAGATGGAAATTCCAAAAAATGAAATGGAATGGTTTGAAAGGTCTTATTGGAGAATCAGAAGGTTCCATAAACTGTCATATATTTGAGAAGCTTTGTAGGATAAAGAAGTAGAGCATAAAGTAAGTCCAATAGGTGGTGTTACAGTTTTATTAACTTTTCATATGAAGGAGATGGAAAAGGTGTTGAACTATGTTCAAAGCCGCTAAGAACCATGGTTTGATCATATAAGTCCTTAGGGCTTATTGGAATTCTGGAAGTGTGTATTGATTTTCGTAATGTTTTGCTTACAGAGGATAGGTATTTATATACAAGAGTAGCTGATTGAAAAAATGAAAAGTAAACAACCACGTAACTAACTATTCCAGCTCAGCTACTAACTATACAATGATGACAAAGCAAAAACAAATTGATAACAAAATAGTCTGCAGCTCGTGTTACCCCCCTTCAAGCTGGAATATAGAGATTGTGGAAACCAAACCGAGCAAGTAACGGTTTGAAAATGGCAAGAGGATGAGGCTTGGTAAACAAATCAGTAAGCTGAGAAGAAGAACGTAAATGAAACAATCGAAGTATTCCAGCTTGAACCTTCTCACGCATAAGATGACAATCAATCTCAATGTGCTTTGTACGTTCATGAAAGACCGGATTTTTAGCAATAGCAATCACGGACTGATTGTCACAATAAACCAGAGCAAGTGAAGTATGAGGAATCTGCAAATCATGCAACAAATACAGCAGCCATTGTAGTTCACAGGTTAAAGAAGCAAGAGCTCGATACTCTACCTCAGAAGAAGACCGGGAGACAGTGTGTTGTTTCTGGACTTCCAAGAAATTAAAGATTTCCTAAGAAACACACAATATCCTGTTACTGAACGTCTGGAATCAGGACAACTAGCCCAGTCAGAACCACTGAATCCTTTCAAAGTAAAATCTGATGTAGCTAGAAAGAAAAGGCCTTGGCCAGGGCTACCCTTTAAATAACGCAAAACTCTGTGGAGTGCCTTGAGGTGAAGATCAGTAGGAGCTTCCAAAAACTGACAACACTATTTTGTTGTGGAGTTTCTACACAGGATGTTTGGTGAAGTATACCTTTAGAAGAGTAAAAATCTGACATATTGAATTCCTGTCCATTATCAGTTCGTATGACTTTAATGTTTGTATCAAACTGAGTTTCTACCATTTGACAAAAATTGTGAACCAAAAAACATGTTTCAGACTTCATTTTCATTAAGTACACCCATGTATATCGACCATGATCATCCACAATGGTAAGGAAAAAATGGTGACCAAGCAAAGAAGGAATTGGATAGGGTCCCTAAATATCTATGTGAATAAGATCAAAACACTTAACAGAAATGGAATTGCTAAGAGGAAAAGGAATGTGTTTTTGTTTAGCTAGATGGCATATATCACAAGGAAAATGATCTTGAACAGAAATTGATGGATCAAGAGAATGTAACATTTTGAGTCTATTAAAAGAAAGATGGCCTAATCGAAAATGCCATACATTGTTCAATACAGTAGATGAAATAGAACAAGAACTGGATGTCTTGACACCAGAAGAGGAAGACTGTTCCAAAATATAAAGACACACACTTGCTTAGCTGACCCAATCATCTTCAAACTCTGAGCATCCTGAATCACACAAATGTCAGGTTGAAAAAGAAGCATACAGTTAGCAGTTTTGGTAAGTTTACTGACAGAAATGAGGTTAAAAGAGAACATAGGAACTAATAAAACATTATGTAAAAGAAGCTGAGGTGAAAGTTGGACAGTGCCTATATAAGATACGGATGCATAAGTCCCATTAGGCAATTTTACAAAGGTTTTAGTGGTAGGTTGATAGGTATGGAAAAAATCAATAGAACATACTATATGGTTAGAGGCTTCTGTATCAAGAACAAATTTAGATGTGACAGAAAAGGAATTACAAGCCAAAGCTAGTATACCTGAACTGAGACTTAAGTTTGCTACTACATTCACATGAGCTGATGGAGAGGCAAGCATATCTGCTGATTGAACAAAGGAAAGCAACTTTTGATATTGGTCATCAGTAAAGGATCTAGGAATATGGTGCTCATTGTTCTGTTTCTCCATCCTGTCAACAGTATTCATCTCTACAGAATTAACAATAACAAATCTGTTCCGTGACTTGAATCCCGGTGGAAAACTATGCTTCTTAAAACACTTTTCAATCGTATGCCCTGTGTATCCACAATGAGAACAAATTGGACGACCGTTATTACTCACAAAACGTTTATAACCTCCAGTACCCGATGGATTTCCAGAAGCACCTTTGACAGAAAGAGCATTAGTTTCAATACGTTGAGAAGAGAGTAAAGAAGTAATCTATCTTTCATGTTGTATGACTAAAGAAAAAGCCTTATTGATACTAGGCAAAGGATCCATCATCAGAATTTGTGTTCGCACAGTAGCATACTCATCATTCAATCCTTTGAGAAATCTTAGAACATAGTCATGAGATTGATACCGTCGAGCAATATTCTCAGCACCACATTTACAAGTTGAAGGCAGAGGTCTATGATTTAAAAGCTCATCCCAAAGAACTTTCAAGTTGGTAAAATAATCGGTTACAGTGAAGGAATTTTGTTTAAAAGTGTAGATCTATTCTTGCAGATCTGAAATCCGAAGCGCATCGCATTGAGAGAAGCGATCACTCAGATCATCCCAAACCTCTTTCGCATCATCAATCCACAAGATGCTCTGTGCAATGGATGGAGAAACAGAATGAAAGATCCAAGATAACACTAATGTGTTACACCTTTTTCCATGCAGCAAACATTGAATCATCATTCGAAGGAGCTGAAATAGAACCATCGATGAACTGAATCTTGTTCTTGGACAACAGCGCCATCTTCATGGCTCGAGACCAAGAATGATAATTGGAGCCCGTGAGGATGGTAGTTACAAGAACAAGAGCTGGACTCTCATTTGCATGTGTGAAATAAGGATTTGATTCATCAATTTTCTCAGTCTTCATGATGAACCTCTGTTTGCTGGAGAGAAAAAAAATTAGAAAGAAGACTAAACTGAGAGAAAAATCACACGCTCTGATACCATATTGGAATTCTAGAAGTGTGTATTGATTTTCATAATGTTTTGCTTACAGAGGATAGGTATTTACATATAAGAGTAGCTGACTGAAAAAATGAAAAGTAAACAACCACGTAAGTAACTATTCCAGCTAAGCTACTAACTATACAATGATGACAAAGCAAAAACAAACTGATAACAAAATACTCTGCAGCTCGTGTTAGGGCTTTTCTACAACTCAAAGAGAAATGGCAACTTAAGGAAGTTCCTTTACATGTTTGGCATGAGAATTTGTTCAAGTCTCTGGGAATAGCTGGGGTACGTTTGTTAAACTCGATGAGAATACCCTCTTAGAGCTAAGGTTTGATAATGTAAGATTACTTTTGTTAGTGGATTCCAGATTTGGAGTTCTTCTTTGGTGTTGGTTAATATTATAGGATGTGTTTCTATTATTCTCATCTCCATTGTTGATTTCGATTTGACTACCGATGATTCCTCAGTTGAATCATACTCTCAATCGCTTTAATTTCCAGTGACAAGCTGGCATAAGAGAGAGATAACAACAAATGAATTAAAGTTATTGATGATGTGGGTAATGTAGAAACCATGGCGGCTATCCTAATGGCTGAATTGGATTTACGTACCAATCTAAGAGCATTATTGTATGAGTTTTATCCAAGGAGGAGCATGCAAGTCTTAGTTCTCAACATGGGACATTGACTATGGAAGTTGTATCAAGGAATAATAGCCAGGGGAATCTTAATGGGTTAGAATGTGAAGCTAACTTTGATCTGATTGTTAATGTAGGGAGAATGCTAGTCTTGAATAATGAGGCTGGTGTAAATAACTTGGTGAAGTTTAATGGGGCTATGCTTAAGGATGCTCATGTGAGATGTATTAGGCCTGTGGAAGAATGTTTGTCTTATGGACTTTCAAATCCATTCTAGAATGCTTCCATTATTGGGCCAATAGATAGTGCAGTAAAAGGTAAGAAAATTAACAAAGTGAATGCTGAAATATCTTGGAAAGGGAAGAAAACTAATTTTGTAGTTAGGAGGAAGAGGAAAATTAGGAAGGAAAAAGAGATATTTTGAACGGTGAAAAAGAAGAGGATTTTTTTAATTCGAATAATTCAATATCTGATGTTGACATTGAACATAGGAATGTTATGATTACAAGGGAGGCCGTTCGACATGGGAAGCTAGTTTAGCTTTAGGGATTATCTTCAACAGAGACAAAAAATGAGATAATCAACATTTTTTAGGCAGTTGGAGGAAGTTGGTAAAGCAAGAGAGGGTTCTCGGACTTGAACCTTTGAGTCTTTAATGTCAAGGTATTCTTTTTCTTCACATTATGAAGAATGCAACTTGGAATATTAAGGACCTTGGTAGGAGGGAAAAGAAAAGAGTTATAAAGAGACTTGCATGTTCAAGTAAATTGAGCATGCTATTTCTACGTGAGATCAAATTGCAAAAAATGGATGGTAAGTTAAGAAGGAGAATTGGAGGTCAAGATTTTGTTAAAAGTGAGCTTGTAGCTTCGGAAATCTCGACTGGTAAGATTTTGTTAAAAGTGAATTTGTAGCTTCGAAAGTCTCGACTGGTGGCTTATTAATTATGTGGAAAGATGAATTTTTTGCGGTGGAATCTAGGATTATTTCACAAAGGTATATTTTGTTAGTAGGTGAAATGAAGAGTATCAAATTAGATGTTTATTGCTGGATGAACTTGAGGAAAATTGTCTAGCTTTTATCTACCTTGGCGATGATTTTATTGTGGTTAGATTTTTAGAGAAGAATATTGGTTCTGGCATCAACCATAATGCTTTGCTTTGGTTCTCTTCTTTCATTGATAATTCAGGCCTGGTAGACCTATCGTTATAGGAGAAATTCACTTGGTATAGCAAAAGAGAGAATCCTACCTTTTGCAGATTGCCTAGATTCTTGATCTCTCCTGTATTTCTATCAAGAAATCTTTTTTTATTGCAATCGATGCTTTCCAGATCTTTATTGGATCATAATTCGATTGTATTATCTAGTGTACAAGTTAATTGTGGTCCTAAACCCTTCAAGTTCTTTAATCGTTGGGTTGAAGACAACGGTTTCCATAACTTGGTCAACTTGTTTTGGAAATCTTGTGATGTAGATGTTCTCAAGAATGTTGGTATCTGGTTTAAGTTAAGATAGCAAAGCAAGCAATTAAAGCTTGGCAACAAAGTGTGGCAAAGGGAAACCCAAATGAAATTCTCCATATTGGAAAGGAGGTTAATAGAATGGAGGTAGAGTTGCAGGGAAGTGGCTATAGAGAAAATGTTAGTTAGGAATTGGTAGTTAAAAAGGCTAGATTGTGGCAGTTATATAGTTTGGAAGAGCGATCATGGTAGCAAAAATCTCATATCAAATGGCTTCAAGAAGGAGATAAGAACACTAAGTTCTTTTACCTATCGACCACCATAAGAAGAGTGAATTTTATTGGGAGCCTTATTCTCTATAGTAGAGAAATTAATGGTCCTAGATTAATTAAGGAAGCTATTGCATCCCATTTTGAAGCTCAATAAAAGAAGCAACAGTTCAATAGTGTAAGGAGACTTGACTACAATTTCAGAGTTTTGAATGATCAAAGTAATGCCTTTGTAGAACAAGCATTTACATAGGAAGAAGTATAGAGGTCGTCTGTAGTTGTGATGGTAACAAAGCCCTTGGCCCTAATGGTTTCAACATGAACTTCATTAAAAATCAATGGAGCTTTATTAAAAAAAGATGTGAAGGAGCTTATTTTTAAGTTCTATAGTACATGCACTTTTAATGGAAGAATTAATTGCTCTTTTATTACTTTAATTCCTAACTGCGCATATCCAGCAAGATTAAATGAGTATAGACTAATCATCTTTATTGGGTGAATATATAAAATTTCTAACAGTCTATATATACAGTAAATCACTCATCTTTACACATATTTGACGATTGGGCCGTCTGCGATACCTTAATCCCTTGACCAGTAACAATAATAAACAATGAATTTTATTTAATTTTCAAGTTCGAAATATGAATATTACATTATTCCTTATCATATTTACATCCACTGTATTCTACTTAATTAAAGTAGTACTGTACAAAATTTCTGAATATATAAAAGAAAATAAAATACCTCCAAGATCGTAAATCTGCTAACTCGGGTAACCGAAATAGTAGCCAATGGCTTGGGATGGTATGTCTCTTATCCAATTACAATAACTTGTGGAGTGGAAATAAAAGGGTGAGCGACAACGTGCTCAGTAAAGGAATCGTATGCAAGCTTGATATAATGAAACCTATATGTTCGAAAATATTTATTTTCCTAACGGTTCACATAGCACAGTAAAATGGATGGATATTATAGTCGGTCGGGAAATCCAGATGGAGCACGGAAAGTATTTTGAAAACCTATCTTGTCTCGAAAACTCAGAACGACTATAGGGAGTACTTTATAAATTTTCAAAACAATTAAATTTAATAATCGTTTCAGTAAATATAAATGGTAATAAACCATATAATTTTATCACTTCAGTATCATTTTATAACAGGTCATAGTACAGTAGTGAAATAGTACAGTAAAACAGTAGAGTTTATACATAAAAATGGTATACAGTCACTTCCCTACAATACGATTGAACTCTTCAAAAAATCAATGGATAAACAATTTAGTAATTATTTCTATTTTAGAAATAATATCATAAATATTTTCTTTTCAATAAACAGTGATTTCAGTATAGTTCAGTGAACAGAAATCAGTAAGATACAGTTCAGTAAACAGTATTTCTCAGTACAGTACAGTAAACAGTATTTCTCAATATAGTACAGTAAACAATATTCAGTAAAACACAGTTCAATAATCATCTATCAGTAGGTTGAGATTAGGCAACACCCTAAATCAAATCATGCTATAATTATCCCCGAAAGGAAACAGTAACCATAAGTAATTAGATCTATGGCCATAGTCTATACAGCGTCTATAGAGTATACTTGCTAGGTGACCCTGAGACTGTTAATGACTTGGCGGGTCAATCAGCCACGTGACAACAGTGAGCATGAAGTTAGGGCCTAAAGTCTCAAAATCATTTAATTCCATATGAAATACCTTTAAAGAATTTAAATAAAAATTATATTAAATTAAATAAATATTCTAAAAAGGTATTAAATTCATTAATAATAATACAGTGAAAACAGTCGATAAAATATTCATGTCTTTTAGTGAGAAATCCATAAATATTCTTTTTATATATAAAATATTTAAAAGAATATATTTTTATTCTCACTTTAATAAAATTTCATAACAGGAAGATTTAATTTAGAAATTTTCAATAAAATTCCAAATTATGGAAATAATGTCCAAAATCCATAATTCACTCAAATTATGTATCTTAAATATTTTATGATATTTTAGAATAATTTTGATAATTTTTCGGCAGCATAACAGCTGCGTTTTCCTAACCTTCTACACTTAAAATATAGTATATAAAACCAGCCGTATACCACAATTAGCATGATTTTCAAAGCATTTCATCATTCCAATAATTTCATAAAATCATACTTAACAAATCATGTAATTCACTATATGTAAGAGCCTGCTCGTTTCCCTGGCCGTCAACGAGCATCCCCTGGGCGATCACAAACGCCCCAGGTTTACTCTTACACGTGAGCTAGGCGATCACCCACTCTTACACGTATTGTTCGCTTTGGCGGTCGCCCACCTCACGGCTTTATCCTAAAGGTCTTGAAGAACTCAAGAATTAATCCTTCGGGCGCATTTTCACTGAGGCTCGAACCCTGGTACTTATCGCATAAGTACCCGAGCCTTACACTCATGTTACCATTTACCATTGAGACAAGTTGTCTCAATGGTAACATGAGTGTATGGCCCGGGTATCTAAGGATGCTAGGGTTTGAGCCTCAGTGAAAACGCGCTCAAGGGAATTATCCTGAGTTCTTCAGGACCCTTGGGATAAAGCCATGAGGTGGGCGATCGCCAAAGCAGATAATACGTAAGTGAGAGTGGGCGTTCGCCTATCTCATGTGTAAGAGTAAACCTAGGGTGTGTGGGATCGCCTAGGGGATGCTCACCGACAGCCTATTGAAACGAGCGGGGCTCTTACATAAAAACACATGTTTTTATGTAAGAGCCTCGCCCGTCTCACCAGGTCATCGGCGAGCATGTCTCAATGGTAACATGAGTGTAAGGCTCGAGTATCTAAGGAAGCCAGGGTTTGAGCCTCAATGAAAACGCTCCTGAGGGAATTAATCTTGAGTTCTTCAGGCCCCTTGGGATAAAGCCATGAGGTGGGCGATAGCCAAAGCGGACAATGAAGGAAACCGAAACAAACACGCAGCGGAATTTAAATCATTCGGCGTCCACTAGGATCGATTCGGAGAGTTGCCTGATTAGGGTTTCGGGATTTTACCTAACGTTTTCTCTGATTTTTTGTCGTTGGTCGAGTCACAAGCAACAACTTTTCGTTCCTGCCTCTATGGTATCCACACGAACGGATCTTACGACTCTTGAACGTCTCACGATCAGAAGCTTTAAAGAGCGTTTTTTTTTAACCGAATTGCTAGCTTCGATTAAAAGAATATTTTGTTTTGTTTGAAAGAAGCTCTAAAAACCACAGAGAACAGGTTTCTCTTTTCTGTTTAATTGTGCGGCTGTGTTTTAGAAAACACAAAACATCCTTTTATAGGCAGTACCCTAAAATTTACTGTCAAACAGAACTCTAATCCTACTTAGAATAGGATTAGTTATATCCTTAATCCAATTCAGAATAGGATTAATTAAGCTCCTCATTGATCCGTTCTAAGTGTGCGACCCAATAGGTTCTCAAAACAATGGCAATGACAAAATTGTCACAGGCAATAAGCGGTATCTAGCAACACATCATTGCTACCCATGTAACGAGAATGTCAATGACTCAACATAACCTTACGCGTGATAGATGTTACCGTGTAGTCTAATCCCTTTATCCTTTGATGTCTTGATTAGACACAAGTCATGGAATGTGTCACACTTGTATAGTCTAATCAGCGTTTCTTGATTCCTGAGTAGACTAAGTAAACAAATAAAATCAATATCTCATATTGACTTATTCGAGCACGGCCATGCATTTCTTAGTCTCACTCTATCAAAGGGCCCAAGACATCACTCTTGTTATATAAGAGGGATAAATCCTATCTTGATCACTCAACATCCCTCTACATAGATCAAGGCATACCCAATTACTACCTTTATAGTCCATCTTGTTACGAATGACATCTAGCAGCATTAAAGTATGCAATTCTCTATGTTGGGATCTCTAATGATCTCAAGTCAAAGGATCACATACACCATCATCACTATGAGAATCGCTTATGACACTCATATAACAATCCATGTAGCGTTCTCATAGAGGGTCGATCCAGTACATAGTTCTCTAACATGTACCTATGTGATGACTTGATATCCTATATCCATGACAATGGTCATCAGTCAACCACATACTAGTCTTATCGTATCATTGTTATCCTTGTTTACAATAATACTTGACTAGGGATATTTTAAGAATAGTGTGTTATTACTATTCTAAAGACATTATCATATAAGATTACATTACGTAGTTATAAGACAAATATAATAATGAACTATAATAAATAAAAATGTCATGATACATAAAAAAAATGCCAAAGCAATCATCTAATGAATGGTTCTAAGGGCATAATCCAACAGACAATACGTAAGTGAGAGTGGGCGATTGCCTATCTCACGTGTAAAAGTAAACATGGGGCATGGGAGAACGCCTAGGGGATGCTCGCCGAAGGCCTGGTGAGACAGGCGAGGCTCTTACACTATATCCAGAGCTCACACACTTCTCCCTTACCTGTTTAGCAGTACCGACTTGTTCGGTAGCACCAACCGTAAACCGTAAATCCCGGGTGTAAAATAATTTTACCAAAATTTATCATTAATTTTCCCCTTAATTTTAGGCTATTGACTTTCATAAAATGCAACCACTAATGATACTGCCTATGACTAACCAGTATAACTTATATTGGTAGTAAACCTTAACTTTCCCGTTTTAGCTCCATTTTCGAATCTCACTTCACCAGTCTTCTTCTCTTAATTTCTATAGTCATTTTTCATGTTCAACTCATAAAATCCAGCATGATAACAGCCCCAAAAAGACCTTGGTCGAAACCCCGTTAAACACAATTTCATGGATTTTCAACTATTTCATCAATCTAAACATTCTAAGCTTTAAATCCATGTTCACTCATTCATTTTCGACCATTTTCTTGCAAGAAAATGCATGGTTTCCTTAGGTTCACAAGCACACTGAAACCCATATTAATGGAAAATTTTTATTGAGCCAAAATTAATCAAATATAATGGTAGGAATGAATTCCGCACCTTTGATTTAACTAAAATACAATTTTGGAATTAAACAAAACATCAAAAATTTGTTGTTTCCATACCTTAGCCGAATCCTTCTTGGCCTCTTTTCTCCTTGTGCTTTTCTTCTTTAGATGAGATTTTGGTGTCTATGGAAAGAGGAGATGGTAAGGAATATTTTTCTAGTAAGGATTGTAGTGAAAAAATGCAATTTTCCTTGTCTTTTCTAGGTTTATTTTCTTTTTCTTTCTTTTTCTTCTTTTCTTCCTCTTTATGTTGTGTGAGGGCTGGTAAGGGATGATGAATAGTATTAGTTGGAATTTTGCTGAGTTATGCAGAAAATTCTAGAGAAGGGCTAATTTACCATTTTGCCCCTATTTATGAAAATTCTCGATAATTTTTACACTTAACTTCTGTAATCGTAAAAACCATGTAATTGGACTCCAAAAATTTTGATTCTAGTACCAATCAATCACATTTAATGTATTTTGATGATTGGAAGTGGTTTCATTGATGTGCAGTACATCGATAATGAGAAATTATAGTTTTACCCCTAGTGGACCAGTAGCAAAATTTTCTGATTAAATCACTGTTTTAATTAATCTCTTGGCACTATATTATTCTCCTTTTCATGTAGATTATCATGGTATTTTTACTTCATCCCAACTCATTTTAGTTTGGGAAAAATTTACGAAAATACCTTCGAGACGTATCCGTCATTTTCCAATTTGTTTTTCAAAATCCACAAAATAATTCCAAATAATATAAAAATTATTTATATGCCTCAAAATCATTATATTATATTTATTTTACCCACAGTACTCTGTATTATCAGTCTTAAGTCCGCCATAACCATAAAATTAAAGCAGGGCCCACATTTTAAATTCACTTAAAATCATAAAATAATTTATATTTCACTAATTAAATAATTACAAAATATCCTATTTAGTACATTAGAAAAAGGTCTCACAAAACTACAGTTAGAGTTCTTGTTATTAAGCTGAGATCGGGGGTAAGTGAAGTTGTTGGTGTCAATCAATTTGCTTTTGTGAAAGGCAGGAAAATTCTTAACTGTTCACTTATAGCAAATGAAGTTACTGATGGAGTTATCAAAGCTGGGTTGGGTGGGTTGGTTTTCAAAGTTGACTTCAAGAAGACTTATGACAATGTTGATTGGGACTTTCAGGACCTTGTAATAAGGAAAATAGGGTTTAGAGAGAGGTGGAGGAAGTGGATTTCTACTTGCATTTCCTTAATATCTTTAACAGCTTGGTTAATAGAGCACCAACTAGATAAATTAATGTTGAAAAAGGAATTCGACAAGGCTATCCTCTTTCTCTTCTACTATTTAATTTGATGGTTGAAGCTTTGAGTGTGGCTATTAGAAAATCAATTTCTTGGGGATTGTTCAAAAGTTGTTCTTTCGGGGCTAAAATATTGAGTATTGCTCATCTTTAATATGCAAATGATATAATTATTTTTTGTGAATCTGATTTAGAACAAATCTTGAATGTCAAGAGGGTGTTAAGATGTTTCCAGGTGATGTCGGAGCTCAAAATTAATTTTCAAAAGAGTTGTTTATTTAGTATTGGTGTTGATAGTGTAACTTTGGATAATTGGGCTGATGTTATTATTGTAAGTTGGATGTCTTTCCTACAAAATAGTTAGGATTGCCTATGGGAGCTAGAGCCAATTTAATGGAATTGTAGAAACCGGTGATTGAGAAGTTTGAAAAAAGGTTAGAAGGCTGGAAATCTCAATTGTTATCTATGGAGGTAGAGCTGTTCTAATTAAGTTTGTTTTGGCTAATCTCCCAATTTATTGCATGTCCTTGTTTCAAATTCCTAGTAGGGTCGAGTCATTTTGGAAAAAAATTCAAAGAAGGTTTCTTTAGGGAGGTTCTTCTAATATAAAGAAGCTTCATATGGTTGATTGGAAATCTCTATGTACTTTAAAGGAATTTAGTGGAATTGGTCTTGTTGATTTGAAGCTAAAAAATAAAGCTCTTTTGGATAAATAGGTATGGAGATTTGGGAATGAGAATGAGTCGTTATGGAGAATGGTGATTTTAAGGAAGAATGATGGAAATCCTATGACTATTGCCATCTCAAGGGAGAAATAGGAGGTTCTCTAGGTTATGGAAGGGTATCACCCAACCCTTGTTCTCGAATGATTCACATTTTTCTTTTGTTTCTATAGGAATTGGTTTTTTCCTTGGAGATGGACAGAACATTAAGTTTTGGTCTGATGAATATATTGATGGCCTAATATTAAGTATAAGTTTCCACGAATTTTCTCCCTTGCAATTAATAAAGATGTTGACGTTAAGGAGTTTAGAAGCTAGAATAATGGTATATGGTCTTGAAATATACTACTTAGAAGAAGGCTGTTTGATTGGAAATTACAACAGTGGAATGAGTTTCTCATCACCATTAATGATTTCTGTGTTTGTGATAATATGAAAGATAAACTAGTATGGAAGGACTCACTAATGGAGAGTATTCAGCTAAATCTTACTGTATGTCATTTCTTAATGCAACTCAATTAAATTGTTTGTATTGGAAGTTGATCTGGGCTGGTCTTGCTCGCCTAAAGGTTGAGATCTTTGTGTGGCAATCATTGAGGGGGTAGAATTGTAGTAAAGGAACAGCTTGTTATAGAGGTTTAATACTTCAAGATAGTGCAGTATGTGTGATATGTAAGAAAGAGGTTGAATCCATTGATAAATTCTTTTTTCCTTATGAAGAAAGTTGCGTTATATTGCTCCAACTAGGGTATTTCTCGGCTTGGTCACAAGGACCTTATGATTTTTTTCCCTTGTGTGGTAAGCAACTCTTCATGCTTCACAATGTAATAAGGTTTAGAAAATGGGTTTTCTTTTTTTTTTTTTTTGCTATCACTTGGTCTATATGGCTAAATAGGAATGATATGGCCTTTAAAGGTAAAATGATGAATTTAGAACACCTTATTGGGATCCTAAAGGTCTGAGTTGCTTCATGGTATCAAGCTAAGTGGCGTACAAGTCATCACTCAATTTTGGACTTTTTAAGATTCCTAATTACGTCTTTGCCCGTTTGTCTAATAACAAGATGATAATAAAGAATAGGCCAAATTAGTGTAAACTGCCATCAAACTGCTTTAAGTTCAATGCTGATTGGATTGGTGCTTGGTATGCTTGGGCAAGCTGGAATTGAAGGGGCTCTTAGAGGGGAAAAAGGACTTGTTAGAATTATATTTTCAAAATCTACTAGGTTGGCTAATTCTAATGTTGCAAAGCTTCTTGCAGTATGAGAAGCATTTATGAACTATGCTTCATTTAAATAGGTAGAGTATCAAAAGTTGTTAATAAAGACTGATTCAACCAATGTTGTAAAGTGGGTGAATAGTCCTAAAGATGCTTCGTGGAGGTTGAAAGGCTTTTATGTCAAATTGAGATCATTAAGTTGAAGATTTTGAAATGGTAGGTTTCTCACATCCCACATGTGATTAATGAGATGGCAAATAGGCTTGCAAAAGACGGGGTGAGTAGAATAATCTTTTATTGGTTTATAACCAAGGATGATGGTGTGGTTGGCTTTACGATAATGATTTTTAATCCTGGTGGATCAGTGATTGGGTCTAGATATTTGCTTACACCTATTGGGTTTGTGCCTGCCTTATAGTAGGGATTATGATTAATGGTTTGATTGTGTTGGTGTAATGTTTATGGGTTTGTTAGAGCCAATTCAAGTTTCGTTTCTTTAAATGAATTGTGTTTGTATGCTGAATTGATTATTGATGTTGGGTTTGGTTTTATCAAGTGGCTATGATTTTATTTTTTCTATTGTTCTTTAGTTGGCAATTAGATATTTTGTTATGTGAACCATTGTTGCTCTTATGGTGTTTGATGGTTTGCTGGAGTTAAGTTGTAGGTTTAAAAGATTTGTAGCCTTTCGAGGTGCTTAATGTTGTCAAAATCAAGCTTTGATGTGATTGAGGCTGGCTTTTAGATGTTGTTGGGTTTGGTCTCTTTTCAAAGTGTGAGGAATTTTTGTCTGATAATTTTTTATGCAAATGGATGAACTGCTAAATGGATCACTGTTGCAAGTGAGGTGTTTGATGGTTTGTCTGAATAAAGTTACAAGGCATTTTGGAGAACATTTTACTGGAGTTTTCTAAATGGCCTTGATTGAATGGTCTAAGTGTCCTCAAGATAGATATGGATGATTACTGATCTCTCATACCCTACCTTTGGTTCTCTAACCAAGCTATGGGATGTGTTTCTTGTTAGAGTGCTAGGTTAATTTTAGATGGTTAGTTGTTGTGCTGTTGTCGAAAGACTTGTAATGTCTTACTGTACAGTTTGTTTTTTCTCTTTGGGGTTAGTGTTGTGCTTGTTGCTAACCTATTTGGCCTTGTAATTCACCTTTAAATCCAATATATCTACCTTTCAAAAAAAATGTTTGTTACATCAAAAGGAGGTAATGTGGTGACAAAGGTCAAAATAGCTTTCGCTCTAGAAAGGTGATTGTAATACAAAGTTTTTCTACCAGATGGCTTCAAGGAGAATGAGGGTGAATTCTATTCATAAATTGCAAAATGAGGAAGGTACATGGCAAACCAATCCACAACGAGTACAAGCTATCATTTTGGAGTATTTCCAATCCATTTTTAATTTTTTAAATCCGAACAACATAATGTAAGTATTATGTTTTGTTTAGAGTTGGTTAACAAAGGCTTGAAGGAAGATTTTGTTAAGCAATTTATAACAACAAAGATAGTTGAAGTAGTTGTACAAATGAACTCGAGTAAGGCTCTTGGCCTGGATGGTATGACTGCAAAATTCTTTCAATGATAGAAGCACATAATGGGTGAAGATGTCACAAGAGTTATTCTTGATTTTCTAAAAGGTAAGTCAAAGTTGGATGCTTTAAACTATACTAATATAGTGCTTATACTAAAGGTAAAATCTCCAACTTCGGTTAGGGATCATAAATCAATTAGTCTATGTATCGTAGCCTATAAAGTTATCTCTAAGGTCCCTGTTAATAGATTGAAAAAGACTTCATGTTTTAATTAGTCAGAATCAAAGTACTTTGTCTAGGAAGGTTAGTTCTTAATAAGACAATGATGGCATGTGAAATGTTTCTTTTTATGAAAAATAGGAGAGGCACAAGGGAGGGATGTATGGCTATTAAACTAGATATGAGTAAGGCCCACGATTGAATTGAATTGGTGTCTTTAGAAAATATAATGTGGACAACTGATTTTCTTGAAGTGTGGAATACATTGATTATGACTTGTGTTTGTAATGTCTCATATTCAGTGATAATCAATGGAAAAAAATTTGGTAGGATTATTTCATTTAGAGGTTTAAAATAGGGGGATCCTTTATCTCCATATTTATTTCTGTTATGTGCGTAGGCCTTTCTAGTTTGTTAAATAAAGACGAGGTGCACCGAGAGTATCTCATCTCCTTTTTTAGAGCAATGGTCTCTTGTTTATGAATTCAAAATTGAGAGTGTGTACTAAGGTCCTCTAATTGCTACATTGACATGAGAAGGCATTAGGGCAAGTAGTGAATATAATGAAGTCAACTGTATTTTTAGTGCCAATATAAACTCAAATGTAAAGCAGATAGAATGAAATTCTTATGGATCCAAAATATAATGGACAATAAGTGTGAAGGTAGAAGAAGAGGATTAGTATATCTTTTCTCTATGATTTACAATAGATTAAAAAAAAATCTTAGACTATTGATATAGTTTTTAAATTGCATAAACACGATGTTAAGATTGTTAATTATCTTATTTGGCTAAAGTTATGAATAATTATAAAAATTATTAATTATTAAATAAATACATATTTTTCTCCATTTAGCTTATGTAGTTGATAAATTCCATGTAGTATATAGAAAAATAACGTGATAATTAATTTGCTCTCAAAAATTGTATTTGTGTCATATTTTTAAATAGACATGATTTTGATACATCAAATTACAATTTCTTAAATATACAAGTTTGACTTAACAATCATTATCTCTCTTTAAGGGGTATTAAATTTAAGGTTTGAATCCACATTTCTTCTTTATACATTCATATGGAATGAAAAAATTCAATTTCTTAGCCAGTATTGTAATTTTTTATAGTGTTTATATATGATGCACTGACAGTTTATAGTCTCTATATACTATTAATGCATCAAAGATTGACATCTCATCAATAAGCAAACTAAAAAAAAAAGTTAAGCTCTTAAAAATAAATACAAATAATTTTTTATTTCAATTGGCTCATATGAGCTTATTAATGAAGTATCAACATCTGGTACATTGACAATGTATAAAGCTATACACTGTCAATGTTGGGAAATTCTTTAAGTGGGCCTACATATATCAATTAATTGTATATTACAAGCTATCTAATTTGTTTAGTCCATTTAAAAGTGCTTATATAAATTTTGAGTTATTAGACTTTATAGTATCTTATTTAGTATGGGCTTTTCATTGTGTAGAGATCCAATATTTTATTTTATTTTATGATGGGCCAAAATAAAATAAAATAACTACAGGTATAAATAGGTTATGGTCCCCAATCTAAACATAACATAATTCTAATTCTCATATCCTATAAGTACGTGAGATATAGATTCTCTCAATGGTTTAGACGCGGATGACTGCCAACTCCAATCAATCAATTCCAATGGATTCAAGTATGCTTTTGTATTAATTTTCTTCATTATTGAACATGAGATCTTGTGTATGTTTATCTGTATGATTTTCCTACAATTGGTATTAAGAGCCTGTTCATGTTTGATCATTGAGGATTAAAATTTTTTCTTTGAAACCTTAAGGCTTTTATTCTCTATAAATGATTAAAATCATGTAAATAAATTTTTAGAATTTTGTTTCATGTTTCATGAATTTTGTCTTTTAATTTTCTTAAATCCCAAAATTAAAAATCAACCAAAGCATATATTTTATATGTTTTAATTCAAATTGATGAATGATAGCTATTTCTTGTGACTTCTATGAATGAAACGAAGTTACAAATTTAATAAATCTTTGGTTTTGGTTGAAAGAAATCAAGAACAGGTTTTTCTTGGAGTTTCCAAGAATCTTTTTGGTCTAATTAAACATTATAATTTGTCGTTTTGATTTGATTTTGCATGGGTTTCATAAAGAAAAGGTTTAATTTCATGATTGTGTGTTTAGTTTTGGAAAGATTCACTTGAAAAGGGTTAAAATTCAAGAAAAACAAAAGAACAGACCCAAATAGGTTTGTTCTATAACCAGCCAAGTCGATCTGACAAGCTTGGTGTTGGCTCTATAGGCTAAACCGAGAGGGGGGTGAATCGGTAGCTAACCTTAAGGTCGTTTTTCGATCCTTCTAAATTCTCTAGCCTATGCAAACATGCAATCCAAATTCAATATAATAAACACAAATATAATTGCAAGTAAATAAAGAGAGAAGGGAAAGAGAAATATACGCAAGTGATTTATAGAGGTTCGGCAACCTTGCCTACGTTCTCTACCTTGAGACGTTCCCAAGGATTTTCTCCAAATTCACTATCCTTGAATTTGTGTTTACAATCCCTCTTTTTTTTAGGCTCAAGAGTAACCTCTTCTCCCTCTTTTTCTAGGCTAAAGAGAAACCTCCCTCTTTTTCTTAGGCTAAAGAGAAACCTCCCTCTTTTTCTAAGGCTTAAGAGAAACCTCTCCTTTACAAGGTGTTTACAAGGAATGTAATCAAAGAAAGGCCTCTAGATAGGCAAATGATTACAATGTTTAAGCACAAGGAAAATACTATATAATGATTTGTGCTATGCTATTCTATATAAGGAATATGAGATTGATAGAAAATAAAGAATGTATAGCACTTGAAAAGTTGTTGAGGCTTTGAATATGAGGAAAATGAAGATTGAATGTGCTGAGCTCTTCCTCTTGGTTCCTTCAGCTTCTAAGCCTCTATTTATAGTCCCTTGGATGGTTTATGAATGTTGGTTAGAGCCAAGATTGAATGTTACCGTTGTATCTCACAAAACTAGCCGTTACAGCCCATTTTCGTGCAAAGGGATCGATCCTTTGCCATATGCAGGAAATGCTATCTGGAAGAAAAGGATCGATCCACTAAGGGAAGGGATCGATCCTTTCATGGTAGAATGCTTTGGAAGGCATTCTGGAAAAATCGGATCGATCCCATATGGCAAAGGATCGATCCGATTTTTCCAGAATGCCTTCCAAAGCATTCTACCATGAAGGGATCGATCCCTTCCCTTAGTGGATCGATCCTTTTCTTCCAGATAGCATTTCCTGCATTATTTTGGGTTAGAAATGATGTAGACTTGATTTTAATTCAACTCAAAATTTTGTAAGAGTTTTTCTTGACTTTCTCAAATGAAAACATAGTCCAAAAAGCTCATTAAGTAATTTTCAAAAGTTATGTTCAATATAATCTTGAAAACATTACTTAATGAAAATATTCAAAACCATTTTATAAAGTATTAAGACCAATAAGAATATATCATTTAATCATGATTTTAATGTTTGATATGAGCACTTAAATGTATTGAGAAAATCATGTGTGGTAAAGCAAATTTACAATATGAATCAAAACATAAAAGCTTACTTAAGTTTTTGTCATTTCAAAATATATATGTCAATTTAAAGCTAACACATGGGAAGAAGATGAAGATCCCACGTTGGATCTTCCCCCATGCAAAAAGGGTGGCGTCTAGGATCTTCCCCCACACACATGTTCCAGTGGCCATTCGGCCACTTTATTTTCTAGTCTAGCCTAGATTTATATTTCCAATTTTTTTTGTCATTTTTCTAGAATTTTTTTGAAACTGTTAATTATTAATCACTTAATATTCATGATAATTTCAATAATTTGATGTATTATTGTGATAACCGAGAATTTTAGTATTTTGATATTAAATATTTGCAAATTAAATTTAAATGCAAATAGAGAAATTAAAGTAAATAAATAAAGTATTAAAATAAATAAATAAATTTGGAATATGGTTGAAATGAAAAAGATTGATGAAGAAATGGATCAGAGAAATTGTAATGGATAAAAATAAATTTGGATATTGAGAAATCCAAATTTAATAAGAAATAAAAGTGTGTATTTTGATATATTTATATAATGATATTATATAAATATATTTTCACATAAATATAAATATATATTCATATATAAAATATATGTAGATATTATATGTTGATGTACCATGTATATCATGGAATAAAAATATATGTTTATTGTTATTATACATAATATATATATATATATATATATATATATATATATGTATATATATGAATATAAATATACATATATATGAAATACAAATGGTATTTTACATAAAAATGTGTGGATATATATATATATATGATAGACACAAAATATATAGATATATATAATTATTGATGGTATAATTATATACATTTTGTAATAAAATATAATTATATATTTATAAATATAATGAAGGATATTTATAAATATATATAAAAAATTATTATTATTAAAAATGGAAATAGAAACGGGGTCTGTTATAACCGACCCCCGTTATTTTTTGTTTTTGGAAACAGAGAAAAACCCAGAAGCAAGCTGACCACTATCGGCGGCACCGGAGGAGAAAAAGAGGGAGGGAAGGCAGTCGCCGGCTACAGAGGGAGAGAAGGGAAGCCGACCGACTACGGAAGGAAAAGGAGAAAGGGAGAAGAAATCGACGAAGCCGAAAAGAGAAAGGAAAATAGGAAGTGGCGGTGCCGATCGATTCGACCACCGCCACTGCATCCCCGACCTCGGCGGAGGTAAGAGGAAGTGGTGAGGACAGCCGACAGTGAAGGAAAACGATGGAGGAAGGAAGAAAAAGGGGAGGAAAAGACTGAGACCCACACTTCTAGATCCACAGCAGTGCCGCCGAGCTGGGCCGAACGGAGACCACCAGCAGCTTCGCCGTGATGTCGACCAGCTGTGGAGACGCCGAACAGTCGGAGAACCGGCCACCAGAGGAGAAGCGGTGATGAGGGGCTAAAAACGGTTTGAACTGGTTCAAACTGAGAAAAAGGAAGAAAAAGAAAAGAAAAGGAAAAAGAAAAAGGAAGAAAAAGAAAAGAAAAGAAAAAAAAAGAAAAGAAAAAAAAAGAAAAAGAAAAAGAAAAAAAAAGAAAGAAAAAAAAGAAAAGAAAAGAGAAAAAAAAGAGAGAAAAGGAAATTTTCAAGAATTCGAAAATTTCGAAAATTCAAAAATTTACGAAAATTCGGTAAAAAATTTCAGAAATTAATTTTGAGTAATTTTTAATAAATTGTGAAAAAAATTCTAAAACATAGAATTTTATTTCCAAAAAATCACCCTCGATGATCGAGACGATGGAATTGGGAGAGGTGAACACGGGCGTGACGTAATGAGGCAGTCGCCGACTCGGGACAGGTAAGGGAGACATGTGCAGCCTGTAAGGATATTCGGCACACATGTTTTAAATATGCATTTAATTTTATAAATGCTGTTGATAATGATTGGTTGGAAAATTGTGGGGATTTACCGGTTGAAATTATAAACTGTATTTTTCGTATAGGAGGCTAGCCAATCGGTAGCCGTTATACTGCTGAAAAATATTAGAAAATTATCGAAAATCATAACAAATGATTTTATGTCACAAGAAACGATTTCCAACCATGAAAATCAAGAAATCGATTATTTTTCATAAAACATGAATATACTGATGTTTAATTGTAAAATATTCATGTTTTCGAGAATTGTGAAAATGAAATCACTAAAAATTTTTCTCGATGTGTAAATTACACGTAATATAAGATGAAAGATGAAAACACATAAAGTGAACATTTTGTTAATAATTCTTTAAATATTCACTTGATTTCTTATATAATCTTTATGGTTTTAATTATAGAAATAATTATTGTTATAATTTTCATAAAGGTTAATTAAAGATGAAAAATAGTATTTTGAGACTAGAAGGTCTCTACATGTGTTTATAGAAGAAAACATGGTGACGGGATTGTTGGATTTGGAAAATAAATATTTTATTTTTTCATAAATCATAAAAATAATTGATTTGAATTCTGATAACTTTGAAAACCATGTTTTAGATAGAAAGCACATAAAAGCGTGTGTACATGTTTTACGGTGAAAAAGAAACAGTCATGAGATTTTATTTTATAGTGTGATTAATTAATTAACTGTTTTCACCGTATGAAAAATATGATTTATGACTTTATGAAATATTTTGAAAACTGTTATTTATTTTATTTATTTCATAAAGGTGAGGATACATACATGTGAGCCTTATGGATAACTGTGAAATATTTCAAATTATTGTGTTTAAAATCCATAAAATTTATGGTACAGTTTTATACTGTTTTGAGACTTAGGCCCCAAGTTTCATGCATTGTACTATTACTGTTACTGTCACGTGGCTGATTGACCAGCTAGTCATCAGCGTCCCGGATGTCACCTAGCAAGTGTACATCGAGGACATATTATAGATCATGGCCATAGATCTCAGTACTGATATTTTGTCTCTTAGTGGACAAAGATAGCATGATTTAATTGTAGGGTGTTGCCTAGTCTCACTTTCTGATTTTTGTTTACTGAAAGGATTTATTGAATCCTGTTTACTGTACTACACAGTTTACTGTACTGAACTAATATACTGAATTACTGTACTGTTTACTGTTTACTAAGCAAAAATGTACCAAAACACTGTTTTACTGAACTGTACTGTTTACTGAACTGGTAGCTAATGAATACTGTTTACTAAACTAAATTGGTAACTACTGTTTACTGTTTACTGAACTGAACCGTATCAAGATACTGTTTTATCGAACGGTACTTTACTGAAAATTACTGTTTTACTAAACTGTAAGATACGATATTACTGAATTGTAAGGTACTGAATTATTAATGGTACCAAAAATTACTATTTACTGGAAATGATTTCATTAAAATCATTTTTAAAGTAGAAATAATTAATGAGCTAATTATCCAATGGTTTTGGATATTTACGAATCACTGTACTGAAGTAAACAGAAGTAAACCACTGTTTTACTACTAAACAGTCATGTGTTTTAAACCATACTGAAGTGAAGAGAAATAAATGGTTTAATCAATGGAAAATGAGTATTAAAGTGTTTTTGAGAACAAATTATAAAATACTCTCTATAGTCACTTCTAGGTTCCGAGACAAGACAGGTATTTCAAAATACCTGCCTTACTCCATCCGGATCCCTAGCCGACTGTAGTATCTTTCCTACAGATGAGCCTAGAACACTTCTAGGAAAATTTAAAGAAAGTGAAAAAGTTTTTCAGCATATAGGTAGCTGAATATCAAGTGTCGCATATAACTTTCTTACTGAGCCGTGGATTGCTCACTCCTTCTTTTTAAACATTTCAGATTTTGATGATTGCGAGATCCGATATTGGTGGATCACGACTGCGCATTTGTGGACTATGTGACAACTCGATTGATGTATGAGGTACGATCATTTATTTTCTGTATTTAGATTTATCTACAGTACTACCTTCTTGTAATTAATATAGGGGATGTAATTGATATTGGTAAATTTATATTTAATAGTTAAATGAATATGAAAAGTAAAGTATCACAGACAGCTCAACCATCAAAATTGTGTAAAAACATGTGTATTACTGTGTAACTGGACCATTACAATTTAATGGTATCAGAGCAAGATTGGCTTGATGTCTGTTGATAATTTTGGAGAGTAAATGTGTTGAAAGATGTTAACATCCCCTGTAGTACTATGTAGTCTAAATACATAGAGAAAATAAGTGATTGCAAATTGAGTAAAATAATCTGAAGGGAGTGAGAATTTATCAATTAATGATGTTAAAGAGAAATAATAGGCTCAAAATTTACCAGAAAATGGTGATCTTATAATCTAAATGAAGGTCGATTCGGTAAGGAATAGAAACGGACTCAGTGAGGGCTCCATCAGTATTTTTCTGTTCGGATCAAATTGAGACCTGAAAGTGGTGATATAAAGGAGGAGAATGAAATATCATCATTAAATAAACCTTAAGATCACCGGTTGAATGTAATTTGGAAGAGAGAGAAATTTTTGGCAAAATGATGAAAATACCCCTACCTCAAAAATTTTCTCCAGAGTCATAATAGACCATCGTGAGATAAAGTTGACTAATTTGACAGAGTAATTGATGGTGTAAGGATTGCATTTCATGCGAAATGATCCAAATATAGATACTATTGAGATATTTCTCTGTCGAAATTGAACAAGATCTTAAAATGCTGATATTAGTACGAGAAGAGGTACTATCAACACATGGATATTAAGATCATTGATTTAAATGTATATTGAGGAGAAATAAATAAATTTTGAAATGACGATATTGCCCCTATGTTGGACAAATTGCTTAATAGTGATAAAACAAAACTGATCTTGAATCCTATGATAGTGATGGAGCCACTGATGGCATAGAGGATGTAATATGTGTAAAATAGTCCCGATTACCAAACCTAATTACACTTAAATTACTGAAGTGATCTGAATGGTTATAAGAAGTCACATGAGGAGCAGCTCCGTTATTGATTCTTAAGGGTCTGAGTTAAGAGTGTATTTATGGGAAGTTTATTACAGGACATGAATTGTGAGTAAGCCAGTGGTAGGACTAGCCATAGACAGGCACTCACAATAAAACCTTGAGAGGGCTTGTGGACTCGCCAAAGAGGACAGTGTGGATGAATAATGACTCAGTGGACGGGTTGGGCATATTTTGAAAAGTGAAATTATTACTAAAGATGATTGAGAAAGTAAATAGTACAGTTGATGAAATCCACAGCAGCACGGTTAATTATTGTTCTATACATTTATATTGTTTTTGAGGTATCAAACAAATGTTTATATATAGAACTGGAGTATTTGAAATATGTTTTACAAAATGATGTACTGTATGGAGTACTGTAAATTGGAGGATATGCATAAGAATAGTAAGTGAGTATAAAAACAGAGAAGATGACAGCTAACCTAAATTCTTCAGGACCCTTGGGACAAAGCCGTGATGGGCGACCCAATGATGGGCGAACAACAGAGGATAATATGTTGTGAGGTATGGGCAAACTATGTGGTCGCCGACTCACTTGTAAGGATAAACCTGGGGTGAAAGGATCGCCTAGGGGATTCTCGCTGACGGCCGATTCGAACGGGCGAGGCTCTTACAATTATCTTAATGGTAACACGAGTGTAAGAACTAGATATTAAGGGTTCGAAACTCGTGGATAGCGCGCTCAAGGGAATAAAACCTGAGTTCATTAAATGAAATTGATTTTAAAGTAAATTACAGTAATAATAAATCGGTTAGCTGTAAAATGTGTTGATAACTGTTGTACTGGATACAGCTTACTAGAATGAGATTCGTAATGCTGTGAAGTATGAGTAGATAATGAAATTAAGGTGGAGAATAATTCAAAATGATTTGAATATTAAATGGTTCTACCTTGAAAATATACAATGAAAATGACAGGACATAAGGATGAACTGTCCAAAATGGTACAAGTATAGTGATTAAAAAGTATCAGATGTTATTCCCAATAAATTTTCAGAGTATATAGATTTGAGAAATCGGGTTAATATTGACTCGATTGGTTATATGAAATCTAATTATAAGCTTATATCGGAGAGCATAGAAAAAGTCCGAAAGCTTAAGAAAAACAATTCTGAAAAATGTGTGAATAATGAAATTCACTTATACAGGTGTGATTGATGGAAATACAAATAATGTAAATTGAGGATGATGAAATTATTTGTATAAGGGTAAATGAGAGAAACACAGATGACCCTGATGTGTAGATGAATTAAAATGATGTATTAAATTTTTATTATTAATAAAGTTCTTGTGAAGAACAAATATTCATCTATATGAAAATGGACGCTTTAATGATTTAATCAGAGATGTATGAGAAATTCATACGACTAATCTCAGTGTAAAGCGTCATCAGATGAAAAATTGGAGACTGATGTCCATAAGATAATGATAAGAACTCGACATGAATTTTACGAGTTCCTATTGAGGTTTACAAGATTAATGAAATACCAAGTGAGGTATATAAGCCTAATGAAAGAGGCATCCATACAAGTATAAAGTGATGAGGTATCAAAATAGTTAAAGATACAAATGGAACATGAGCAGCATTGGTATTAACCCTTTAGACTCCTAAAGACTGTAAATATATGTTAAGATTGGCAAATAAGAGATTTGGCTAGACAATGTCTCTTTCTGAGAGATAGATGATCTCGAAATGACAGAATGACAGTGAATCTGTCTATGATGGGAAGATAATGATTGAGATACAAAATTAATGAGTCTAGCTAAATATTACTACTAGTCTATAGAAGAGTATACGAGGCTAGCTGCTCTACAGATGTGATATAATTAAAGAAATTAAAGTCGGTAAATGAATAAGTGTGAAGAAAAGATGAAAATGTAATAAGAAGATAAATTTATAGGATGAGTATGGAACACGAATATGAAGCAGTTCCCAATTTTAAAGTTAAAAGTGATTTCTTGTGGTTATCACATGATTTTGGCTAGAAGTAAGATCGAGCCAAACTCAATAGAGGAAATTTAATTATACTCGAAGGAATAAACAAATGATCAACTGCCAGCTATGTAAATGAAAAATGTTATATACATATGTACACACTTCGAAAATAGTAGAATTATATGGATAATGTGGTGGTGAGATGAATGATTTGATTTTTCCACTATGGAATCCAAAAGATGAAAGGATTACATTTACAGGTATATTCTAAAACTAAGTGATGTTGAATATACCATAAGAATAAAAGATGTAATAAGAATACTACATGAAAAGAAATATAGAGAGAAAATGATTGCCAAGTGTTTTACTTATGGCAAAAGACGATTAATAATAAAGTCTGCAAGTGAGATGCAACCTTGGTAAAATAAATGTGAACATGAGTATTGTGGATGATAAAGAGTCCAAAAGAGATATGATGATGTGGAAGTGATTATAGACCGATTGTTTAAATTGAATCACTTTTCCATTATCAGACTCCTAGATTCTCTAGTGCCATAGTCAAAGTATAAGTGTGAAACAGTGAGAATGTATATGTACAGTTCCAGTAAGCATTATATGTGATGAAAATCTCTGAGTTGCCATATGCTTAATGAGATATAGCAAAAGGCTTTGAGATTCTAAATGTACTGACAGCATCGCTCCGTACTGATGTAAATAGCTTAGTGTAGTATAGAAACGCTTGAAGATATATTGAGAAAGCATGTGCACGAGATGTGAAAGCTACTGGGACAAGTACATACTACTGATTAAATTGGATAAATGATAGTTCTCAAGCTATATCAACTTGGCACCAAATGAGAAAATGGATGATGAACAGTATGAATCAGTTGTTATGTGAAAAGAGATGAAAGTGATGTCATAACGTATTAAGTTTTAGAGAAAACCTAATAGCTAGACATAAAATCTATGGAGTCGCCACCAACCACTCTACCTAGGTGTGATTGGTCACCTATTTAAACTAAGGATAAGACTTGGTCTACGTTCAAAGATACTAGGGTTCGGGAGTACGGTTACGTGTAGAGAAGGATTAGCACCCCTACAACGCCCATCCTAAAATGGTACCAACTAGTTTTAGGTTATCTTTACAATTTGCCTTGTGTTTATATTAATTTCGATATGCTTATATATTGGGAATATTTCTAAGATTTTTCAATCAATTTGGCTCCAATCTTAAAAATCTCCCTCACCTCAAGATTTTCAAGGAGTCTCGATTGACTTTCTTGAATTCCATCGTCGGATCAATGAAATATTTTATGAAACTCTTATTTTAAATTTGGCTCTAATATTGACTCCATATTAATTCCTATATATTTTTTTAATCTTATTTCATATTATATTTATATATATTTTATTTATTTATATATTTAGAAAATAAACATGAATCATGATTTGTTGAAGATTTTCTTAAAAGCGTCCCATCAATTTGGCTCGACTTAAAAGAAATCTTTTCACTTAGAAAATTCAAGGCGTCCCAATTGACTTTCTTGAAATTTCATCATTGGCATAATTCATATTTTTTATTTCCTATAATTTTTATTCTAAGCTATTTAGTTCATTTATCTAGTTTTATTTAAATTTCTTTAATCTTAATCTTAATCTGATTTATTTTTATTTTATTTATTTCATTTATTTATATTTATTTAAAAAACATGAATTATATTTTTATTGAAAATTCTTTCAAAAGTATTCCATCAATTTGGCTCAACTTAAGAAAGAATCATCTCACCTAGAAATATCCAAGGAGTCTCGATTGACTTTCTTGGAATTTCATCCTCGGTATAATTCACATTTATTTCATTATTATCTAATCTTATTAATTACTAATCATTTTCAATCTAAGCTATTTTATTCTATTTATTTAATTTCTCATCTAATTTATGTTCTCGTATTTATATTTATTTATCTATATATATTTATATTCTATTCATATTTAATTTACTAAGAATAAGCATGGATTATAATTTATTGAAAATTCTTTCAAAAGTATTCCATCAATTTGGCTCAACTTAAGAAAGAATCATCTCACCTAGAAATATCCAAGGAGTCTCGATTGACTTTCTTGGAATTTCATCATCGGTATAATCGTATTTATCTCTTAATAGTTAAATAATTAAATTCTATGCTTTTCTAATATTTCTAATTTTCCTAATTTTTATAATCGATAAAATATACATTGAGTCCAACAAATTAAATTATACTAATTAAACCATACCAATTAAATTAAATAAATCATACATTTCAAGATCAATTACACGTCATTCGTATCATTTAAATAAACAAAATTAAATTACATAAATTAATCATAGCAATCATATAAATTCGCACCAATTAAATCTTTTATCATACAAAGTCATTAACAAATTAAATTAAATAGATTAAATTACCTCCAAATCAAATAAACCATATCAACCTTATTTAAATCATATCAATTATATTAATTAATTTAAATTACATTAAGTAAGTAAAACATCTAATTAATTGTTAGCCAAATTAATTATCAATCTAAAACTCATTATCAGCTTGTAAGTAGTCTACAGACATCTAACTAAGGTAAATGCATCAGTTTATAAGCAATATCCAAAAGCAGAATACAAATTAACCAACATGATTCCATGAGCAATTAGTCAAAAAGATATATTAAATGTAAGCATAAAGGCAAAGAATGGGGTACCTACGGTTTTGCTCCAATGTTCTAGTTTCTTTTCTTTGTTTAACACGTGCAGCAAGCAACAAAATTGGCAGCAAATGGTGGCGTGACAGACTTGGATCGGTGGAGTAATGGACAGTGATCTTGGCAGGAATGAACTAGCAGCAACGAACGACTCCGGCAACAAGGGCTGGGACAACGCGAAGCTATTAAAAGAATTTGTTTCTCGTCTTCTTTTGCTAGTTTCACGAGGCCTTCTTTTCTATCCTTTAATAACTGCAGCCCACGTTTACCAAGAGTGAGCAAGAACCAGCAGGCACGAGCAGCAGCAACGGCAGGCACGAGCGATGCAAACAGAGCAATGATGTGTGCAGAATAGTGATGCGGTCGACGATGAGACAGGGATCAGGCGATGTAGTCTGGAACAGAGCCAAGCTGTGATGAAGATGATGCGATGGTGATAGTTGCTGGATGGTGACGATGAACATAGAATAAAGAAACCAGGTTGTCTCAATCTAGATCGGGCTCAACAATAGCAGTGGGATGCCATGAAGAGGAAGAGGAGAATGATGACAGTGAAGGGTTGTAGGAGGCGCACTAGGAAGGCAAAGGCGGTAGGCAGGGAAGTAAGGCAATAGCTTTTCTTTTTTTTATGAATTGCCCGTGTATTATTTTTTTTGGCCTCACCCCTTTGTCAACCAGCCTCCTGTATTTATTTTTTTGTATTCCCCTTTTTTTAGAAAGAAAAATCCTAATTTTAATGTATTGATCCCAAAATTATGGGATCTTTATTTTATCATTTATTTTTTGTTTGACCCCTTTTAACTTATTTCCTTTTTATTTTTTTATTTTGGGCAATGAATTTTCAGATTTAATTTCACCCAATTTCCTTCCTTTTGTTGATTTATTCATTGATTTAATGGCTGATTATTCTTTTTCTTTTCAGGCAACAAACCTCTTTTATTTTTGACAACAATATCAACTTTAGTCAACTCTTGAAGGTGTGAATTTTGCATGTGCTTCACAAGAGATTTCAAATTTGAAATTTTTAATTTTAGAGTTTGCATGGGATTCCAACTTAAGATTTGACCAAAATTGATTTATTTCTTTTTATCATTTTTTTATTTTTTTGATTTTTTTAAATTTAGAGAAATTGTTCAGACAAAATTAGGTGTCTACAAGTGATAACTCCCAAATTAATAAGAAATTTTAAGGAGTGTAAATATATGATGAGAAATGATATATAGTGGTATAAAAGGTGATTATGATGTATGGTTTGCTGGCAGTATGATTCAAAAGATAATTAAGAGGTTAAGAACGATAAGTATACGGAACAGTACTACCTTTTAACTTAAGTAAAATTCGGAGGACCGAATTTCTTAAGGTGGGGAGAATGTGATAACTGCGAATTTTAGTATTTTGATATTAAATATTTCCAAATTAAATTTAAATGCAAATAGAGAAATTAAAGTAAATAAATAAAGTATTAAAAAAATAAATTTGGAATATGGTTGAAATGAAAAAGATTGATGAAGAAATGGATTGGAGAAATTGTAATGGAGGAAAATAAATTTGGATATTGAGAAATCCAAATTTAATAAGAAATAGAAGTGTGTATTTTGATATATTTATATAATGATATTATATAAATATATTTTCACATAAATATAAATATATATTCATATATAAAATATATGTAGATATTATATGTTGATGTACCATGTATATCATGGAATAAAAATATATGTATATTGTTATTATACATAATTATATATATATATATATATATATATATGTATATATATGAATATAAATATACATATAAATGAAATACAAATGGTATTTTACATAAAAATGTATGGATATATATATATATATATATATATATATATAAAATAGACACAATATATATATATAGATATATATATAATTATTGATGGTCTAATTATATACGTTGTGCAATAAAATATAATTATATATTTATAAATATAATGAAGGATATTTATAAATATATAAAAAAATTATTATTATTAAAAATGGAAGCAGAATCGCGGTCTGTTATAACCAACCCCCGTTATTTTTTGTTTTTGGAAACAGAGAAAAACCCAGAAGCCAGCTGACCACTGTCGGTGGCACCGGAGGAGAAAGAGAGGGAGGGGAGGTAGTCGCCGGCCGCAGAGGGAGAGAAAGGAAGCCGATCGGCTGCGGAAGGAAAAGGAAAAAGGGAGAAGAAAACGAACGAAGCTGAAAAGAGAAAGGAAAATAGGAAGTAGCGGTGCCGACCGATTCGGCCATCGCCACTGCATCCCTAACCTCGGCGGAGGTAAGAGGAAGTGATGAGGACGGCCGGCGGTGAAGGAGGACGACGAAGGAAGGAAGAAAAAGGGGAGGAAAAGACCGAGACCCACGTTGCAAGATCCACTGCCGTGCCGTCAAGCTGGGCTGAACGGAGACCACCCGCAGCTTCGCCTTGATGTCGGCCAGCTGTGGAGACACCGAACCACCGAAGAATCGGCCATCGGAGGAGAACCTGTGATGAGGGGCTGAAAACGATCTGAACCGGTTCAGACCGAGAAAAAGGAAGAAAAAGAAAAGAAAAGAAAAGAAAAAGAAAAAAAAAAGAAAGAAAAAAAAAGAAAAGAAAAGAAAAGAGAAAAAAAAGAGAGAAAAGGAAATTTTCGGGAATTCGAAAATTTCAAAAATTCAAAAATTTACGAAAATTCGGTAAGAAATTTCGAAATTTAATTTTGAGTAATTTTTAATAAATTGTGAAAAAAATTCTAAAACATAGAATTTTATTTCTAGAAAATCACCATCGATGACTGAGACGATGGAACCGGGGGAAGTGAACACGGGCGCGACGTAATGGGGTAGTCGCTGACCCGGGACAGGTAAGGGAGACATGTGCAGCCTGTAAGGATATTCGGCACACATGTTTTAAATATGCATTTAATTTTATAAATGTTGTTGATAAAGATTAGTCAAAAAATTGTGGTGATTTACTGGTTGAAATTATAAACTGTATTTTCCGTGCAGGAGGCTAGCCAATTGGCAACCGTTATACTGTCGAAAAATATTAGAAAATTACTGAAAATCATAATAAATGATTTTATATCACGAGAAACGATTTCCAACTACGAAAATTGAGAAATCGATTATTTTTCATAAAACATGAATATAGTGATGTTTAATTGTAAAATATTCATGTTTTAGAGAATTGTGAAAATGAAATCACCAAAAATTTCTCTCAATGTGTAAATTACACGTAATACGAGATAGAAGATGAAAAGATATAAAGTGAATATTTTGTTAATAATTCTTTAAATATTCACTTGATTTCTTATATAATCTTTATGATTTTAATTAAAGAAATAATTATTGTTATAATTTCCATAAAGGTTAATTAAAGATGAAAAATAGTATTTTGAGACTATATGGTCTCTACATGTGTTTATAGAAGAAAACATGGTGACGGGATTGTTGGATTTGGAAACTAAATATTTTATTTTTCCATAAATCATAAAAATAATTGACTTGAATTCCGATAACTTTGAAAATCATGTTTTAGATAGAAAGCACGGAAAAGCGTGCTTACATGTTTTACGGTGAAAAAGAAATAGTAATGAGATTATATTTTACAGTGTGATTAATTAATTAACTGTTTTCACTGTATGGAAAATATGATTTATGGCTTTATGAAATATTTTGAAAAATGTTATTTATTTTATTTATTTCATAAAGGTGAGGATATATACATATGAGCCTTATGAATAATTGTGAAATATTTCAAATTACTATGTTTAAAATCCATAAAGGCTATGGTACGGTTTTATACTGTTTTGAGACTTAGGCCCCGAGTTTCATGCATCGTACTATTACTGTTACTGTCACTTGGCTAATTGACCACCTAGTCATCAGCGTCCTGGATGTCACCTAGCAAGTGTACACCGAGGACATATTATAGATCATGGCTATAGATCTCAATATTGATACTGTGTCCCTTAGTAGACGAAGATAGCATGATTTAATTGTAGGGTGTTGCCTAGTCTCACTTACTGATTTCTGTTTACTAAAAGGATTTATTGAATCCTGTTTACTGTACTACACTGTTTACTGTACTGAACTAATGTACTGAACTACTGTATTGTTTACTATTTACTGAGCAAAACTGTACCAAAACACTGTTTTACTGAACTGTACTGTTTACTGAACTGGTAGCTAATGAATACTGTTTACTAAACTAAATTGGTAGCTACTGTATACTGAACTGAACCGTATCAAGATACTGTTTTATCGAACGGTACTATACTGAAAATTACTATTTTACTGAACTATAAGATACGGTTTTACTGAATTGTAAGGTACTGAATTATTAAATGGTACCAAAAATTACTGTTTACTGGAAATGATTTCATTAAAATCATTTTTAAAGTAGAAATAATTAATTAGCTAATTATCCAACGGTTTTGGATATTTACAAATCACTGTACTGAAGGAAACAGAAGTAAACCACTGTTTACTACTGAACTGTTACGTGTTTTAAACCATACTGAAGTGAAGAGAAATAAATGGTTTAATCAATGGAAAATGAGTATAAAAATGTTTTTGAGAACAAATTATAAAATACTATCTACAGTCGCTTCTAGGTTCCGGGACAAGATAGGTATTTCAAAATACCTGCCTTACTCCATCCGGATCCCTTGCTGACTGTAGTATCCTTCCTACATGTGAGCCTAGAACACTTCTAGGAAAATTTAAAGAAAGTGAAAAAGTTTTTCAGCATATAGGTAGCTGAATATCAAGTGTCGCATATAACTCTCTTATTGAGCCGTGAATTGCTCACTCCCTCTTTTTAAACATTTCAGATTTTGATGATTGCGAGATCCGATATTGGTGGATCACGACTGCATATTTGTGGACTATGTGACAGTTCGATTGATATATGAGGTACGATCATTTATTTTTTGTATTTAGACTTATCTACAGTACTACCTTCTTGTAATTAATATAGGGGATGTAATTGATATTGGTAAATTTATATTTAATAGTTAAATGAATATGAAAAGTAAAGTATCACAGACAGCCCAACCGTCAAAATTGTGTAAGAACATGTGTATTACTATGTAACTGGACCATTACAATTATGTTTTTTTTTTACATTTTATTTCATGATAAAATATTTCATGATATTCTAAGTTGATTAGCACTACTCACTCTCCGTAGTAATGTGAATAAATTTGTGTACTCTTAATGTTTATGTATATGCATATTTTGTGAAAAATAAAGTTAAAAATAAATTTAATTGATATAAAATGCCATCAAAGTGAACTCTTTTATGGTAATTTATTTATTTTGAAAATTAAGGTTGTAATTAAGGAATTTAAATGACTGTGTTTTTTAATCTTGCGAAAAATAATTGGGCCAAAGGAATGTTATTTTTGGCCGAATTCCAAATATAATAAGATAGTAAATATATGAAAAAAAAAATTTTACTGTGTATGCAATATGTCAGTCCAAATGTGTGTTGTTAGTAGGATTTGGTTATCAATTTTTTACTAATTAAGTTTGAAAGTATTAATCTAAAGACTATATTTCAATGTTATGATTGGTATCTTATATGGCCCAAAATTATTGTCTGTTAATTGTGAGCTTATTATTGTTATTTTTCTGCTTACAATAAATGCTTCTTCTATATCTGCCAATCTGAATAACATTGTGGTGCTTAACGGCACTAACTTTAAGAAATAGAAAAAGCATATTACCATTGTGCTTGGGCGTATGGATCTAAACTATATGATCAAGTCAAACAAACCTCTCATTGTAACATCCCGTTATTTCCTCTTTTAAGACAAATACCTACTACTTTTAACCCAATAACAACTAACTTTTTCTTCACATAAGTTTTGGTTAGGCTGTTTGACAGTGCATCTTTCTTCTTTCTTATATCTTATACTCCATTTTAACCAACATGATGATACTATTTTCGATAACAAGATATTTCTCATGCATATACAGGATCGTCTTACACATAGGTTTTAAAACTTTCATATAATTACATACTAATCTCTTTCTCAATTTACATCCCCAATATACATCATTGTACCATATTAGTCTGAATTACATTACAAAACGTATATACCTTCAAGGAATTGGAAACGTGCCTCGAAGGAGATACCGTATAATCCAAAATATACGCTCCTCTACCAAGAGCGGAAATCACTGCAAATAGTCTAGATGAAAAATAATGTAAAGGAGTGAGTTTATGCTCAATAAGAAATGTATGTAAAATAGTGTACTATGCCACTATATGCAGTTTTCCTGATTGGCTCTATAATGTCATGAAAAATCATTATAAAGCATATATCATATAATTTCTTCAAATATCATATACACATAACATCAAATAATTCAAATACTTTCAATTTCTATTAATACACTTCAAATCACATGCACAAATAGAATTAACTTCGATTTCAAATAACTTCAAATACTTTCACATACTTTCAAATAGATAGGAGATGATTAACTTCCAAAAGAATCATGAACTAAATAAATCTCATCAAGGATTCAGCACATATATCCCGTAAGAGATAATCCCGAGAGATATCAAATAAGTGGCGTACCCACGTATGGGCCAAGGATCCTCCCCTGAGCCAAAACACATAAGAGACATATGGCTACATCTATAGACCACAGTGAACACTAGTCAGATGACATTTGTGGCACTGAGGACCGAACTAAGGTTCCTCAGCCAAGTATAAATAACAAATAATATGCATGATCACCAAAGGAGTCACCCATCTCAAAACCTTGGGTAGTAAAATTACTTCTTGGAAAACCATTGTCATTCATAAACCTTCTTATATTCTTTAATGATAATCCAAATACTTTTATAAAAATAAATCAAAATTTATTATTTTCAAAGGGGGTAGTTGACTGCTCTTTTAGGGCAGTCGACTGATATAGCATATAAAAATTTAATAAATTTATTTTTTATTAAATTTAAAATATTTAAATTTACGGATGCAAGTAGGACAGTCGACTGGTCAAATAGGGCAGTCGACTGGTCCGCAAACAGAATGTTTTCTGAGAAATTGCAGTCGACTGGCTCTTTAGCGGTCGACTGGTTCACAAACAGAATGCTTCTGAAAAAATCGCAGTCAACTGCTATATAGGGTAGTCGACTGCGTTAAGTCAGTTTCAGAAAAAGTTACGTCACGACTATCTCTTAGCAGTCGACTGCTATTTAGGGCAGTCGGCTGCCCCGAGCCAAATCGTAACTAGGAGAAAAACCGAAAATGTAAACTTCCTGCATTAAAATCAACCTTTGTTTCATCCCAAAACATATAAAACATGCGGACATAGCCACCCTACGTTCGTTACATATATTCCTTACCTTAAGTAACTTCGGAATTGCAAATCACTTGGTTGCACCAATGATTTCCTCTTCACTTCCTCAAAGCTGTAAATGTCATAAGGAAATCAAACCTTTAAGAAACCTTTATAAACGTACTCTACCAACTCAACATAGCTCTAAACCATGGACAAAATCAGCTAAAACCATTTAAATCCCTTACCTTTGCTAGTCACCAAAATAACAGCAATTTAGATCTCCTTAAACACTTTTTTCAGCCTTTCATATTACAGACATAGCTAGAGCTAGTGATGAGGATCATTTTTCGTTAAGGAGACTTAACGATTTGATGAAAGGAAATGGTGGTTTGTCAAGGTGAGTGGAGATGGAACTTAGGAAAAATGGAGGGAACGAGAGAGGGCTGATGTTGCTACCGACTTGGAGAAAGAGATGATGATGACTTTGCCATTTCATTTAATGCACCTCTATCTCTTTATTATGTCAGCCATTAATACTTTGACCATCTTAATTCCTCCTTTTCTTCATGTGACACATATCCTTTAAACAAGTAAAATCTGATCTTAATGTCTCATTTAATTCAACTCAGCCATTGACCATTAAATTCTTTGACAATTTGATTATTGACTATTCTATTGCTTTAATTCCATTCATGTCCCATATATCCTTTATATATCAGAATTTGACATTTATTTACATCATTTAAGCTGGAAGACTATACAAATATGAGGGATTCACATGAATTTGGGGGTTTCACATTCTCCCCACCTTAAGAAATTTGGTCCTCCAAATTTAAATTGGGTTACTACTCAAATAGCTTCGGATACCTTTCCTTCATTAAGCTTTCTAGCTCCCATGTAGCTTCTTCCATAGTATGGTATTACCAGAGAACTTTGACTAAGGGAATCGTCTTAGACCTTAGCACTTTCTCCTTTCTATCCAAAATCCGAACCGGCTTCTCCACATAACTCATGTCTTCCCGAATCTCCAAGGACTCATATTCAATGACATGAGATGGATCCAGATTATACTTCCGAAGCATAGACACATGAAAAACATTATGTACTCTCGATAGCTCCGGAGGTAGTGCCAACCTATATGCAACATCTCCGACTCGGTCTAAGACTTCAAATGGCCCTATGTAGCGAGGACTAAGCTTACCTCTTCGACCAAATCTCATAACCCCTTTGGATGGAGAAACTTTCAAAAATAATGAATCCCCAACCAAAATCTCAAGTGGTCTCCGTCGAGCATTTGCATAACTCTTTTGTCGGCTCTGAGCTGTCTTAAGTCTTTGGCAAATCAACTTAACATCCTCAGAGGCTTGCTCGACTAAGTCTGGAGCTAATAACTTACTCTCGCCCACTTCTTCCCACCCAATCGAGGATCGACACCTTCTACCATATAAAGCTTCATATGGTGCCATCCCTATACTTGCATGATAGCTATTGTTGTAAGCAAACTCAGCCAATGGCAGATGATTGTCCCATAAGCCTTTAAAATCTAAAACACAAGCTCATAACATATCCTCGAGCGTCTGAATGGTGCGCTCGAACTGACCATCAGTCTGCGAGTGAAAAGCTATGCTAAAATTTAGCTGAGATCCCATGGCTTCTTGGAAATGTTCCCAAAAGTGAGAAGTAAACCTGGAATCTCTATAAGAAGTAATGCTCGCTGGAACTCCATGTAGTCTGACAATCTCTTTCACATATAAATCTGCCAAAGCACTCAATGTATCTGTAGATTTCATAGGTAAGAAGTGAGCTGACTTAGTGAGTCTATCTACTATCACCCAAATACCGTCATGATTTCTTCTTGTCCGAGGCAATCCCATAACAAAATCCATCGTAATGTGCTCCCACTTCCACATAGGTATAGGCAGAGAATGTAACAAACCTACCGTTCTTTGATGTTCTACCTTAACCTGCTGGCACGCGAGACACTTCACCACAAACTCTGCTACATCACTTTTCATGCCAGACCACTAATATACCTTACGTAAATTATGGTACATCTTAGTATTCATCGGATGCAACGTGTACTTAGTGGAGTGTGCTTCAGTCATAATCAACTTCCTCAATTCCTTATCATCAGGAACACATATACGATTCTTAAACCTCAAGATTCCATCACTACCAATGGTAATTTTCAATGGCATACCTGCATGAATCTGATCCATAGCCTCAATACACTGAACATCCTCCCTCTAAGCAACCCGGATTTTATCTATTAACTCCGGCTCAATCATCAAATTGGTTATCATTCCAAAATGCTCAAGAGGTGTCACATTTAAGCTTAGGCTTGCAAACTTCTCAAGCAACTCATCATGTAAGATACCATTCCTACATGTTTCCTACTCAAAGCATCCGCCACCACATTGGCCTTTCCCGGGTGGTATAAGATCTCACAATCATAATCCTTCAGAAGCTCAAGCCATCTCCTCTGTCTCATATTCAATTCCCTCTGAGAGAACAAGTACTTCAGACTTTTATGATCCGTAAAAATCTGAAATTTCTCACCATATAAGTAATGTCTCCAAATCTTTAGAGCAAATACCACTGCAGCTAACTCCAAATCATGAGTAGGTAGTTCTTCTCATGGTCCTTTAATTGACGAGAACCATATGCAACTACCTTACCATGCTGCATTAGCACACAACCTAGACCTTGTGCAGAGGCATCACTATATACGGAAAATCCTTCAGAACCACTAGGAATGGTGAGAATAGGTGCAGTAGTCAACCTGCGCTTCAACTCTTGGAAACTGCGCTAACAGGCATCATTCCACTCAAACTTCACTTCTTTGCGCGTTGAACGCGTCAAGGGAGTAGCTAACCTCGAAAAACCCTCTACAAATCGTCGATAATAGCCGGCTAGACCAAAGAAACTCCTAATCTCCATCACTATTTTCGGCCTCTCCCATTGCACTACAGCTTCAATCTTCGATGGATCGATCGAAACTCCATCTTTACTGATTATATGACCCAAAGAGGAGATTTGATCTAGCTAAAACTCACACATACTTAGCTTGGCATATAATCCCTGATCGTTGAGGGTTTGTAGAACTATCCTCAAATGCTGCTCATGCTCTTCCCAGGATCTTGAATACACCAATATGTCATCGATAAAAACAATGACAAACTGGTCCAAGTACTGTTTGAACACATCATTCATCAAGTTCATCAAAGCCGTGAGTGCATTAGTTAAACTAAACGGCATCACTAGGAATTTGTAGTGACCATACCGTGTCCTGAATGTAGTCTTAGGGATATCTTCACTTCGAATCTTCAATTGATGATATCCCGACCTTAAGCTATTTTGGAAAAGACTTGCGCACCCTGAAGTTGATCAAAAAGATTATCAAACCTGGGAAGAGGGTACTTGTTCTTGATTGTCACCTTATTCAACCATCGATAATCAATACAAAGCCTCAAGCTGTCGTCCTTCTTTTGGACAAATAGCACAGGAGCACCCCACGGGGATACGCTTGGTCGTATAAACCCCTTATCTAGTAACTCCTGAAGCTGCCTCTGAAGTTCTTCCAATTCCACTAAGGCCATCGATTGGGTGGTCTCGAAATGGGCTCAGTTCCGGGCACCAAATCGATAGTAAACTTGATTTCCCTATTCGGAGGAAGTCTTGGAAGATCGTCCGGAAACATACCTGAAAACTCATTGGCTATTGGAATTTCATGAAGTTCGGGACGTTTCCTTTCTACGTCCACCACATATGCTATAAATCCTTTACATAACAAATATATTCTCTATTAATTTCATTTACAAATAAATCAATTAATAAACATACTTTTGTATTAAACATTTGCAAAATTTACAACGTAGCTAACGGGAGAAGAGAATATCACACTTTTAGTATAACAATCCAATATCACATGATTCTTAGCTAACAAATCCATTCCTAATATGACATCAAATCCATACATATTCAGTAGGATTAGGTCAGTTATCGATTCTCTCTCTCCTACCCATAGCTTACAACTACGATACACCATGTCTGTCGTCTAGGATTCTCTAAATGGTGTACTTATTTGTAACAAATGTCCTAAAGGCTCAGGTTCAACAAGTAATCTCGTAGCAACTATGGGAGAAACAAAGGAGTGCATAGAGCCTGGATCAAATAATGCAGTAACACTCATATCAAGGAAGTGAATCTTACCCTTAATCACCTTGGACGAAGCATCGACAGACTCCTCGTCGATAGCAAATACTCGTCCTTGAGTCACAGCTTTCTTTCCCTTCTCAACAGCTGTGGCCTTAGGCTGTGGTTAGGTGGTCTTTTCTGATCCTTTCGATACCTTCTGACTCATCTTGGGACAATCTTTAATTCGGTGTCACAGCTCACCATACCAAAAACATGCCCTAGTAGCCATATGGCATGCTTGTGAGCCATGAAACTTCCTGTAATGCTCACACCTTTGCATCATACTCCTCGGCGAGCTAGCGGTACTACCAACTGAATATCGAGATTTCTCATCATTTATCTTAATCCCGGTAGGTCTAGGAGTCCCTGTACCATAATTAACATAAAACTCCAAACTTCAGTATATTTCCATATAACCATTAAACTAAGATACGAGTCATTCCCTTATAATTTATTTTCTTACCTGTCGAAGCACTTTCATATGGTCTGCTTTTCCTAAATGGATATCTGTCACTAGAGGCTCTCTTATCTGACTTCCACTTCATCGGTTCTTTGCCTTTACCCTTGGCTCGAAAATCAGCATGGTGAAAATCATAGTCCTGCTCACACAACTGAGCCTTACGAACTGCCTCATTATAAGTAGTGATATCCATAGGATATAACTTTGATTTGATAGGAGACTGATAGGAGACTTCAATCCTTCTATGAATCGGTAGATCTTATGTCCTTCACTCTTTAGGACTTTAGGGTCAAATCTGCTTAAAGAAATAAACTTCGACTCATATTGATTAACTGTTATAGTCCCCTGAGTCAAGCTCAAAAACTCGATCTTCAACCTGGTCTGTTCAGTGTGTGGGATGTATTATTCAATAAAGGCCTCTAAAAATCTATCCCACGTAACCTCAGTATGTTGAGTCTCCAAAATGGCCCGAGTAGACTGCCACCAATGCTCAACATCGTCTACTAACAAATAAGCTGCCAAACCCACTTTGTCTTTCTCATAACAGGTCATGTACTCAAAAGATTTAGTGATTGCCTTCACCCAGTTCTCGGCGGCCAACGGATCTCTATCCCCCTTAAACTTAGGTGGATCCAGCTTCTTAAATTCCTTGATCAAAGTCACGCTACAATAGGCTTTAGGATCTCGCCTTTCAATAGCTTGGGCTGGTTGGGGCAACTCAAGCTGTGCCGGTAGAGGTTGTACTAGAGGAGGAGGAGGTGTAGGAGGAGCATTCCCAGATGGAATAGGAGGTGCTGTTGATGCATTAGTGGCTACGTTTGGGAAATTTGACATGAACTGATTAAATAGAGTTGCCATAGTCTCAATACTTCGCTCCACTCTCAATAGTCAGGTGTTAGGGCTACCCGATGGAGATAGAGGAGGAGACTGTGTTGGGGGCAGTTCTACTATACCCCGTCCTCGTCCTCTACCAGTACCCCTTCTACGAGTGCTCATTCTGCCAATATCACCACAAGATCAAATGTTTAGTATAACTTTCAGTAGTTCTACCACCTATATGTATTCGGACAAGTACAGTACATGGGGATATGCATTATTTCTAGCCTAATGACACCGTCAAATGTCAGACTAACCTCGCTCTGATACCAATCCTGTAACATCCCGTTACTTCCTCTTTTAAGACAAATACCAACTACTTTTAACCCAATAACAACTAACTTTTTCTTCAAATAAGTTTTGGTTAGGCTGTTTGACAGTGCATCTTTCTTCTTTGTTATATCTTATACTCCATTTTAACCAACAAGATGATACTATTTTCGATAACAAGATATTTCTCATACATATACAGGATCGTCTTACACATAGGTTGTAAAACTCTCATATAATTACATACTAATCTCTTTCTCAATTTACATCCCCAATATACATCATTGTACCATACTAGTCTAAATTACATTACAAAATGTATATACCTTCAAGGAACTGGAAACGTGCTTGAAAGGAGATACCGTATAATCCAAAATATACGCTCCTCTACCAAGAGCGGAAATCACTGCAAATAGTCTGGATGAAAAATAATGTAAAGAAGTGAGTTTACGCTTAGTAAGAAATGTATGTAAAATAGCGTACTATGCCACTATGTGTAGTTCTATAGTGTCATGAAAAATCATTATAAAGCATTTATCATATAATTTCTTCAAATATCATATACACATAACATCAAATAATTTAAATACTTTCAATTTCTTTTAATACACTTCAAATCACATGTACAAATACAATTAACTTCGATTTCAAATAACTTCAAATACTTTCACATACTTTCAAATAGATAGGAGATAATTAACTTCCAATACAATCATGCACCAAATAAATCTCATCAAGGATTCAGCACATATATCTCGTAAGGGATAATCCCGAGAGATATCAAATAAGTGGCGTACCCACGCATGGGCCAAGGATCCTCTCCTAAGCCAAAACACATAAGAGACATAGGCCATCGTCTATAGACCACAGTGAACACTAGTCAAGTGACATCTGTGGCACTAAGGACCGGACTAGGGTTCCTCAGCTAAGTACAAATAACATATAATATGCATGATCACCAAAGAAGTCACCCATCTCAAAACCTTGGGTAGTAAAATTACTTCTTGGAAAACCATTGTCATTCATAAACCTTCTTATATACTTTAATGATAATCCAAATACATTTATAAAAATAAATCAAAATTTATAATTTTCAAAGGGGGCAGTTGACTACTCTTTTAGGGCAGTCGACTACTATAGCATATAAAAATTTAATAAATTTATTTTCTTTTTAAATTTAAAATATTTAAATTTACGGATGCAAGTAGGGCAGTTGACTGGTCAAATAAGGCAGTTGACTGGTTTGCAAACAAAATGTTTTTCGAGAAATTGCAGTCGATTGGCTCTTTAGTGGTCAGCTGGTTCGCAAACAGAATGCTTCTGGAAAAATGGTAGTCGACTGCTATATAGGGCAGTCGGCTGCTATAAGTCAGTTTCGAAAAAAGTTACGTCACAACTGTCTCTGAGCAGTCGGCTGCTATTTAGGGCAGTCGGCTACCCCGAGCCAAATCGTAACTAGGAGAAAAACCATAAATGTAAACTTCCTGCATTAAAATCAACCTTTGTTTCATCCCAAAACATGTAAAACATGCGGACATAGCCACCCTACGTTCGTTACATATATTCCTTACCTTAATTAACTTCAGAATTTCAAATCACTGGTTGCACCAATGATTTCCTCTTCACTTCCTCAAAGCTGTAAATGTCATAAGGAAATCAAACCTTTAAGAAACCTTTATAAACGTACTCTACCAACTCAACATAGCTCTAAACCGTGGACAAAATCAGTTAAAACCATTTAAATCCCTTACCTTTGCTAGTCACCAAAATAATAGCAATTTAGATCTCCTCAAAGACTTTGTTTCAGCCTTTCATATTACAGACATAGCTAGGGCTAGTGATGAGAATCGTTTTTCGTTAAGGAGACTTAGCAATTTGATGACAGGAAATGGTGGTTTGTCAAGGTGAGTGGAGATGGAACTTAGGAAAAATGGAGGGAACGAGAGAGGGCTGATGTTGCTGCTGAAGGAAACCGAAACAAACACGCAGCGGAATTTAAATCATTCGGCCTCCACTAGGATCGATTCGGAGAGTTGCCTGATTAGGGTTTCGAGATTTTAGCTAACGTTTTCTCTAATTTTCTGTCGTTGGTCGAGTCACAAGCAACAACTTTTCGTTCCTGCCTCTATGGTATCCACACGAACGGATCTCACGACTCTTGAACGTCTCACGATCAGAAGCCTTAAAGAGCGTTTTTGATTCCTTATAATCGAATTGCTAGCTTCGATTAAAAGAATACCTTTTCTGTTTTTTTTAATTGTGCGGCTATGTTTTAGAAAAAAAAACATCCTTTTATAGGCAGTAAATTTTACCCTAAAATTTATTGCCAAACAGAACTCTAATCTTACTTAGAATAGGATTAACTATATCCTTAATCCAGTTCAGAATAGGATTAGATATATCCTTAATCCAATTCAGAATAGGATTAATTAAGCTCCTCATTGATCCGTTCTAAGTGTGCGACCCAATAGGTGCTCAAAACAATGGCAATGACAAAATTGTCACAGGCAATGAGCGGTATCTAGCAACACATTATTGCTACCCATGTAACGAGAATGTCAATGACTCGACATAACCTTACTCGTGATAGATGTTACCGTGTAGTCAATCCCTTTATCCTTTGATGTCTTGATTAGACACAAGTCATGGAATGTGTCACACTTGTATAGTCTAATCAGCGTTTCTTGATTCCTAAGTAGACTAATTAAACAAATAAAATCAATATCTCATATTGACTTATTCGAGCACGGCCATGCATTTCTTAGTCTCACTCTATCAAAGGGCCCAAGACATCACTCTTGTTATATAAGAGGGATAAATCCTATCTTGATCACTCAACATCCCTCTACATAGATCAAGGCATACCCAATTACTACCTTTATAGTCCATCCTGTTACGAATGACATCTAGCAGCATTAAAGTATGCAATTCTTTATGTTGGGATCTCTGATGATCTCAAGTCAAAGGATCACATACACCATCATCACTATGAGAATCGCTTATGACACTCATATAACAATCCATGTAGCGTTCTCATGGAGGGTCGATCCAGTACATAGTTCTCTAACATGTACCTATGTGATGACTTGATATCCTATATCCATGACAATGGTCATCAGTCAACCACATACTAGTCTTATCGTAGATTGTTATCCTTGTTCACAATAATACTTGACTAGGGATATTTTAAGAATAGTGTGTTATTACTATTCTAAGGACATTATCATATAAGATTACATTACGCAGTTATAAGACAAATATAATAATGAGCTATAATAAATAAAATGTCATGATACATAAAAAAATGCCAAAGTCAATCATCTAATGAATGGTTCTAAGGGCATAATCCAACAGCTGCCAACTTGGAGAAGGAGATGATGATGACTATGCCATTTCATTTAATGCACCTCTATCTCTTTATTATGTCAGCCATTAATACTTTGGCCATCTTAATTCCTCCTCTTCTTCATGTGACACATATCCTTTAAACAAGTAAAATCTGATCTTAATGTCTCATTTAATTCATCTCAGCCATTGACCATTAAATTCTTTGACAATTTGATTATTGACTATTCTATTGCTTTAATTCCATTCATGTCCCATATATCCTTTATATATCAGAATTTCACATTTATTTACATCATTTAAGCTGGAAGACTATACAAATATGAGGGATTCACATGAATTTGGGGGTTTCACACTCATACCTACTAATAATAATAAAGCTATGGAGATGGCACTTTATGAGAAGTGGGAGCGTTCAAACCACATGAGTTTGATGATCATGAAGCACTCAATTCTGGATGCCATAAGGGGTGCAATGCTTGAGGAAGAAAATGCTAAGAGTTTCCTACAACAAATTGCAAACAGATTTGCTACAAATGAAAAGGTCAAGACAAGCACCATCCTGTCTAAGTTTGTTTCAATACGATATAGTGGTAAAGGAAGCGTAAAGGAGTACATTATGGAAATGTCTAATCTTATTACAACAATAAAGGCACTAAAGTTAGAGTTGTCTGAGGACATTCTCATGCACTTAGTCTTAATATATCTTCCTACACAATTCGGTCCTTTTAAGATAAGTTATAATACTTAAAAGAAATGGACTCTTAATGAGCTCATTGCCCAGTATGTGCAAGAGAAAAAGAGGTTGAAATAAGAGAAGATAGAAAGTGCTCACTTAGCATCTTCTTCCAATGACAATGTTGCCAATAAAAAAGGAAAAGAAACAATACAGGAAAAAGCATTGCATATAATGAAACTTCACAACCTAATGGGCAATAGAAACAGGATAAGATGATTACCTATTTCTTTTGCCGTAAAGATAGTCATGTAAAGAAAGACTATTCCAAGTACGTAAAACGGCTTGCCAAAAAGGGTAAACTTTACAACTTTGTTTGTTTTGAAATTAATTTGGCTTTAGTACCGAATCACACTTGGTGGATAGATACAGCTACAGCTACTTACATAAGTGTGACAATGTAGGGCTGTTTAAGGAGTAAAAAGCCAATTGATGTTGAAAGATTCATCTAGGTAGGAAATGGCGAAAGGGTTCCTAATGAGGTTATTGGTTTATTTAGGTTAAAGTTCGAATCTAGTGTTTTTTTAGATTTGAATGAGACTTTTCATGTACTGTCATTTAAATGGAATTTGATTTTTATTTCTTACTTGGACAAATGAAGATAGTTTTGTTCATTTAGAAATGGAAAGTTTAGTCTTTTTCAGTGTTCAAATATTATTAGTACAGGTTCTTTAGTTGTTAATATATATAAATTGGACCTTCATGCCTCATGCATTAATTAATCCTTGCATATAAGTAATTATGGTACAAAACGCATATTAATTAATGTGAATTCTTCCATGTTATGGCACAGGAGTTTAGCACATATTAACTTGCAAAGAATAAAAAGGCTTGTGTCAGAAGAAATTCTCAATTCCCTTGATTTTTCAACTTTTAAGATTTGTGTTGAGTGTATTAAGGGAAAATAAACAAATATCAAGAAAACTAATGTTAACAGGAGTCCAAACGTCTTGGATTAATTAAACTAATAGTTGTGGTCTATTCTCTGTAGATTCTTGGAATAGTCAATAGTAGTTTATTACTTTCATAGATAATTATTCCCATTATAGCTATTATACTTGATCTCTGAGAAGTCTTGATCATTGGATGTTTTCAAGATCTATAAAGCTGAAGTTGAAAATCAGCTGGGTAGACAAATTAAAGTAATTAAATCTGATCGTGACGGTGAATATTGTGATAGATATGACAGATAAGGTGAACAACGTCCAAGACCTTTTGCAAAGTATTTAGCAGAATGTGGCATCGTTCTTCAATACACCATGCCAAGGACTACAAGCCAAAACGGTATAGCTAAGAGGCATAATCGGATCCTAAAGGATATGGTTAGAAAGTATGATAAGTCATTCTTCTTTACTAGAATCACTTTAGGGAGAAGCTTTAAAGATTACAGTCTATATTCTTAATTGAGTTTCAAGCAAAGTAGTAGCTAAAACCCCATAGAGTTATGGACAGGAAAGAATCCTGGTATTAGGCATTTACATATTTGGGATTGTCCAGCAAAGGCTAGGCCATGAAGCCTAATGAAAGGAAATTAAACTCAAGAACAATAAGTTGCTACTTTGTTGGATACTCAGAGAGACCAAGGGGTTTTAAGTTTTATGATCCCTCAAATAGATCATTTTTTAAAACAGGAAATATTAAGTTTCTTGTGGATGTTGAATATGTTGAGAGTGCCAAACTCAAGAACTTTGTCTTTGAGGAAGAACATATTACAATTCCCATAGTTGTAATTGAAAATGATCAGATAATGATGTCTAACATTATTCAAGATGCAAATATGGATTAATCAAGACACTCCTGGGTTACCTTGTATTCATATTGAAGAACCTGCTCCTATTTAATTGGAAAAGCAACAACGACCTCAATTGGAAGTGTCATTAAGGAGATCCTTTAGGAGAAGGAGATTGGCGATTTCAGATGATTATATCACATATCTCCAATAACATGAGTTTGATATACGACTAGAAGTAATCCAAAATCTTTTAGCCAAGCCAAACAAAGTGTTCACTCTCATAAATGGATAGAGGCCATGAAAGATGAGAAGAAATCTATCAAGGACAATGACATTTGGGATATTGTCGAACTGCCTAAAGAAGTGAAACCGATTGGTTGTAAATGGATTTTCTAAACTAAGTGAGATTCGAAAGGCAACGTCAAAAGATAGAAAGCACATCTAATTACTAAAGGTTTCACTCAAAAAGAAAGCATTGATTATAAAAAGACTTTCTCTTCGGTTTTATGAAAGACTCTTTTAGAATCATTTTGGCACTTGTAGCTCATTATAATTTAAAGTTACATCAGATGGATGTAAAGATAGTGTTTCTTAATTGTGACTTTGAAGAAACAATTTATATAGCGGAACTAGAAAATTTCATGCTAGATGAATAAAAACATCTGGTATGCAAATTAAAGAAATCCATCAATTGTTTAAAGCAAGCATCTCATCAATTGTATCAAAAATTTGATCAGGTGATCACCTCTTTCAGTTTTAAAGAGAACAGTATTGATCAATGTATTTATCACAAGATCAGTGGGAGCAAAATCTTGCTTTAAGGAGAACAATGTTGATTAATGTATTTATCGCAATATCAGTGGGAGCAAAATCTTGCTAACAAGCAGTGATATAGGCCTATTGCATGAAACAAAGAGATTCTTTCAAATAATTTTGAGATGAAAGATCTTAGGAATGCATCTTTTGTGTTGGGCATACAAATTCACAAAGATCGTTCTCGTGGTATACTTAGCTTATCACAAAAGGCATACATCGATAAGGTGCTTAGCAGATTTGACATGAAAAATTGTGCATCAGGAGACACGCCTATTGCTAAAGGTGATAAATTTAGCTTGCTTCAATACTCAAGAAATAAGATTGAAAAGTAAGAGATGCAGAAGATTCCTTATGCTTCAGCTATAGGGAGTCCCATCTAAACTCAAGTTTGTATGTGTCGGAATATTGCGTACATAGTTAAAATGCTTTGTAGATATTTAAGTAACCTTGGAATAGATCTTTGGAAAGTAATAAAGAGGGTTATATGGGATCTATAGGAACTAAAGATTACATACTCATATATCGGAGGTCAGATCATTTAAAGATAATTAGGTATTCAGACTCCGATTTTACTGATTGTCTTGATAGTAGAAGATCCACTTTTGGTTATGTTTTCATGTTAACTGGTGGAGCTATGTCCTAAAAAGTGTAAAGAAGCCATTTAAAGCAGAATTTGTAGCTTGATATGAGGCATTGAACCAAGCAATATGGTTGCAAAATTTTATCATTGGGCCATGTATTGTCCATAGTGTTAGGAGACCATTGAAGATTTATTATAATAATAAAGCCTCAAAATTATATTCTATGAACAATAGAAGCTCATTGAGTCAAAGCATATTGACATTAAGTTTCTTATTGTTAAGGAGAGAGTTCAAAATATTCAAATATCTATTGAATATATCAGTATAAACTCCATGATTGTGGGTCCACTCATTAAGGGTGTACCATATAAGGTGTTTCTTGAGCATGTAGCTTATACAGGTGTGGTTCATTTTGATGATTTGCTTGTATAGTGGGAGTTTGCTTGTTTATATTTATTTGTTTTTGAGACATTTTTCTAATTAAACTTAAGTATTGTTTTATTACTGAAACTCTGAAATAAAGTTTTATTCTTTCAATTGCAGTTGAGTATAAAGTTTTGAAAGTATGTTGTTTAACTCTTTGAGTTATAAAGTAAGACCAATTGGAAATAAGCATGTCAAGGGATCACATTACATGTAATTTCCATGCTACACATCAATACTTGGTCTATGTCGTTGATTGTATTAATATATGTGACCATTGATGGGTCTAGTTATGAAATATATGTAAATAAAAGTCACTTTGATCTTATGTTAGTATAATTGATGAACTAGATTGTTTGGAGATGTTTCTCTGTGAAGATAGCAAATTTAGAGCTCTTACAGTTATTTTAAAATGTACAATTATCAAAATGTAGCCTAGGTAGGAGATTGTTGCAAAATTCTTTAGGTGTGCCTACATATATCAATTAATTCTACATTATAGGTTATTTTATTTGTTTAGTCCATTTAAAAGTGATCAAATAAATTTTCAATTATTGGACTGTAGAGCATCTCATTTAGTATGGACTTTACAATGTGTAGAATCCTAATATTTTATTTTTTTTTATGATGGGCCAAATTAAAATAAAATATACTACAAGTATAAATAGGTTAGGCTTAAATCCCAAATATGCCTTGCACATTTACCACAAAATAGAATTATATTCTCAACATTTAATTGCATGAAAATCAGTTTTAAATGTTTCAAAATAACAAAATTAAGGACATTCTCGTTAACTCCTCTAACACTGTTTAGTTTTATTGCTATGGAAGGATAATGGAAATTAAAGAATTTAATGGAAATGTACTTAATTATGTTATTTTGAAACATTTAGGACTGATTTTCATACAATCAAATGTTGAGGGCATGTTTGGGTATTAAGCCAATAAGTTATAATCCCCAGTCTAAATGTAACATAACTCTCATTCTCATATCCCATTAATGAGTGAGATATAAATTCTCTTAAAAGTTTAGAGGTGGATGATTCCTAACCTGAATCAATCAATTTCAATGGATTCAAGCTGGACATCAGACCTCAGTTCACAGTTTGATATATGAGTTTACTATTCTTTTGTATTTAGAATTGGATGATTTTATAAAGTAATGTAGTGTGAGATTGAAAAGTATGAATATGTGACTACTTCTGAAAGCCGAGTTCAATCGGGATGTAAATGAATATTTATCGCGTTTTAATCTGAATAGTACCTAAAATTATATAATATTTGGTTAGAAATTTTTTTAACAACCTTCAGATTATCCGAAAATTATGAAATTTTTTCGAATATACTATTAGACTGCCTAAGAGTGCGATAAGCCATTTTGGGCCCAAAATGTCAAGATATGAATAGTGTTTCTGCTTGCTATGTAACGTTTCGATTACAAAAAAATCGAACTAAATTTTTCTTTTCATTCAATTGGTTGGGTTGTGCTTAGTGTCACAGATTCGTTATAAAACTAAATTTACCTTAGCTAAATCAATATCCATCAATTCAATTGGTCCGAGTTTAGATATTTCTAAATATACACACAATCTTATATAAGCCAATTTACTAAACGAGAATTATACATATGGAATCAACGTATACCTCCTTACATGCATTCATATCGACTGTTTTAGTTACATCCTCGTTTATCTACACTGGTACTGTACCAATGTGTTTGAATACAAAAGAAATAACTATACATGGTATACCTTCAAGGATAGTACCAAAATGCCTCGAAGGAATTAAATCAAAACCCCTCACACTGTGGTGTCTATGCAAGTAATCTGGAAGGGAAAAGGAGTGAGCTTACGACTAGTAAAGTGTACATATAAAGATACAAACACCGTGAACTACATGCATTTATCTTAATTAAATATTAAATACTAAAATCTCAAGTGATAATTCTAAACCGAAAATCGAAAGGAATTTTCTCTACAACTCATTAGATTTTTAAGGCTAAGTCAGGAATGATGTTTTAAAGCACCTCACTTGTCCCTTTTTTCTAACACCTCAGTTATAGAGAACTCCAACAAATCTATCAAAGAAGGAATCCATGCATTCTAAAATTAGAGCCAAACCAATTTAATACAACAGAAATTCACTTTGCAAAACCGTATAATGCAAATATCATAAATCAGTCAAACTCAATACATATATCATAGTTCAGATCAAAATCGTAAATATTCTTAACAAACTACTTCAAATCTCAAAGTCCAGAGATTAGAAGTTCAAAAAACATACAAAATATAGATAAATAACAATTAGTGGAGACATGGAAACAACTAGTAAACATCATGCAGTCCAGATATTTTGCAAAGGAAAAATAATAATCAGATAAACATATGGTCATAGTCCAAAGTGGTCCACAGTGAGTACAGATCAAGTGTCAACTAAGACCGCAATGGATTGGATCAAGGTCACATAGTAGTTCAGATGTCAGATACTATGGGATTACCCACAGTCCAAAAATGCAAATTTTCAAATACTGCAAGATCTACATTTAACCAGTATCTCAAATCATAAGTTTTCATAATTTCGAGTTCAAAATAATATTTCAAAATCATATTGATGTTCAAATACAATCACAATACAAATTTATAAGTCAATTAGAAATCTCTTTGCAATTATTTAAAATCAATAATTTCTAAGATTTAGAAATCGATCTCAAATTGCCATTTATTTCCATACACTCTCAATACTAAAATTAAAGTAGAAAATTCATAAATCTTCAAAAATTATGAAATTTATAATGAAGTACCAAATCTAATTTTCTTTTAGAAAATCCTTATTCTTGATGTGTGTTTAAATTCCAATTCGAATTGAACTAACTACTATTTTTATGAAAATCTGGCAGCATTACAGTATAAAATTTCTAAAACCTCTTGCAAAGCAAACATAGTTTATATACCCAAGGCAGTTGATTTAAATAATTTCTGTATCGCCTATGTTTCTTATATATATTCCTTACCAATCAATCACAGCACAACTTATCCAAACCAGTCCAATAGTCAAAATACAGTAAACACCAACGTAATTCCTTCTTAGCACCAGCTTACTCCCAGACTATAGAAAAGCATTGAAACAGTTTAAATTCCAAAACTACCTTCACAGATGTAACGTCCAAAATGATAATATTTCAAAATAACATTTTCCTTTTTGATATTATCTTTCTCATTTAAATACTAGTTACCATTTGATTTGCATTCGGTGTTGGTGTAAGTTTACCCTATAACTTTCAATATCATTAATCCTTATACCATTAGAATAATTTATTCATGAATATTAAATATGAAACTAGAGTATAAACCGCAATATAAAAATTTATACTTTTATTAATATCAATCTATGATAAGTACCTTTCAACTAGTTCTTTAATATTCCTGACCTTACACTATATGATTTACATCTTGTACTATAAATACAGTTGATGTGCATATACATGTCTAAATATAAAAGCATAACACTTAAAATATACATGTTCACTTGATCGCTTAAACTTCTAAAAATTTCTTCATTCAACCTTCCAACAACAGTCGCCACGTATATTGATGAGTTATCTGAGATGGTGAGTAAGGGGGGTGAGCTATAAAGCTCAATAAGAAATTCGTATGCAAGATTGATATTATGAAATCTATATGCTTAAAACATTTAATTTTTAACAATGCACTAAGGTTTAAATCATGATAGATACTATAGTCAGCTAGGAAATCGAATGGAGTATGGGAGGTATTTTAGAATACTTGTCATGTCCCGGTTCTTAGATGCAACTATAGGGAATTCGGAAATGAATTAAAATTCAAGTATAAAGTTCATAAATTCACATTCAAGAAATAAATTCTAAAATACTCCACAAACACATATATAAATCTTTAATTCACAAAATTCATAACAAAGTCACAATTTAAAATCATCAATATGATCACAATTTGTAAAGACAAGGCATCACCCAATAGACTCATGCACAAGACATATGGCCATAGTCAGAATATAGTCCTCAGTGGTACTAATTAGGCACCATCCGGGATGTTGATGACGGGATCTAAGAATCATATAAAACATTTATCACGAGTTACGGAGATAATTTCTGAAGGTTAAATCTCCAATCAGTCCATAAAAAAATAAATTAAGAAAATATTTAGTTTCAAGATAAAAATTTATAAAATATTCATAACTCATTATTTGGTTCTAAAAATATTCCATTCATCTGTAAACAAGTCATAGCAACATGCCAATGCTTTCACGTACATAAAATTTGATAGCATGAATTTTTAAATATTGTTTTCTAGTATAATATGAAATTAATAAATCTCAATGAAATAAATGAATTTCTTGATAATATATAAGAAAAGTAATTCATGGGATTAATAAAAATTCGGTAGCATAACGATTATTTCTAACCTAGCCTTCTTGCACCGAAAACACTGTTTATAAATAGCCGATGTCCACAATTTCACCAATTCCAAAGCAATAGATTTCCAAATCACTTCATAAAATTTATTTGAGATAAACCATGCATTCATAGTATCCCTACAGTTCGCACACTTATCCCTTACCTCTACGGTGTCATTCATTCAAACAATAGCATTTGTAACATCAAATTAGTGAGTAGATCCTTATTTGCCTCCTACATGAAAACACAAATTATATATATCTTCAACCAATCACAATCTCCAATACAGTTCACAATTCATTTCAAATACTTATTTACTTCTCATACCATTATCCATATATTAAAACTAAATTATCAACATCCAAAATAAGCTAATTTAATCAATAAAATATTTAATCTCAACCCTTAATCAATTCAAAGTTATAGATAATTCCAATTCTACCTTAAAAATCTCAATCCATTGAAACCAAAGATATTCCATCTCAACCACAAATGATTATTTTTTTGAATCATATATTAAACAATCATACTATTATTTATCTATCAACATCCAACCTTAATTATATCATCATTATTCTTTAACTATAGCTACCACAATTACAATTCATGAATTTGTTAAATTCCCAAACATGGGTTTCTATATATGTATTTTTAAACTTTAGGCTCAACTCATTTGGTTTTATTCTTTTCCAATAACAACCAAATCAATTTTGTATACAAAGATGATATTATCTTAGTTCTTCTATATATGTTTCTTACCTCGCTTCTCGCAATTTTAGACAAAATCCTTCGATTGCAACTCACTTGCGGCTATCATTTCTTTTTCAAAATTTGCTCCTATGAATTCCTTAGCTGAAATCAATATTCAAACAAGGTCATTCAATATTAATTCTACCTCATTACACTTCAAGGATTATCATTTTAACCTTAAACTACTCAATTGAGGTAGTTTTTCACTACTTTTCAGTTAAGGCCAAAATGGTTATTTCACAATCGTTTCGGTTTTCTTTCAATTTCAACTGTACCGATACTTTAAATATTATTTTCTAACTCATTTAAAACTATCGAATTATAATTTCAATCTCAATTTAACAATGCCCTTCACCTAGCTCAGTACACTTTTGACGTTCGAACCATTTTCTTTCGGTTATAACGATTCCCGTATTATTCTTTATATTTAATATTACTCTTCATTCCACTTAATCAAATTAAAGCACACTAATCTCTTTAAACCCCTTGCTGGCCAAATGCCTATTCTAAACTTCCCCTAAGATTTATTCAAAATAAATACTATAGCTAAACTCAAGATCACCCATTCACTAAAATATCTCCTCTTCATAGAAAAAACCCATACTTTTTCACCATAAAACCCATTTGGCTGAATTCTTTACACTACATTAGGAACATTTCTACATCATTCTAATACTAGAAATAAGCTTAGAAAAATCAGAAATTAAACATAGATTCATTTTAAGGCAACCTGAAATTTCCAGCATAATCTCACCTCTGTGCAGTCAACTTCCAGCTACGTTTTCACCCACTAAATGAAGTCCGTTTTGGCTGATTTTTGGTTATGTGGTAAATAAGAGGTAGGGCTTCAATTGATCCTTCCTGGCCGACCTGAACCAAGGCCATTTTCATGGTTGTTTCTGCCTTGCACAGTGGTTTTGTAACTAATGCCTATAGCTGAGAAAAATTGGAAGTGTCGGGTGGTTTTGAGAGAGAAGGCCGACTATGTTGGGTTTATTAAGCAATTGAACATGTGACTAATTGTTTTATTAGTATAATAGTTAGGTTTGAGTGACAAAAGACCATAATACCCATAATAGCTCCTTAATTTACTAAACTAAGCTTGTTTTACTACACTTTGTCATCTTCAAAATTCATTTTTCATCATTTCTTCAAACAAACCTTGAGTAATTTTTCCATACTCATCATTATTCATAAATATCTTGCAACAATTTATAATTATCCGTATAATTTAATTTGGAAGCCAATTTAATCTCCAAAACATTAATCTCATTTTTCTAATTGTTTTACTGCACTTATACCCAACTTTAAAAGTTCACCGAGATCAATCCAAAATATATAAAAATATAAGTCATATATGGTTGGAAAGGTCTTCGAGTTAACTTTCCAATGCAATTTGAATCACCTCAATTAGAGTTCCTTATCAAAAATTATATCCGACTCTTTACTGATTGCTCAGTTCTAAATTCCCTACATGTGACGTGAATGTAGGAATTTATTGTTGTTAATATATAATGAATTAAAATATGAGCTTTATATGGCTAAAAAGATATTTAAGTTAGCTTTCTAATGGGTTTCTAATCACCTTAATCGGAGTTTCCTTCCAACCTCTATGGGTAAATCTTTACAGATAGATCGGCTGGTAGAATCTACAGCTCATAAGGTAAATTTACAAAATTTCTAGTATTGATACATAAAAAACTAAAATAGGAGACATATATGTTTGGAAAGATAATTAAATTAGCTTTCCAAAGAATTTTACGATTTATCATTTGGATACTCCGATCAAAAATTATAATCAAAACACTATCGATTCATTCAAGCCTCATGATATTTTTATCCTCATAATTTCCAATCCTTAATTAAATTTACCAATTACTTTCAATAAATTAATTTATTCATTTTTATTGACTTTTCATCTCAAAAAGAAAATTTCTCAGTATCCTTTAGGGAAATGTGGTCCTCACAACAAAATATTCATAAGTCTTAAAGATCATCCATATTTACTAATACAACAGCAATTTGGTCTAACCTTTACAATATCATTTAAACTGTTTAATTTAATTACCATATATTTTTATTTTCCAACAAAATATGCTGTTTAATATAATATAACTCAAACTTTGATTTTAATAGGGTTTGATTGATAAAATAGCGAAATTATCAAAATACCCTAAAACAATATTTTTAAACATTTTCGTGTGATTCAATCTATAGGTTGAAATTGAGTGAGACATCTTCACGTGAGGGTTCAATTACAGTAGCCATGCTGGCCTATATTAAAATTCACTTTTCCAACCTAGGGACACATCTGTCATTTTTTGAATTTGTTTGCACGTTACAAAAGACATATACAAACGAAAGAATTTCAAGATATAGATTCTTATCATCTTAGTATTTCACTCCAATTATTGATATTATACAGCCCGGTATCCATTCAAATAGTAGAATTTTAGATAGGGCCCACAATATACTTTCCTTATATAAAACAAAACACAAGGAACTCATACATTATCATTAAATTCAGTTGTTCTAACTTCGAAATTAGTTTATGTGGAAGGAAAGAAATTGGGAATCTCACATCTTCCCCACCTTAGGAAATTTGGTCCTCCAAGTTTGTATTAGGCTAAGTTTGGTAAAATAGTTCTAGATACTTCTCTCGTAGAAGACTCTCTAGCTCCCATGTTGCCTCTTCTATGGTATGGTATTGCCAGAGAACCTTTACTAATGAAATAGTTTTAGATCATAGAACTTTCTCCTTCCTATCCAAAATCTATATTGGCTTCTCAACATAGCTCATATTCTCTTTGATCTTCAAAGGTTCATAGCGGATCACATGTGATCGGTTAGGTGGTACTTACGTAACATATACACATGAAAGACATTATGTACTCTAGCTAACTCTGGAGGTAAAACTAACCGATATGCTACATCTTCAACACGGTCCATGATTTCAAAAGGCCCGATGAATCGAAGACTCAGTTTTTTCTTTCCTGGCAAATCTCATGATACCTTTAGAAGGAGAAATTTTTAAGAATACAGATCTCCAATAGAGAACTCAAGATGTCTATATCGACTATCAGCATAACTCTTCTGTTGACTTTGAGCTATCCTAAATCTTTCACAAATCAAACAGATATCCTCAAAAGCCTGTTCCAACAGATCGATAGCAAGTATCTTACGATCACCTACTTCTTCCTAACCAATCGGAGAACGGCATCTTTTACCATACAAAGCTTCATATGGTGCCATCCCAATGCTTGAATGATAACTATTATTATAAGCAAATTCGGCTAGAGGAAGATAATCATCCCAAGAGCCCTTAAAATCCAGAGCACACGTTTTCAACATATCCTCAAGAGTTTGAATAGTACGCTGAGACTGTTTATCTATCTGTGGATAGAAAGTGATTCTGAAATTCAATTGAAATCCCACAACATCTTGAAAATGTTCCCAAAACTGGGAAGTAAATTGGTAATCTCTATCAGAAGTAATGTTCACTGAAACTCCATGAAGTTGTACAATCTGCTTAACATATAATTCCGCTAGAGCATTAAGAGTATCAATAGACTTGATGGCCAAGCAGTGGGTTGACTTAGTCATTCTATCAACTAAAACCCAGATTGCATAATGATTCCTTCTAGTTCTCTATATTCCTATAATGAAGTCTATAGTAATATGCTCTCATTTTCATATAAGTATAGATAGAGGCTGTAGCAAACCTATTGGTCTCTAATGCTCTACCTTAACCTGTTGACAGGTGAGACACTTGGCAACAAATTCAGCTATATCTTTTTCATCCTTGACCACCAGTACACTTTACGTAGATTATGATACATCTTAGTGTTGTTAGGATGTAAAGTGTACCTCATAGTGTGAGCCTCTGACAGAAAAGATCCTTGAGATCTCTGTCGTCCAAAATACAAATTCGTCCTCTAAATCTCAAAATACCATCAGATCCAACTCCAAAATCGGTCTACTCACCAATCTGAAGCCGACTAGCCATATCCAAACAATATGTATCTTCCTTCTGAGCACATCTGATACGTTTTATTAGATTTGGCGTAGTCCACATACTAGCCATCATACCATATCTCTCAAAGGAGTAATATTCAAGATCAGACTTGCAAACCACTCTAACAAATCAAACTCTTAGACCATTATAAAAGAAATCAATCCCAAGTGCTTCCTACTAAAAGCATCAGCAACTACATTAGCTTTACTTAGGTGATAGAGTATCTCACACTCATAATCTTTCAAAAGCTTAATCCATCTTCTTTACCTCACATTCAATTCCTTCCATGAGAACAGATACTTTAGACTTTTATGATCTATGAACACCTAAAATCATTCCCTCCCAATAAAGATAGTATTGCCAGATTTTTAGAGCAAACACCACTGTAGCTAGCTCAAAATCATGAGTAAGGTAATTTTTCTCATGGTCCTTAAGTTGTCGGGAACCATAGCCACTACCTTACCATTCTACATGAGCACACAACCTAAACCCTAAGCAAAGGCATCACTGTATACTGAGAAACCCCTTGAATTTCTAGGAAAAGTAAAGATTGGTACTGTAGTTAGTCTATACTTCAACTCCTGGAAACTATGCTTATAGGTGTCATTCCACTTAAACTTTATATTTTTGCGCATGAGATGTGTTAGAGGATCAGCTAGCCTAAGAAATCCCTCAACAAACCTTCGATAATATCCAGTTAAGCCAAGGAAATTTTGGATCTCAATAACTGATTTCGACTTTTCCCACTGTACGATAGCTTTATCTTGGACAGATCAACAGACACCCCGTCCTTAGTCACTACGTGACCAAGAAAAGAAATATGATCTAACCAGAATCACACTTACTCAACTTGGCATATAATTTACAATCCCTAAAGGTTTGGAGTAGAATCCTCAAATCTTGCCCATGTTTTTCTTGAGATGTAGAATAGATAAGAATATCGTCTGTAAAGATAATGACAAACTTGTTCAGATAAGGCTTAAATACTTCATTCATCAAATTCATAAAATCTGCGGGTGCATTCGTAAGCCCGAATGGCATCACCAAGAACTCATAGTGCTTATACCGGGTCCTGAAAGCTTATTAGGGATATCATCGCTTGTAATTTTCAGTTGATAATACCTCAATCTAAGGTCAATCTTGAAAAGACCTAAGCACCCCTAAGCTGATCAAACAAGTTATTGATCTTGGGAAGTGGGTACTTATTCTAAAAAGTAGCCTTATTCAACCATTGATAGTCAATGCACAACAAGGGCTACCATCTTTCTTCCGAACAAGTTACACAGGTGTACCCCAATGAGAGACACTTAGTTGGATAAAACCCTTATCCAAAAGTTTCTAGAGCTACTTCTTTAATTCCTCCAGCAAGACTAAAGCCATTTTGTACATGGTTTGGAAATAGGTTCTGTCCTAGGAACCAAATCTATGGCAAACTCCACCTCTTATCTAGAGGAACTCTTGGCAATTCATCTGAAAACACATCAAGTGAGTCCCTCAACATAGGGATCAAACATACACTATAAGTTATCATTCAAACATCCTCTTGATAGAATAGCACATTTTCATTATTTAGTAACAAAATTTACAACATATTGTTTAGGGAAGGAAAAGGTTATAGTATTAGAGTAGCAATCTAAACTAACTCAATTGGCAGATAGTCAATCCATACCTAAAATCACATCAAAGTCATACATATTCAATAAAACTAGATCTGCTACTATTTTCTTCTTTCCTACCCTTAATGTATAGTTTCTATACACTGTATCAGCCATGTAGGACTCTCTTACAGGAGTACTAACTTTTAATAGATGTCCTAAAAGTTCAGGCTCTACAGGTATTTTCATAACAAAAGAAAGAGATACAATGATTGTGTAAAACTTGAATCAAATAATGCAAGTGCCATAGTATCAAATACAAAGATTTTACCTTTAATAACATCTGATAAGGTATCAATAGTCTACTGGTCCAATGCATAAACTTTACCCTAAACCATTGCCTTCTTGCCTTTCTCTACAATAGTGGCTCGTCTTTGAGTTGGTTAGGATGCTTAAGTTCTTTCTGTGCAGATTAACCCTAAGACAGTCTTTCACCATATGTTCCTTCTATCTGCACCAAAAACAATCACTCGTAGCCCAATAACAGGGCTTACCAATGTGTATCTTGCCATAAGTACCACATGGAGTCGCTATGGTACCTCTCTAAGTCTCAGTACTCTTATTAATAATAGCGAATCTGACTTATTGATATCTAGAAGTCTTATCTCTTATAGACTTCTTATGAGAAGACTCATCTTGCTTAAACTTCTTATTAGACGACAAAGATATAGGAGATCTCTTATTAGTAGTCCTCTTACCTTTATCCTTGCCCTTGCCTTTGGAGCGAGACCCATACTCAGCCTGATGAAACTCATAGTCCTACTCACATAATTGGGCTCTTCGAATAGCCTTATCATATGTAGAAATGTCAAATGGAGCCAATCTTGCTCTGATGGATGGTCATAGCACCGACATAAACATCTCAATGTGGTGCTCCCCACTGCGCACTATTTGTAGATCATATTTGTTGAAGGATGTAAAACAAGAGTCATACTGGTCCACAGTCTGGTTCTCTTGAGTCAAATTCAAAAACTTAGCTTGCATCCTCTTTTAGGTCATGCAAGGAATGCACTGCTTGTTAAAAACCTCTAGAAATGTATCTCAAGAAACAACAAGATACCTAATCCCTCAGAACAATTTGGGTGGACTTTCACTAGTGCTTGGCCTCATCAACCAAAAAAATTGTTGCCATACCCAACTTCTAGGTCCAGAACAAGTCATATACCCAAATAATTTCTCGATGGCGCTCACCCAGTTCTCTATCACCACTGGATCCTTTTTCCTTTTAAACTTGAGAGGATCAAACTTTTTAAATTGGCAAAGCAGATTAATATTGCAATCAACTACTAGGCCTGCTTGAGGCTATACTGGAGTCTGTGGAACTGGCTGAGCCGAAGGCTATGTGGTGGTGGTGGAGGTATTGGTAGAGATACCATCGTTGGAAGAGGTGATGCTGGTGCTGGTGCCAATGGTGAAATTGTTGGACCATGATCGGCATTGTGATTAAAATTTGCCGTGAATTGAGTAAACATAGTCGTCATCGCTGAGGAGGAAGAGGTGGCTCTAGGGTTGGTTCTACTTGTAGTCTATCGGTACCAACTTCTGTAACATCCCGATTACTCAAACTAAATTTTTCTTTTTAATTCAATTGGTTGGTTGTGCTTAGTGTCACAAATTCATTATAAAGCTTATTTTACCTTAGATAAATCAATATCCATTAACTTAGTCGGTCTCAGTTCAAATATTTATAAATATATGCATAGTCTCATGTAAGCCAATTTACTTAATAAGATTTATACATATAAAATTAACTTATACCTTCTTACATGCATCTATATGGACTGTATATATATTTTCAATTCTTTTAGTTGCATCCTCGTTTATCTACATTATTACTGTACCAATGTGTTTGAATACAAAAGAAATAATTGTACATGGTATATCTTCAAGAATGGTACCAAAATGCCTCGAAGGAATTAGATTAGAACCCCTCACACTGCACTATCTACTGCAAGTAATTTGGAAGGGAAAGGAGGGGGTAAGCTTACGCCCAATAAGGAGTACATATAAAGATACAGATACCGTGAACTACATGCAAGTATCTTAATCAAATATTAAATACTAAAATCTCAAAGGATAATTCTGAACAAAAAAAAAAGGAATTTTCTCTGTAACTCATTAGAGTTTTAGAGTTGAGCTAGGAAAGCTGCTTTAAAACACCTCACTTGTCCTTTTTTCCTAACACCTAAGCTATAGGGAAGTCAAAGAAATCATCAGAGAAGGAAACAATGTGTTGTGAAATTAGAGTCAAACCAATTTAATGCAACAGAAATTCATTTTGCAAAATCCTATCATGCAAATATCATAAATCAATCAAAATCAAAACATATATCATAGTTTAAATCAAAATCATAAATATTCGTATCAAACCATTTCAGTTCTCAAAGTTCAGATATCAGGAGTTCAGAAAACATACAAAATACAGATAAATAATTGTAAGTGGAGACATGGCAACAACTCAATAAACATCATGCAGTCTTGTAAGGGAAAAATAATAATAATCAAATAGACATATGGTCATAGTCCAAAGTAGCCCACAGTGAGAGCACGGATCAGGTGAAGATTGGGATTGCTGTAGACTGGATCAAGGTTAAACTGCAGTTTAGATGTCAGATACTATAGGATTACCTATAGCCTAGACATGCAATTTTTAGATACTACAAGATCTACGGTTAACCAGTGTCTTAAAATATAAGTTTTCATAACTTCGAGTTCAAAATAATATTTCAAAATCATACAGATGTTCAGATACTGTAACGCCCAGCCCGTCCACTGGGTCATTACTCAACCGTACTGTCCGCTCTGTGAGGCGATGGGCTACCCACTGGGACCACACAGGTCCACCTCACGGACGGCTTTCTCGGGAACCAATTCCCAATTCGCGTCCACCATGACTCGAACATAGGACTTACTTTGCTTATGTCAAATCATGACTAACCATTAGGCCTACCAATTGTTGGAATTAGTTAAATCTCACGAAGTCACTAACACGAAATTGAAACGCGATAAAACTAACCTGGATGCGGGCGAGAGCTCAATCCCGCTATATCATATTACTGCGTTGTCGAAGCCCTTTCCGGTACCTCTCTGCATCTTGTTTCAATCTCCAACAGTTCCTCAACATCAATAGAGTTGTCTCCATCACTCCTTGAGCTACTTGACATTTGCAATAATATCAATCAAATCTTCTTATAACCCAAGAATAAAATTGATCTTGTGGAAAGAGCGATGGCAGTCAATAGTTCTGATTTTCGCAAGGTTTAAAAGGTGTTGGATTTAACCCAAAAACAATTTGAATGTTTTAGATAACGTACCATCAAATGACACAGTACCAAAACATCGCCTAATGGTTAGTCATGATTTGACATAGGCAAAGTAAGTCCTATGTTCGAGTCATGGTGGATGCAAATTGGGAATTGGTTCCCGAGAAAGCCGTGCGTGAGGTGGACTTGTGTGGTTCGAGTGGGTAGCCCATCGCCTCACAGAGCAGACAGTACGGTTGAGTAATGACCCAGTGGACGGGCTGGGCGTTACAATAAAACGCGCGTTTTATTGTGAGGCCTGCGTCCCGGACTACCTCACTCATCCGTACTGTCCGCTTTGTGAGGCGATGGGCTACCCACTAGGACCACACAGGTCCACCTCACGCACGGCTTTATCGGGAACCAATTCCCAATTCGCGTCCACCATGACTCGAACATAGGACTTACTTTGCCTAAAGACTTACTTTGCCTAAGAACATAGGCAAAGTAAGTCCTATGTTCGAGTCATGGTGGACGCGAATTGGGAATTGGTTCCCGATAAAGCCGTGCGTGAGGTGGACCTGTGTGGTCCTAGTGGGTAGTCCATCTCCTCACAGAGCGAATAGTACGGTTTAGTAATGACCCAGTGGACGGGCTGGGCGTTACAGCCACCTCTTGTTGAAGTCAATGTGTGACTAACTTTCATATAATATATGATGAAAATGATGAAGAAAATAATAAAGTAATTAAAAATTATAAAAAATATGAAAAATAAATACATATTTTATAAGTTCGTGGAAGTAACTATAGTTACCCTACTACATTACAACTTTAATATTAAAAAAATTCAGATATTTTTCCCTTCATATTCTTCTTTGGCCAGCCACCATCTCACCATCACACCATTTTCATTTTTTCTTCCTTAAGCTTAAGAAAAAGACACCTTGAGAAATCCTACTAAAATTACCTCAAAACAGAAATCTTCCTTAAGCAAAATTGTTCATCTTCAAGAGTTGTATTACATATATTGGAATTAACCTTGGGAGAGGCCATTTTGTGGGTGAAAAATCTTCCCTAAGTTTCGGCCAAGAGGGTATGTATGAGATAGAAAATTTTGTTATGATTTCTTTTAACATATGTTAGTGTTTTTGATGAATTTAACTTGTGTATAGCCTTAAATTGATGAAAATCCATTAGAATCTCTGCCTTAGGGTTTCGGATATTAGGGTTTATGCATGAATGTTGTATGGCTTCAGTCAAAACTAGTGTAGGAATGATGTAGAAGTTAAGAAATGCATAAATGTAGTGTTAAATTTGCAGAACAACAAGTGTAGTGTGTGTAGGTGTATTTGGCCAAGCGAAGGGGTATGGGAAACCACACCCAATTTGATACAAAATTGGTCCTAGAATATTGTATAAATTATTATAAGGCTATGGTGAAGTTGTATTCGAAAACGAAGGTGTTTTGACGGTAGTTGTAGTTTTGGCATCCAATAGGAAATAGATCGAATAATTATTGCATTAGGAAATATGGAAGATCTCTAAGACTTATAAATATTCTGTGAAGGTAGTTTTGGAATTTAAACTATTTTAATGCTTTTCTACAATCTAGGAGTTTGTAGTGCTGAGAAGGAAATACGCCAATTTATCGTATTTTGACTACTAGAATGGTTTGGATAAGTTACGCTGTGATTGATTGGTAAGGAATATATATAAGGAATATAGGTGATATTGAAATGATTTTAAAACAACTGTCTTGGGTGTATAAATTGTGTTTGCTTTGTAGAAGTTTTAGGAAATTCATATTGTTATGCTGTCAAATTTTCGTAAAAATAAAAGTTAGTGCGATTCGAATAGGAATTTAAATACGCACCAAGAATAGGGATTTTCTAAAAGAAAATTAGATTTGGAATTTCATTATAAATTTCATGACTTTTGAAGACTTATGAATTTTCTACGTTAATTTTAGTATTGAGAGTATATGAAAATAAATGGCATATTGAGATCGGTTTCTAAATCCTAGAAATTATTGATTTTAAATAATTGCAAAGAGATTTCTAATTGACTTATAATTTTGTATTGTGATTGTATCTGTAACGCCCAGCCCGTCCACTGGGTCATTACTCAACCGTACTGTCCCCTTTGAGCCTGGTCCACGTCTATAAGGCCCAAGGCCCGCAAAGCCACAGCCACTCTCAGGGATTTCTTTCGCGTCCGCCGCTACTCGAACCCCTTACCACTTGTAAGTGTCGAGTAACGACTAACCATTGGACGTCCAATGGTTAGTCGTTACTCGTTACTCGACACTTACAAGTGGTAAGGGGTTCGAGTAGCGGCGGACGCGAAAGAAATCCCTGAGAGTGGCTGTGGTGTTGCGGGCCTTGGGCCTTATAGACGTGGACCGAGCTCAAAGGGGATAGTACGGTTGAGTAATGACCCAGTGGACGGGCTGGGCGTTACAATAAAACGCGCGTTTTTATTGTGAGGCCCGCGTCTCGGACTACCTCACTCAATCGTACTGTCCGCTCTGTGAGGCGATGGGCTACCCACTGGGACCACACAGGTCCACCTCACGCACGGCTTTATCGGGAACCAATTCCTAATTCGCGTCCACCATGACTCGAACATAAGACTTACATAGGCAAAGTAAGTCCTATGTTCGAGTCATGGTGGACGCGAATTGGGAATTGGTTCCCGATAAAGCCGTGCGTGAGGTGGACCTGTGTGGTCCCAGTGGGTAGCCCATCGCCTCACAGAGTGGACAGTACGTTTGAGTGAGGTAGTCCGGGACGCGGGCCTCACAATAAAAACGCGCTTTTTATTGTAACGCCCAGCCCGTCCACTGGGTCATTACTCAACCGTACTATCCCCTTTGAGCCCGGTCCACGTCTACAAGGCCCAAGGCCCGCAACGCCACAGCCACTCTCAGGGATTTCTTTCGCGTCCGCCGCTACTCGAACCCCTTACCACTTGTAAGTGTCGAGTAACGACTAACCATTGGAAAGAAATCCCTGAGAGTGGCTGTGGCGTTGCGGGCCTTGGGCCTTGTAGACGTGGATCGGGCTCAAAGGGGACAGTACGGTTGAGTAATGACCCAGTGGACGGGCTGGGCGTTACAGTGGCAAACCCGGCTAAATGAATTTACCAAAATGCCCCTTTAACTTCATTAATATCACTTACGTCCTAACCTTTACAATATCATTTAAACTATTTAATTTAATTACCATATTTTTTTTATTTTACCACAAAATATACTTATTTAATATAATATTATTCAAACTTTGACTTTTAATGGGGTGTGACTGTCAAAATAACGAAATTACTAAAATACCCCTAAACATTGTCTTTAAACAGTTTCATATGATTCAATCTATAGGTTGAGATTGAGTGAGACATCTTCACACGAGGGTTCAACTACAGTATTTTGTGAGTCTAAAGTCAAACCATGTTAACCTATATTAAAATTCACTTTTCCGACCTAAAGACACATATATCATTTTTTAATTTGTTTGCACGCTTCCCAAGACATGTACAACCGAAAGAATTTCAAGATATAGAATCTTATCATCTTAGTATTTCACTCCAATTATTGATATTATAAAGTCCGGTATCAATTCCGATAGTAGAATTCCTACTGGGGCCCACAATATACTTTCCTCCTATAAAACAAAACACAAGGAAATCATACACTATCATTAAATTCAATCATTCTAACTTCGAAATTAGTTGATATGGAAGGAAAGACATTGGAAATCTCACATGCTGTTTGAAATGTATTACAGAGAGTTTTCTGTAGCTAGGTGGAAATACTATCGAAATTGAGTCTTAAGTGATTTTAAACTATGAAATGAATCGGAACCTAAGGAAATTAACTTTAAACTGAGAATGGATGATTAGTAATCCAAAATTGAAAGAATTAGACTACTCGCTATACAAACTATAGTTAAAGAAAAAAAAGTTAACTCCAAAATCTGTACTTTCGCTTTTGCGTTACCGAAAATGTCTTGTCTTTCGAGGTGAGACAACTAGTCCCTTTTCTTTAAGTCAAGACTATCAGCATTTAGGCCATTGAAAGGGTGAAGTGCAAAATTGGCAAAAATCCAGAATTACTTAGTAAATAACAATTTTAGTATCTAACTTACAAATCACCTTCTAAAACCCTCCTCTTATATATAATTGGATGATCAATATTGTGTAATGGTTTTGTATAGGTAATTACTTCTCTGTAATCAATCTAACTAGTCATATATGAGTTTTTTCTACAGTTGAAATTAATTAATTTTTTTATCGATAATTATCCAATATATTGTTAGTGAAGATTTTAGACTTCAAATAGAATTAGGGTGATGAAACATATGCTTTAAAGATTATTAAAAAAAAATGAGATATGTGTGATCATATTAACCAAGCTCTAAATCCATTTACGAAATTTAAAATTTCAATTGACAATGTATTGAATAATATATTATTCATTTTTATATGCTAATAGGGATATTTCCTATTGGAGTCCGTAAGCGGGTAATTCGGCTACATCAATATCATGCCATTGCCTACATGGTCATGACTTGTCACATTACATTTATACTTCATTTAATTTTTCTTTTTTTACATTTCTTTCTTTCTTTCATTTTATTTTTTTCATTCATTTCTCTTTTTCTTTTCTTCCCATCAAACCCCAATGGTTTCTTCTCATTCAACACAACGAAAGAAACTGAGCTAAGTTGTGACTGAATAGTTTTAATTAATTTTTCTTAATTGAGATCGATTTTCATCAATAATTGCTTTTAATAAAAATCTCTTGACTTAGTTTAGATATTGATAAAAAAAAATTTCACACATTCATAATTTTTTGAGGATGTTGTTAAGATCTATTAAGAATGCTAATTGAGGCATGATTTGCCCTTTGGGTAGTTACAAAATCATAATTGGAAGAACAGGGAAAGTATTATAATTCGGATCAAACATCTCTAACCTTGAGATAGTGACAAGATAATAATACTAAGAACAAGGTGATAAAACAAAACTAACTCCTAAATTTCAAGCAAAACTGTCCCTCTAACATAAAGTTGATGATTTTCCATTCATATATACACGTTGTTAACGTAATATTACAATTAATGTTACAATCAATTGTAATATTACAGTTGACTTAGATTAATTGATTATAGTTGACTAATTGATTACGATAATGTAAACGTAATATTACAATTAATGTTACAATCAATTGTAATATTATAGTTACCTTAGACTAATTGATTATAGTTGACTAATTGATTATGATTGATTTTAGGACTTAATTACGATTTTATTTCCTGATTGTATTTCCTTTATTGTCATGTTCTATTGCCTATATAAAGGCCTTTAACCTTCTTGTAATGTATTATCAGAAATACAATTCCTTCTTTCATTCTTTCATTCTTTCTTTTCTTTTCTTTATCTCTTTCTTTTATAATCTCTTTCTTTTCATGGTATCAGAGCAAATTTTTTGTTCATCCCGAAGGTGAATCATCTTGGGATAACTCGTTTCTTTCCAATTTTTTTTTCAAAACCCAATCATCTAGAAAAGATGATAAGTACTCAAAGAGAAACCGCACAACCAATCTCAGTCATTCTTGATGGGCATAACTACAATCGATGGGCTTCAGCTATGCGCAGTTATTTAAAGGGGATGAAACTATGGCTTGTTGTCACTGGAGAACGTAAGGCACCGGTCAAACAAATAGAAGAATCTGATGAGAAGTACGCAGATCGACTTAAAGAATGGGAAAGTAAGAACCATCGGATCCTTACATGGTTCACCAACACGACTGTTCCCTCTATCAATGTACATTTTGGACGCTTTGATCTTGCTAAGGAAGCTTGGGATTTCATTGCAACACGGTACAGTTCTACTACTCTTTCTCATCAATACCATCTTATGATCACTTTGTCTCATCTTCGCCAAGAATCAGGTCAGTCAATTGATGAATTTCATTCCAAAATGCAACATTTATGGGATATGCTTGAGAATTCTGAGCCAGAGTTCAAAAATGATCGAGATATTTTTATTGATTATCGAAATCAACTTCGACTTATTCAATTTCTCATGGCTCTTCGAGATGATTTTGAGAATACCAGGTCTTCACTTTTGCATCGACACCCTCTACCGACTATGGATAATGCACTTACAGAGTTGATTTCTGAAGAAACTCGGTTAGCTATGACTCGAACTCATCAAACAGACACTGTTGTTGCTGCAACTCCTAAACAACGCACTCCGCCTTGTTTTCGATGCGGACGAAGCAATCATCTTGTTGCCCATTGTAAAGCAATATTTCATTCTAATGGAGCACGGATTTCTGACTCCAAATCTTCTTTGGCAATGCCTTGTTTGCGATGTGGTAGGACTAATCATCCTGTTGAAAAATGCAAGGCTACATTTCATGCCAATGGAACACGTCTTGATGGTTCTCCAAGCACCAAGGCTGCTGTAGCAACCAACGCTGAGTCTATTACCTCTGAATCTTCTTCTAACAAATTTACAATCTCGACTGATGACCTTCAGGCTTTGATCAATCAAGTAATGTCTCAAAATCACACTACTGCCATGTCTGCTGCTACATCAGGTAACACTTGGTTGTTAGATACTGCTTGTGGAAACCATATGACTGCTGATCCTTCTTTATTTAAGAATACAATGCCTATTTCTAATAATTCCATTATTACAACTGCTAATGGTTCCACCTTGAAAGCCACCCACATTGGTAATGTTGAAACTTCCACTCTTTGTATACCTAATACTTATCTTGTTCCTAACCTTGCCTTTAACTTGCTTTCTGTTGGCCAACTTTGTGATCTCGGTCTTGACTTACATTTTTCAAAACAATATGGTTGTATTGTGCAGGATCCTCGAACAAGTCAGAAAGTTGGGACAGGGCGTAAGGTTGGAACACTGTTTGAACTTGAAAGCCTGAAAGTTCCACAAAACTTGATCACCGCTGCTACATCTCAAACACCTATTCCAGCTTCTTTAGAGTTATGGCACTCTAGGTTAGGTCATGCATCTATTTCTCGAATAAAATCACTATCTTCTACTGGTGTTTTAGGTAAAGTTTCTCAGGACATTTTTGATTGTTTATCTTGTCAACTTGGAAAACAAAGTGCATTACCATTCAATAAAAGTGAATCTTCTTCTTCTTCTTCACCATTTGATTTAGTCCATTCTAACATTTGGGGTCCAGCTCCAACATTAACTATGGGAGGTTCATGTTATTTTGTTATTTTTATTGATGACTTTTCACGATATACTTGGATTTATTTATTCAAACAACGATCTGAACTCTTGTCAACTCTTGTCAATTTTCAATGAATTCAATAATATGATACAAACTCAGTTTTCTCGCAAGATAAAAGTTTTTAGGTCTGACAATGCTGGTGAATATACATCAATTAAGTTCAGTAAATTGTTAAAGAATGATGGAACTCTTTCTCATCGATCTTGTGCACACACTTCACAACAAAATGGTAGAGCTGAAAGCAAACACCGTCATATCCTAGACACTGTTCGTGCCCTTCTTGTTTCATCCTCTCTTCCTGAACAATTTTGGGGCGAAGCTACTCTTACTGCTGTTTACACTATCAACAGAGTTCCTACACCAGTACTAGGCATGCGAACTCCTTTTGAGTGTCTATACAATAAGACCCCTGACTATCATTCTCTTAAAGTTTTTGGATGTGCTTGTTTTGTTCTACTTCCTGATCATGAAAGAACTAAACTTGAACCTCTAGCTCGTTTATGTTGTTTTTTAGGGTACGGTATAGAATATAAAGGCTATAGGTGTTATGATCCAATTTCTAAGCGTCTTCGTGTCTCGCGTCATGTGGTCTTTTGGGAGCATAAGCCATTTACTAGTGTTTCCGCATTGCCATCCCAATCTTCTTCTCCACAGGTTTTCACAGACCTATCTTTTGATATTTCACTAGCTGACGAGAATCTTGCAGGTATTTTTAGCTCAAACAGTGACCAATCTTCCTTGTCTCCCTCAACTTTTGATTTGATCGAGGCTCCTGCTGATACATTCGTGCCTTCCTCATATGTACCTCCTCCTCTTCATCGCTCCACTAGAGTAAGGGAACCAAATACTCAACTTCGTGATTTTCATTGTTATTATGCCTTAGCCACATTACATGAACCTCATAATTCTCGTGAGGCAGCTTCTAATCCTATGTGGCAGCAAGCAATGGCAGAAGAGTTACAAGCTCTTGAGAAAACACATACTTGGGACATTGTTGATCGACAACCTGATAAGTCAGTCATTGATTGTAAGTGGGTTTACAAGATCAAGACTCGGTCTGATGGCTCAGTGGAACGTTACAAAGCACGCCTTGTTGCTCGGGGATTTACTCAAGAATATGGCATTGATTATGAAGAGACTTTTGCTCCAGTCGCTCGTCTCACATCTGTTCGCTCCCTCTTAGCTGTTGCTACATCTAGAAAATGGCCAACATATCAAATGGATGTCAAGAATGCATTTCTAAATGGTGATCTTATTGAGGAAGTTTACATGAAGCCACCTCCTGGTTCTTCTGTACCGTCTAACAAGGTTTGTCGTCTTCGACGAGCATTATATGGTCTTAAGCAAGCCCCTAGAGCTTGGTTTTCAAAATTTAGTACCATTATTGCTCAGTTGGGTTTTACATCCAGTGCCTATGATTCTGCTCTTTTTACTCGAAAAACTAGCCAAGGTACCACCCTTCTTTTACTTTATGTGGATGACATGATTATTACAGGTGATGATAGTAATGGTATTCGAGATCTCAAGACTTTTCTCCATTCCCAGTTTGAGATGAAGGATCTTGGTTCTTTGAGTTACTTTTTGGGTATTGAGGTTACTTCTGATTCTACGGGCTTACACTTATCACAAACAAAGTATGCTTCTGATCTTATTGCCAAAGCAGGATTGACAGATAGTAATATTTCCTCTTCACCACTAGAACAGAACATCAAGCTTTCTCCTTCTGATGGTAGTCTTCTCCCAGACCCGACTTTGTATCGTACTTTAGTGGGTAGTCTTGTTTATCTGACGGTTACTCGCCCAGATATTGCTTATGCTGTTCACTTGGTCAGTCAGTTTCTTTCAGCTCCATGTTCTACTCATTTTTCTGCTGTTCTTCGTATCCTGAGATATGTAAAGGGTACTATGTTTCATGGACTGCATTTTCCTTCTAGCTCATCATTGGATTTGCAATGTTATTGTGATGCTGATTGGGCAGGGGATCCTACTGATCGTCGTTCTACCACGGGTTATTGTTTCTTTCTTGGTTCGTCACTTATCTCTTGGCGTAGTAAGAAACAAACTGTAGTCTCTCGCTCCAGTACTGAGGCTGAGTATCGAGCTCTTGCAGATGCAACATCTGAACTCCTATGGTTACGATGGCTTCTTCAAGACATGGGTGTTTCTCATCGTTTTGGTACTTCAATCCATTGTGATAATCAAAGTGCTATTCAAATAGCTCATAATGATGTCTTTCATGAGCGTACTAAACATATCGAGATTGATTGTCACTTTGTTCGTCATCATTTGCTCAGCCAAACTCTACGGCTTGTTCCTGTCACTCCCACAGATCAGAAAGCAGATATCTTCACCAAAGCACATCCACCTGGACAATTTCTTGCACAAGTTTCCAAACTCAAGTTGGCTTCCACATTACCACCTTGAGTTTGCGGGGGGGATGTTAACGTAATATTACAATTAATGTTACAATCAATTGTAATATTACAGTTGACTTAGATTAATTGATTATAGTTGACTAATTGATTACGATAATGTAAACGTAATATTACAATTAATGTTACAATCAATTGTAATATTATAGTTACCTTAGACTAATTGATTATAGTTGACTAATTGATTATGATTGATTTTAGGACTTAATTACGATTTTATTTCCTGATTGTATTTCCTTTATTGTCATGTTCTATTGCCTATATAAAGGCCTTTAACCTTCTTGTAATGTATTATCAGAAATACAATTCCTTCTTTCATTCTTTCATTCTTTCTTTTCTTTATCTCTTTCTTTTATAATCTCTTTCTTTTCACACGTTACTAGTAATTATGTTTAAACCAAAAGAAATGAAATTTTTTATGTTTCATTTCTTGTACGAGCACAAAACACGAACATTTAAACTATTAAAAACTATATCTCCTTCAGAAAAAGGGGCTCTGTGAAGAAGCTCTGCTGAACTTCAACAGCAAGTTCCTCCAAGCTCAGCTGACATTCTAGACCAATCTGCCAAAAAAAAAAAACAGATATTGAAAAATAAGGTAATTAATATATATATATATATATATATATATATGGAAATTAAGCAATAATTTTATGATCAACTATTCAACTGCAACTCTAAAATACAATGATTATTGTACACTTGAAGTGGTATTTGCATAGAAATAATACTGTATGAAACATGCTTTTCTATGGTTAAAATAAAATGTAATTCTCTAAAAACTTTCCCATTATTTATGTCAGCGTGTTATTTAATCAGTAATTATCCTAATAAGAACAAGTTATTATTAAATGATAAACTAGTATTAGTTATCATCTAGTGTGAGTGTGTGTGTGTGTATGTATCAGACTTGAGTTAAGCAAAAATTTCTGTCTGATGCCGTACTTCTGATGTATTCCATGCTTACATCTTGATGGGTTCAATTCAAAGACCAAGTCATGCCTTTCGTTTTTTGTTTTTGTTTTTTACACTTGAAAGAATGGTTGCAGCTAGCGTGCCCTCGGGTATTTACAATGAAATATTCTTCAAATGAACATGTTTAGAACTTAGAAGCACAATATATGAATGTATATACTCTATAAAAACATTTAGTTGGCCTGCTGATTACATATTTAATAGTTGTTAATTAGTCCAAATTAAGTTCTCCTTTTCATATTAATCAATAATTTAACATAGCTTTACTTTGTCTGAGCTGAAACAGATTCATGGTCATAGATATACCTTTACGACAAAGGAGTATAAAACAGTGTCTTCCATGCTGCTGATGTTGAGGTGAAGAACCTCAAATGAAGATTTCTCCAGCACAGCAATTATCTTGAGAATTTGACCCGGTATTCGTCGGGAAATGACTTTTAGGATGACATTGGATCCTGCGAGCCTTGCCTCAACATCGGCAACAGATGAGTTGCAACTTGCCCCTACTTCTCCTACACTTTCAAATCCAAAGAGGCTATGATCAGGTTGGGCAGGCAGCTGCAGTGCAGGCTTTGGACTCGGTGTACCAGCTGGGCTAGGGCTCAAACTCTTCCTTTGTTTCTTCGCCTCCAAAGCATGCAACACTTGATGCAACTCCTTGATGAACTCAATCACACCGCCTATGATCGATGCTTGGTCACCCTAAAACATCAAAAACAAACCCAAATTAAAAACTGAAAAGAGCTAAAAATTCAGAAACCCAGACAAAGAAGAAATTAAATACCCTTTTAATATAGAAACAAGGGGTCAAAGAACGCAGAACTTTGAGATGCTCATTCATTTGCCTTCTCCTATTTCTTTCCACAGCTATATGAGACATGTTATTAGTTTCCACTAGGTTTCTTGAACATATAATTCTTCAACTATAATGTTTCTCCTTAACATGAAGTAGTGTTTTGTTTTGTTTTCTCCATATATATATATTAGGGAATGTGGTAGGCCGATGACTTAGTTGGGATATAATTAATGCTGCATGTCGCAGTCTCGTGAGGTTCTTGGGTAGTCTTGGAAATTATTGTTATTACGTGTAGCTAGCTCACGTTTATTTTCTTGCAACAATTACATGCCTCGGCGTGATCTAGTTAAAACAAAGGCCAGAGAAAGGCTTGATTTTGCTCATCTTTTACTGCCTTTATCAATTTCTCATGAACTTCCCATCGCTACTGTATATATGTCATTCATGCATGCATAATCGACTTAAGGAATAAATAAAATTCTCCGGTACCAGAAAATAGAAAAAAGATATTATATAATACATATTATTATAATAGGGTAAACTCTATTAAGGTACTCAAGGTTTTACCATTATTCAATTCTTGTCTATTAGTTAGATAAATGAACATTTTGGTTCAAAATTATAAATTTGACAATGTAAAAAATTGTTCTATTAAGTTATTATTAAAAAATTTATTAACCTAAATATTTGTTACTTATGAAAGATAATACTCTTTTTTGGTATTAAAAATAAAAATTTATATATAATAATTTTTTAAAAGATTACTAAAATTAATAATAATAAAATTTATTATTGATATTGGAAAATGCAATATTATTAATTCAAGTTTAGTAATTGACTAATATATATTAAAATCATTTGTGATTTTAAATTAAAGTATCTATTTTCAAAATTAATAGACTGGAATTGAATTACAATAAAATTTTGAAGACCTCAATAAAATTTACCCCATTATTTATATGCATTTAGAACGAGCACGTATACATATTTTAGTAGGTTTTTATGTTTAAGGATCTTCTTGAATGATGGTACGTGTTTATGTTCATAATGGTTGCTTGCATGGAGCTTTTGGGGTTCTCATTATTTATTTCTGGGAGAATTATGGTTCATGAAATTGTCACGTCCCCGCAACTTACCAACTTGGGTCATGTGTGAGGTGACCGGTGGCACTAACGCCTGACACTCTGTGTTGCAATACTCAGTCCTAGGTTAGCTTGTACAGATCACCTAGGAGCCATACACTTGGCTGCATCACAGCCGCTTATTCTTTGTAGGGTCTGTGTATATAAGGGGAGACCTCCTCCTTCGTTTTCTCTCTTAGCCGGTTGTAACTCCCTGTACAGTATTCTTTCTTAGCAATACATATAGCTTTCCTCCATTGTTGCCTTCTGTTCACTGTTGCTTTCTCGTTGTTGTTTGTGTGAGTGAGCTGTCGGGTGTGCCTCGTTAGAGGGACTTGGAGACTCTCACTAACACGCACACCATCCTAGGAGTGTTGAAGGCTGACTTAGGTGTAAAGAGGTCGGAAGAACCCTACCCAAGGCCGCACGTGCTGAGCTAAAGCGATCGGGACGTGACAAGTGGTATCAGAGCAGGTCACGCATCAGCCATTGAAGCAGACGAAATGGCCAGTTCAGAAGCGTCACAGCAACCTGAGGGACAGGAGCCGCAACAGGGACGTGGCAAGGGCAAAAAGACTACCGTGAAGGAGGTAGAAGCAACCTTTGAGGCATGATTGGCCAAAGTGGAGTTGGCCATGGCCGAAATCCAAGATGGGTTAAAGGATCGCTTGGAAGAAGTGTCTTCGTCAGCTAAGGAGTTCAAGGAAGAGGTGCAAGAGAAGGTGGACGAGATGCAAGAGAAGGTAGGCAAGGAAGTAGATCAGGTCACCCAAAGGAACTCAACGTTGGAGGCTGTAGTTGTAGCCCTACAAGCGGAGGTGGAAGAGCTCAAGAGGAGGCTCACTGCTTGTAAAGGTACCATCGGGGGAGGCCTGTTGGCCATGGCACCTAGGGCGAGATTGGAGGTTCCCAAACCAAAGGAGTTCAAGGGGTCCCGTTCAGCCAAAGATGTGGACAATTTCTTATGGGGGATGGAGGAATACTTCAGCGCCTTGAGCATTGAGGAAGACGCCACCAAGGTTAGTACCGCTTCCATGTACCTTACTGATTTCGCCCTATTGTGGTGGCGTAGGAGACATGAGGACGCCAGGCGAGGAGGAATATTGATCGGGACAAGGGAGATGTTCCAAAGGGAGTTCAAACAGCAGTTCTATCCAGAATATGCTGCTGAGGAAGCCTGAGCCAAGCTGAGAAGGCTCACACAAAAGGTTGAAGTAAGGGAGTACATGCGGGAGTTTCAAGAGCTGATGCTACAGATCCCCATACTTGGCGAGGAGGAGGCTTTTTTCTCGTTCATGGACGGCCTTAAACCCTGGGCGAAGCAGGAGTTGAAGAGGATGGGCATCCAGAACCTTAATCGGGTAATCACCGCTGCAGAGGCTCTGGTGGAGTTCTAGAGGCAAGATAGGCCCGAGTCTCCAAAAGCCAAGTTCAAGGGTAAAGATAGGGGAGCCGAGAGCTCAAGTAACAACAGCTCGCCCTGCTTCAACAAGTGGAAGTCCTCCAAGGACGAGGACAAGAGGAAGTGGCGAGCCGAGAAGGGCGAGCAGACAGAGCAAGCTGAGAGGTCACCAGTGGCTTGCTTCCTGTGTGATGGACCACACAAAGCTCGGGACTGCCCTAACAAAGGCAAGTTGGTTGCCATCACCCAAGGTGAAAATGAAGCTGATAGGGAAGCTTTGAGGATGGGCTCGATGGTGTCGAATGCCGGGAAGATCGAGAGAGGTCGCTAACATGAAGAGCTGAAGCTAGAAGTGATGGTACAGAGTGTCGTGAAGACCAGGAGAGGTCGCCTGCGGAAAGGTAGCAGGCACATGGTTGAACGCCTTGGTCGATATAAGTGCGTCTGACTTGTTCATGTCAAATCAAGTCGCCAGGAAATTGGGGCTCAAGGTCGCCAAAGAGGAGAGGTCCATTAAGACAATGAATTCTAAGGAGGTCCCGATCACATGCACAGCTTGAGGAGTAGAAGTGCAATTAGGCGAATGGAAGGGTCAAGAAATGATCAAGGTATTTCCCATTGATGATTATGATCTTGTTATTGGCTTAAGTTTCCTCGATCGAATTAATGTTATTCTTATACCCTTCGCTGATTGCATATGTGTGGCTGATCACCGTCGCCAATGTGTCATCCCCGTGAGGCGAGTGGAGGGGCCTAGAGTCAAGGTGATGTCGGCAATGCAAGTCACCAAAGGAGCTCGCCAAGGTGAAAGGACAAACCTGGACGTGCCAAAGACAGAGGAGTCATCAGTCATCACCAACAGCACTCAACCAGAACTGAAGAAGATGTTGAATGATGACAGGAATGTGAAGTCGCCTAAGCAGGTTCGCCGACAAGAATTATTGGCGAATAGTCCTGGGTGAGTCCATGTGGACGCCAACCCCTTTAACCGAAAGGCAGAGATCGTCGTAAGTAGTTTGCCTAAGAGATCTCTGATCGCCCAAACCAGGGAGTGTCCATCCCAAGATTCCACGGCCAAGGCCAGGCACAAGCAGCGAAACCTAGGCAAGGCGTGCCTGCCTAAGATAGCCAGGAGAACGGCGAAATGGGCGAACCACAAGAGGCGAGAGACCAGGACAGTTTCTAGGCGAACGCTAATTGGGGTCCGGACCGCCCATGACAAGGAAGTCCAAGGTATCCAAGCTGACAGGCTCGTACCGCAGCAACATTGTAGACCTCAGCAAGAGAACCTTGTCCGATGGAAGGGGCTGCCTGATAGCGAGGCGAGTTGGGAACTAGCACAGGTGTTGTGGCAGTTCCCAGACAAGGTCGCCAAGTTCCGCGAGAGGCGAGCAGGAGCGACAAGGGCGTCTCTAGAATAGATGGGGGAGAATGTCACGTCGCCGCAACTCACCACCTTAGGTCACGTGTGAGGTGACCGGCGGCACTGACGCCTGACACTCTCTGCTGCACTACTCAGTCCTAAGTTAAGCTATAGCAGCAATAACTTGTACAGATCACCTAGGAGCCATACACTTGGTTGCATCACAGCCGCTTATTCTTTGTAGGGTCTGTGTATATAAGGGGAGACATGCCCCTTCGTTTTCTCTCTTAGCCGGTTGTAACTCCCTGTACAGTATTCTTTCTCACCAATGCATACAGCTTTCCTCCATTGTTGCCTTTCGTTCTCTGTTGCTTACTCGTTACTGTTTGTGTGAGTGTGCTGTTGGGTGTGCCTCGTTAGAGGGACTTGGAGACTTTCACTAACACGCACACCATCCTAGGAGTGTTTAAGGTTGACTTAGGTGTAAAGAGGTTGGAAGAACCCCGCCCAAGGCCGTACGTGTTGAGCTAAAGCGATCGGGATATGACAAAATGGGCAGAAGGTTTTTTATTAGATTAATTAAAGGGATAATGGCATGATTAGTAGTGTCATAAATTACAAGTTCACTCGACTGTTAAACGTGAAACATTGAGTCGCTACTAATTTTTGTCGGTTGATGGAATTGGTCACATGATTGAACCTAACCTCTTTATAAAGATCCTAAATCTAGTTAGGATACTTGAAAAGGATAGATCATAATCTGCTTTTTAGAGTTAAGTTCGATAGTTGATTACGTGTAGAGAGGTGTATTAGTACCGACAACATCAGTCCCAAAGACTGTACTATGCAATCTTTTGTTGTACCCTTAAAATGGTCGACTATAATGCTCTTTTTATATATATTTTTTTTGGAATCGCCCTTTTTACTGTTAATTAAATCTCCACTACTAAAATAAAATAAAATTACAGAAAAAAGTAACTTATGAAAAAAAATAGCTTTTATGGTAGTCTATTTGAACATAATCTTTTATTAGGTACCATATACTATGGGTAAAATTTGTAGTATAATATATAAATAGGGCTTATGTATGATGCATGCATTGATAGTGTATAGTTTCTATATACTAACAATGTATTAGAGGTAGATATCTCATTAATAAATAAACTAAAAAAATTGTAAGCCCTTAAAAATAAATACAATTTTTTTCAATTTACTCTTAAAGGCTTATAGATGAGGTATTAACCTCTTATGCATTGACAGTGTATAGAGACTGTACACTATCACTTTGTCAGTGTATCATAAATAAATCCATATAAATATTAGACTGTAATTTAGAGAAAAATCAGTCTTTTTACAAAAGGTTTATATATGATAAATTGACTTTGTATAATCTCTATACACTGTCAATACATTAGAAGTTGACACTCATCAATAAGCAAATTAAAAAAATGCTAAGCTCTTAAAAATAAATACAAATAATTTTTTTTAATTTGCTCATAAGAGCTTATTGATGAAATGTCAACCTTTAGTGCATTAACAGTGTATAAAGATAATACACTTTTAATGTGTCAACCTCTAGTGCATGAAGCATTCGGCCATTGTAAGGGGAGAGGGATATTGTGCTTAATTTGATGTGTTCTAGGTTTTATAATACTGTATAAATTAAGAGAAGATTGTTGGTGCAATCGAAATTAAAATCGAAGTTGATTTAGGTATAGTTGTGTTTTAATACCAGTGTAAATTAGATTGGTTTAATGGTTACTATAAACAATGTGGTGGATTTTAATGTAGGAAATTTATTATAAATTAAGGATGGTGAAATGATGGTGTTGGTATAACGATTTTGCAGCCCGGGAGTGAGATTTATCGAGTGTTGCAGTTGGCAAGTTTAGTAGAAATTGACAGGTAAAGAATGAGTATGGAAGACAGAGGGATTGTGGTTGAAAATGATTTTATGAAATTGTTTTGAAGTCAATTGCTTTGGAATTGTTGAACTTGTGGACATTGGCTGGTTTATAAACTGTGTTTTCAATGCAGGAGGGCTAGGTTAGAAACAACCGTTATACTACCGAAAATTCTAAAAATTTATGAAATTATCTCTTAATATCCTTAAACATTAGAAATGAAGAAATTACTAAGTGATTTTCATCTCATTCATTAAAATAGCATATTTTTATTAAATACCGAAAAACAATATTTAAAAATTCATGTTAATGAATTTTATATACATGAGAGTACCAGCATTTTCTTATAACTATTCTACATATAAATAGAACATTTTTAGAAAAGAATACCGAACGTGAATATTTTATGAATTTTTATTATTGAACTGCTTATATTTTCTAATATATTTATTTATAGACTGACTGAAGATTTTATCACTAAAACTTATTTCTAAATAGTGTTTCTATTGTTTATAAACTGTTTTGAGATAGTTAGACCTCGTATCATGCTGAATGTTATTGTTATTGTTACTGTACTGTTGCTGATAGACCTACTAAGTCTTTAGCTTTCGTAGTTGTCACCTAGCAAGTGTACACTGTGGATCCACTGTGACTATATGGACATATGTCTTACTGTTATTGTTTCTTCCTTCTTAAGATACTGTTATGGCATGATATTTATTGGGTGTTGCCTGATCTCCATTATACTGTACTATTCTACTGAACTGAACTTTTTACTGATACTGAAGTGAATTGTTTATATGTCAAAAATACTGTGGATTTCTAAAGTGTTTACTGTACTGTTTACTAAATCTTTTTATACTGAAGTGTTTCATTCGAACTGTTTATACACTGTTTACATAATGAAAAGTGCGTGAAATGATTTCAAGTGATTTAAACTGTTTATACATATCATCTCCAACTATTTACTCCCTATAGTCGCAACTAGGAACTGGGACACGACAGGTACTCTAAAGCACCTCCTATACTCCATCTGGTTTCTTAGCCGACTATAGTATCCTTCCTATAAATGTCTTTTAGTGAACGGTTAGGAATTAAATGTTTTTATGCATATATATTTCATAATATCATTTCTTGCATACAAATTTCTTACTAAGCACGTTAGCTCACTCCCTATTTTTTCATCTCACGGATTATCTATAGTAGTATACTGTTCCACGGATTGGCTGCGCTTTTGGTACCCTGAGACAGCAGTTATTTGATCCTGGAGGTATATTTATTTTCTTTATATGTTCAGACTTTTATGTACAGTACTACATTTTGTATAAATTATGTACAGGAGATGTAGAATTTGTGAAATATTTTGGAAATAATACTTTTGATGTAAAAATTTATATCAGTTATAAATAGAATTTTGTTTCAAAATTTGATTACTATGATAAGTGAATGCTATAAAGGCATCATAGACAACCCAACCAACTGACTATACATGTGATTTATGGATATTTATTGTATATGACGGAGTGTTACAGTACTGTACTATTTGCTGTTAGACCTTGAGTAAGTCTACAACCATCTTTATATCACCTGCACCATGGTATAGTGGGTACATTATTTCGCTGCTGACCCTGAGCAAGTCTTCAGTAGTCCTCAAATGCACTAGCTCCGTGACACTAAATGGACCTCTATTTGATCATGGTCACATGTCGTTAATGTTTATTCCCTGTTGGGACAACTAAATCGCATGATTAATATTGGGCTACAGGCATGTCTCTGTACTGTACTGTTTTAATGGAAATGTTTTAAACAACTGTTATTGATTTGAAACAAACTGACTATCTTCTGAACTGTTTCAAATAACTGTTACTGAATTGTTTCAAATAACTGTTTTGTATAACTGTTTTTAATCTGAACAACTCTATCTGACTTTTGAATTGTTTTGAATGATCTATTTCTGATCTAAAATCAACTGACTGTCTTTTCAATTGTTTTGAATGAATTGATGAAATTGTTTTAAAGGAAATGTTAGTGTTTGGAAAAATGAATGATTTATAGTATCGAATTGACTTATTTATCCATTAACGGAATATTGCTAATTGTATTGAAAAATATAAATGGATTGATTAATGTTTTATTTGGATCTATCAGCGTAAAGTTATTACATTGATTGATTTGAAAAGTATTTGTTTTGGTATTGTATCGAATTGAAAGAATTTGGTAGCAGAAAAGAATTGTTTTACGGTATCGTATTACATTGAATCATTTTGAAATGCCATTGATCATATGCATTGAATATCCTTATTGCATAATAGGAACCCTATAGTCATTGTATTGGGAACTGAGACAAGTGAGGTGCTCTAAAGCATCATTCCATACTCACCTCAAAATTCTTAACCGACTATAGTAATTTTTCCTTTTCGAATCCATGTTTATTATCAATTGTCTTTATTGTTATCACAGAAACATTGATAGAATTATTGCATATAGTTATTTGTTTCTTATATATATGTTTTTTACTAGGCGTAAAATTCACCCTGTTACTGATCCCACAGGTCATTGTTAGCAGTAGGGGTGTTCAAAATTTGGAAGAAATTCAGTTAACCGACCGACCGAATTTAATTTGGTTAATCAGTCGGCCACCGAATTTATTTCGGTCAGTTAACGAAAATAGGATTTAGGAAAATTCGGTTAACGGTTAATTCGGTTTGAAAACCGAATTGATTTCGGTTAACCGAATTAACCGAATTATATTTACTATAATATATAATTATACTATATATACACTATATATAATATATACTATATACATATAATATACATATGATATACTATAATATATAATATATATTATTTATGATAATCTATAATATGTATACATATGATATACTATAATATATATAATATATATAACCGAATCATATTCACTATAATATATAATATATACTATATATATACACTATATATAATATATACTATACATATGATATACTATAATATATATAATATATATAATTTTGTATAAAGTTTGGTTAATTCGGTTAATTAACCGAATTATATTTCGGTTCGGTTAATTGGAAAATAGATATTTCGGTTTGGTTAACGAAAGTAAAATTTTATAATTCGATTTCGATTAATTCGGTTCGAAATTAACCGAATTACACGAATGAACACCCCTAGTTAGCAGACACATTTGGTGTCTTTATCGAGGCTAGCAAAGCGATTGTTTTCCAAGGCCTTATCGAAATTGTTGGAAGGTATAATATGTACCTTAGTTTTGTATCCAAACAACACTTGCACAACATATGTACTTGTAATTGCATAAGGGATGTAAAGTAAATAGCATTAGATGTCTAGTATTGTTAGAAAGACATTAGCATGATTTAAAAATATTTAAGTTAAAATATATACAGATGTTAAGGTTATAGTTAGACTTTTATATTTATACACTCTGATCGAATTTAGATGGAATGAATAAATGTTATGATTGCATGTAATGAATAAATAATTTAGTACATCACACAACTGACTGGGACCTTAGATAGCGTTATGAAATCAAAAGAAATAAGTTTTAGCTAATCTCTGAAATGACTTACACTACACATGGAAAGCAAACGTAATGTAATCTAATGAATGAAATGGAAAAAAAAATCAGTTCGAAATTTCATGATCCAGTTCATGACACTATGTTTTTTGATAATAAAATGTTTAAATTTATTAATAAATTCTAACTGGATTTATAAATGATGCACTGACAGTGTATAGTTTCTATACATTGTCAATGCATCAGATGTTGTCATTAATAAGCCTTTATAAACAAATTAAAAAAATTTATTTGTATTTATTTTTAAGGACTTAATATTTTTTTAATTTGCTTATTGATTAGGTGTCAATCTCTGATGTATTGACAGTACATAAAAACTATTTACAGTCAGTACATCATATATAAATCCATTCTAATTTATTTGAAAACAAATTGATTTTTTAGATCAGTAAACTACATTTTTCCAAAAGTCGTAGCCTCATTTCAAATAAAAGACTACACATCACTACAAAGAGAAGTTCAAAGACTACGATTAAAAAAGGTATTCTATGACAAAAGACTACATTCTTTCAATCTTAGTTTATTTCAGCACAGTCTTTTCTTAGGTATCATTGAATATAGTTTTTCTTGCACATAGTCTAATACATAATATTCAACTTTTTTTTTGAATATTGGAAGTTATTTATTAATAAAAATAATAGGCAAATTAAAACCAAGCCACAAAATTAGAATTCAGATACACTCCTTGTTTAGCAAGAGAGTCAACAAAATAATTAGCTTCTCTAAAAACATAAACAAAAGATATCATTCCTAAACTCGAGTAAAGATTCTACAGTTTGTTGAATATATTGTTGTACTTTCAAGTACTATTAAGAATTTTATTTAACCAAGAGATCACCATTTTAAAATCGCTTTCAATGATTAATTAAGGCAATGGATTGAGTTTTGCATTGATAATGATTGAAGGAGCTTCAACCACTGCCACAAGCTTTGCCAAATTCGATTCTACAATGCTAATATTTTTTGATATCATCAAGATGTGCCCACTTGAGTTGCTAAGTACTCCTCCTCCCATAGTTCTTGGTTTGCCCATTGAGGGTCCATTAATGTTGAATTTCCATGCTCCAATCAGTGTAGGATCTAGGATTATTGGTTTTTGTCTAAAAGAAAAGGAATCTCTTGAATATTTTTAGTGAGAAGCAGCATGTCAAGTTCAGTGTGATTAGCTTTTAACCACCAACATAATCTAGTTTGAACTACATGAGACACTTGATCAGGAGAAATATATTTGTTGTTCGAGATTTTTTTCATTACGAGATAACCATATAGAGCACATGATTGAATAGAAGAGAGATTCCCATGTTAGTTTCTGATTCTTTTTTTAGGTTGAAATCGCCCCATAAGAGAAAAAAGAAGTCCTAGAGAACTTGAAATAACCGGAGATAACTCCCACCAACTACAGTAAAGACACCAGATTTCCCAAGAATACGAACAGAGAAGTAAAAGATGATCCATGGTTTCTGGCTCGTTACAGAAGGCACACTTATTCTCTTTTTTCAGCAAACATCCTCTTTTGTGAAGAAGATCAACGATTGGAATTTTACCCTTTAGAGCTTTCCAGCAAAACAATTTAACCTTTCCATATGAAGCTCTTGGTAGGACTAAGTGAATTTGAAGATTTTTCCAATTCCCTTTGAAATAAGTTTCAGCTGTACTTGTCATTTGTAGTGTGCTCCAAACAACCCTTTTGGAAGTAAATTGAAAGAGAGTTAGTTAAGAAAATCCATTAAATTCTTCCATTGTGTGACCTCCCAATAAAAAGGGTTCTTCTTAAGGGAATGATCCATTCAAATCTTATTCCATTCCAAAGTCCATAATCTTTGGTGAAGCCCACTATGTTGATTGAAAATGCATAGATTAATTCCAAAAACAAATTTTAAGAATAAGATTTTGGATCCATTTGACTCCATAAATGAATTCTCGCTCCATTACCTGCACAGAAAAGGAAACTAGAATTTATAATGTTAGAAAATCCTCCCTCACGCCATTCGAACAAGGAAAGGGCCACAAGTTGCTGATGGGAGAAGATGCTTCTCACATATGACATCTCTCCAAAGAGCAGAGGTCTCTCTACCAAGTCTCTAAGACCATTTCAAGAGCAGAGCTTGATTGCAAACATAGAGGTTTATGATTCCCAAACCCCTCAAGTCTCTTACTTATGCAAATAGTGTTTTAATTAACCAACCTTAGTTTCTTGCCAGATTTTGGGTCCCCTATAGAAATTGGCATTGAACTTTTTCAAGTTCAATGACCACCTTTCTTGGAATTCTGAAGAGCGACGTATAATAAATTGGCAAATTTGAAAGAATGGATTTGAAAAAGATCTTACCACTCATGGAAGAGCAACATATGTTCAACTCATTTTTGAATGAGTTAATTATCGGCTGCCATGGAGAGATCAATCTTTGATTAGCTCCAAGAGGGAAATGAGGTATTTAAATGGGAAGGAGTCCTATTGCAAAGGACATTTCCAGCCTAATTTTTAATGATGTCAGGGTTGATTTTAATGTTACATAAAGTACTTTTAGAGAAATTGACTTTCAAACCAAAGATCAAGTGGAAGCATCTAAGAATTCTTCGGATACCCAACAATTGATCCAAGTATGATTCACAAAATATGATCATATCATCTACGAATTGCAAATGAGAATTTGCAAGTTACTCAGACTCAATTTTATACCAGAGAATAAACCATGACCAGTAGCTTTTCTTAGCAGCCAACTCAAACATTCTATTATCATAATGAACAAGAAGGCAGATAAGGGGTCACTTCAATTGTAACTGGAGTTAATGGTGAACCATTGATGCGAACTAAAACCGTAGATGAGGAGATATAGCTTCTTATTCATGAAATCCATTTCTGCATAAAGCCCAATAAATTCATGACTTTATAAAGAATATTCTAATTCACCTTATCAAAAGCTTTTTCAAAATCCAATTTGAATAACAGCCCATCTTTTTCTGATTTCTTCATGCAATCAATCACTTCTTTAGCAATGAGATTGTTGTCTATAATTTGTCCCCTTCCCACAAATGTCGACCCACTTGAATGAATAAGAAATCCCATAACATGCTTAATTCTATTGGCTAAGATCTTGGTAAGAATTTTGTAAATACAGCCAATAAGAAAAATAGGTTGAAGATCACTCAGAGTTTTAGAATATTGCTTTTTGGTAATGAGGGCGATGAAAGAGTTGTTTATCCCTTTGGGAACTTGACCATTACTGTGGAAGTCTAGTAGGAGTTCAATGATTTTAGCTTTAACAAGGTTCCACTTCCTTTTTATGAAGTTGAAATTAAATCTGTCTGGTCCCAGGGCTTTATCATCATCATAGTCAATTATGGCAGTCCAGATTTCCACTTCATTGAAAAGAATTTCAAGGCCTTGAGCTTGAGTAGTCATGAGCTATTTGACGTCTGTAGAAGAAAAATGAAATAGAGTACCATTTTCTTCTCTGTAGAGCTCTTAAAAGTGACTTTCAACTACATTCCTTATTTCCTTATGAGTGTAAAAACTTTTACCTTTATAGAATATATGACTTAAGAAGCTATTTTCAATCTGTTGTTGGCAATACAATGAAAAATTTTATGTTTCTATCACATTCTTTTATCCATTTCAGGCTAGATTTTTTCCTCTATATCCTTTCTCTAATGAGATCAGAGAAAACATTTCAGGCTAGATTTGTAGGTTCCACAAGTTTTTCATTTTTGATGAGATGAGAGAAAACATGGCTTCATCATTTAGAGGCCGTTTGGTATGAGGGATTTTATTACTTTGCTGTGTAATTTAATAGATTGCAATCCCTTTACAGTGTTTAGTAAAGAGTATTCACTGCAAAGTAAATTTACATTTGTAAAGTGATTGCTGCTGAGAGCTCTCGGCTGCATTGTGATTGCAGCCTCCTTCCTCTGCAAAGTGAGATTGCAGGGAAAGTTCACTTCAAATTATCACATTTACTCAACTGAAACCCCAACGAAAGAACCTTTCCTCTCCACAGCTAAAGCCCTTACTTAGAATCGATCTTCAGGCTCCAGTTTGTGATTTCTTTGTTGAAGCGTTTTATTCCTTAGTGTATGAGTATGTATAACTCCTTATTCTGCTATAGTAGTTCTAAGCTATAATCTATCCATACAATAAATTTTTGAAGTCAAGCTTGCATCCTGGTTGAGCCACGATTTTTGCCTCCATGAAGAACGTGTTGCTCGTCTCTTTTGCTGCCGCATGGATTTCTGTCTCTTGGTTTTGAGCTTCTTGGCCTTTCTTTACAGTGTCTGTGTGATGTAAACCTTTTTTAGGTGTCCATTGTTGACTTTTCGTGCCAATGTTGGTTCATCATGTTATGGGACCCATTATTTGATGGTAAAATGTCGTTTTTGTCCTATGAGTATTTTCATTTGTCTGTTTCTTTTTGTTGCCTGAGAAATAAGGTGTGAATTTTTTTGTCATTTTACTATTAACCAATCTTGGTATTAGGTGTGAAAAGGCTTCTTTCTTTTTTTTGGTGATAAAAAAAGGCTTCTTTCCTCGGTTGTGAGTCCCATCTTGTGTTCCATCGTCCCTCTCTCGTGTTCACCGAGAAATGAGCTGGGTTTGGTGGTCTTGGACGGCTCTTCTTTTCATTCTTTTTGTCTCACTCTCTCTACCTTCATCTTGCCGCCCGTTTTCCATTGATTGCTAGGATATTATGAGGCTTTGTACTTTGTTATATTGCTCTTCTGACTTTTCCTCACGCCAACAAAAAAAAATGCATTGCTAGCTTGCTCTTCGTTAGCTCTGTCTTCGTTCTCAGCAAAGACTTCCAGTGATTTTATCTCTTGCAATACCTGTTTTCTTTGCATCTTGAACAAGGTTTGTTTCTCTCGTCTCACCCACTCAATCTCTTTCCTCGCTGGGTCTCTTTATTCATTTTTTCCTTTTACTTTCTTCTTTCTTTTTCATCTCACCTACTCAAACCAAGTTTAAAAATTGCAATGGTTGTGGGTATTGTTGATTTTTCGTTGCATTTCCTTGGTGGTTAATGTTATTTAGTTATTTGAATCTTTGACAGGGAACTTGCGAGCGTTCGTCTTTCGTTGGCTGTGGGAATTGTTGGTGGCTTTGGGTATTGTTTGTGTTTTTTTTTTCCTTTTTTTTTAATATAGCTTATACAATAATACGGAGATATGAGGTAGCATATTAAAATTTTGTATGTTTCATAAGCTAAAAATGACAATGAATTACTATCAATTTTAAATTATTATTTTCTTTTTCCCTACAACATATTTTCGGTCTTTTTCTTCGCGGTGCTTACTTCTTGATCATCTCTTGCATCACGTTCAGATGTTCAATTTTCCAGTTCTTAATCATCTCTTTCATAAGTATATGCATTACACTGCTTCTGTTTGATTGTTTGGTTCACTATGCGCTCACCTTATTTTCATATATAATGGCATATAGTCCTAATCATGGCATTAATACTGCTCATCTGTCTTCAGCAGGTTGCAAACTACAAACAATGCTGTAGTTCAACAAGAACCCAGGGTATGAAGCTGTTTAAGCGAACCTAAACTTTGTTAAGTATTTTCTTAAATAACTGATTTTTTATTTGTTTTCATGTAGGATGCCTGTGCCCCTGATTCTAGCATGGTTTCCATATGGGGAAATGAAGGTATTGACCTTTAAAAATCTAAATATTTGAGTTTTCTTTTTTGATGGAGTTTTTATGTTGGGATTACATATCAATTGTGCTTCTCTTATGTTCTTACATATCAACATAGTGGCAAATATAAACTGCTAAGTAAACAGTCAGTTATTCTTGCAATGGAATCTAAGTGTCCAAAGTGTACATGCAATCCCATGATTCCTTTTAGTCTGTTTTTTCCCTTTTATTGCTCTTGGATATTCTATATCATTAATTGAGATCCTATGGTTCCTTTCTTCAATAATGGTGTTCATCCTCTTCAATGATGGTTCCGTTCTTCAATCAATTTAAATAACAATTTTTTTCCTTATTAATGGGGTTTTCCTTTTAAGATTTTGTTAGGAAAAAAACCAAGCTCTTGGATTGAGATTTTATTTTAAAAAGTTTGTCTTTGGCTTAGTTATTTATTATTATTATTATTATTATTATTATTATTATTATTATTATTATTTGCTTTTGGTTTAAAAACTTAGTTTTTGTAACTTGGGTTTTAGTTTTTTTTGTATATTCTAATAAATTTATTTAATGCAATTTGATTTTCTATATGGTTGTAGTAATTGCTGCTTTGAAAGAGGAATCTTTGAATTACATTGATACTTCCCTTCTCTCTCAAAGGCTTTTGGATCCGAAGCTCTCTAACTAGGTAAAGTCCCAACCTTGCATTTCCTTTTTCATTTTTTATGTTCTCTTTAATTCTATCTTTATTTAATCAAATTTTAACAAAATAAAAATAAAAATAAAAAAAAAATTGGATCTGAACACATCAGGAAACTAAACCAAATATTAAAAAAAGTCCAGATCTTAAGTGAAAGAAGATGATTTCTTTTGCATCTTTTGGAGCTTTGGGTTTTGATTTTGATTACTGAGGAACAAGAATTCCCCGCTCAGCTTCCAAGATTTACTGTTAAATTGACTTTTACTTCATGTTTCTTATAATTCTTTGGGGATTAATTTGTTCTTATTGTAATTGGATTTTTGCCTTTTTTTTTGGGCTATTGACTATGATCATTTTTTCTTTTTTGCAAGCTAAAATTTTACTCACTGTTTTTTAGTCTGGTTAAGCATGTATTGCATTTTGTTCTTTTGTACCTTGATAAGGATGGTCAATTTTTTTGTTTCTTTGTGTTGAGCTTGGTTTTTGATTTTATTTGCGTTGATTTGGTTGTTTTCTTCTGTCATTGTTAATGGGTTCTGTTTGGTTTTAGGAGGCATTTGTTGTATTCCTGAGTAAGTTTGGTTTTATTTCTAATATGTTCACTCTGACTATGGTTAAGGGAAGGTAGAAAGTTTATGTTATTGTTAGGATAGCAAAATGTTAATATAACAAAAGCTATATCAGGATTTTTAGGTATTCAGAAGTGGTAGATGAATATTGTTGTTGTTGCCGACAGTAGATTGGTTGTTTGGATAGGAGCATGTTAATGCTTTCATGTCATAAGGTCAAATCTGATCAGACCAAAACCTTACTATGAACCCCATAACTTGGGTTCAGGCTGAATAAAGGATCATTGAGTTGGTGCTTCTTCCATGTTAGGAGTTCAATTTCTAGCCTTGAAGCATTTCTTTCTCTATTTAAACAATTAGAATTTCATTTTTAACTGCAAATAGGCTATATATTTGTTGGAGGACATTTTTTACTTTTTATTTCTTGATTAAAAAAGCAAAATTTATTTTATATAATTGTTGATACACTTGAATGTAGTAGGAATTATGGGTAAAAGAAGGGAAAACTCTAATCAGGAGTTTCAGTTTAAATATTCTAAGTCTTAAAGATTGGTAGTATAATATATCAATATAATATATAGTACTGTAATATATTAGTATGATACTATTTTATTTTTTATTTTCTATTTTATTAGAGTTCTAAATAGAAAGTAGTATTTCGATAATAATTAGAGTGGAAATCCTTTTATGCATTTGTATAATTTACTGAATAGCACTGTAACATCCATGATGCATGAGTTGATTTTTTTATATTAAGAGGGTTAACAACCGACAGAACTGATGGGTATAGTGTTTGTATGTCTTGTTAGCTTTTTCCTGCCTGACATTTTGCAGAGAAATGAATCCATATCTGGATGGAGCTAAATTTTGCTGATATTCGTCATCATAAAACAAAATAAAACCATGTTGATGTAACTTTTATGCTGCTATTCACTTACAAAATGATTTCCTTATGCTGATATTGTACCCTGCTTGCAACCAAGACAGTTTCTCTAGAACTGTAATGGGATTTTATGCTATGTGTATTTTATATTTTGGTCATACTATTTTCTCATCTTTGGATAATCTTTAACTCTTAAAGCTTAATTTTTCAATGGATGCTCACTCCCACATCGAAGAGCGAGCATTTCCTAATAGTAAATTAAGATAACAAAATATAATATTAAAAAATGTTGAACAATCTTATCAATATACACATTTGACTCACATTTTTTTTTTCTTCTAATCTTTCTAACTAAGGATTTGTTTTTGTGAATAAAAAGAAAAAATTAACAAATTTTCTATTTTTTTTACCAAACAATAATAAATATAATTTTCTAATTTTTTTTGACCACTTTTACCCATCCTGTCGACTCTACGTTCTACCAAATACATCCTTAAAATCCTTCCCTTCCTTTGAGCCACCTCATTTGTCGTGAATCTTGATGCCTCATTAATTCATAGAAATATGTTGTTATGAATACACTAAGTCTTGGTCAAGAATACATTTGCTAGAATTAATCCTAGGCATTTAATTATTTTGCTTGACTCCTTTGATGTAGGATTCCTCGCTGCTTCTCTTTCTTTTTCATAACATGGAAATTTCAACCAGGTTCATTTGCACCCCCCAAATGGAATATTACAGAAAGATACAAGAGCCAAGTATTCTCTCAAAAGTCAAGTTTAATGAACCAAAATTTCTTCTGCTTTCCGCGCTGCTTATCTTTCTTTTCCATTTTGTGGAAGTTTCAACGAATTTCATTTCCACCTCACCAAACGACATCCAGATTTACAAAAGCAAGATAAAACTGTATTCTTTTCAGCAGTGTTCATTAACATTTTCTTACTGTGTTACGGAGTTACCTTACAATGTAAGTACATCAGACAAGCCTAACATGTTTCTACACAATATGAAACATGTTAAAACAATCAAATGCGGAAGCGATGGGATCTAACCTCCAACCATTGCACTCTGTAACTTTGTTGTTGAAGCGATTCCTGAATCTGACAATCTTCTCTGTGTCGATCACAGACCTTCCAAGCACTCGAATGCTTACTAGATGGTATATGATAGAGCAAGTGATGCTTGGGGACCGGATTCTTGCTCTCTGTTTGTGAACTGGAGCCTCTCCTATTCTGACCAACTCAACAACCGATAGTTCAAACCATCACAGAACATCCTTTTATGGTCAGAGAATCAGTGAAATAAAGGACCGTTTATTTGGCATTGATTATCATAGGTTATATATGGCAATAGCCAGATTTTGTCAACCTATGATCAAGGAATATGCCAACATTCTCCCACTTGGTCCATATATTTCACTCACAGAAGAAACAAATCACATGAATCATGGCGATAGTTCCTCTAATGATGAGAATTATCTTCCATGTATTACTATGTAAAATATTTCTAAATCAACCCATTTTTACTTAATGAATAAACCTTATGTTTATTCTCGGTCCAAACAACAAGGATATTTCTCAATAAAACTTTAGTGTATACAAATCAAAATGAGAAACATCATATTATTAATAAGAGTTTTAATTACAATCAAAATGTGGGACCAAGTCCCATTCTCTCTACATGATCCTTAAATTTAAACGGTGGCATGCCCTTAGTCAAAGGATCAGCTAACATCAATTCAGTGCTAACGTGTTCAATGGCCACCTTTTTATCTCTAACACGTTCTCTAATGGCTAAGTACTTAATGTCGATATGCTTACTTCGACTTCCACTCTTATTGTTCTTAGCCATGAATACCGCAGCTGAATTGTCACAATATATCCTCAATGGCTTAAATATGGAGTCAACAACTCTAAGCCCACCAATGAAACTCTTAAGCCATACACCATGTGAGGTAGCTTCAAAACAAGAAACGAACTCGGCCTCCATAGTGGAAGTGGCAGTCAGTGTCTGCTTAGCACTCTTCCATGAAACAGCTCCACCGACAAGCATGAAGATGTAACCGGATGTTGATTTCCGGGTATCAACACAGCCAGCAAAGTCTGAGTCTGAGTAGCTAATCACCTCCAACTCATCAGTCCGTCTATACATAAGCATGTAATCCTTAGTGCCTTGAAAATATCTAAGCACCTTCTTTGCAGCTCTCCAGTGGTCCATCCCCGGGTTACTTTGATATCTACCCAACACTTCCACAGCAAAAGCAATATCAGGCCTAGTACAGATCCGTGCATACATAATGCTTCCAACAGCTGAGGCATATGGAATGTTCTTCATCTGTTCTCGTCCAAGATCATTTTTTGGGCACTGGTTCAAATTGAACCTGTCACCTTTCACAATGGGAACTGGGCTTGGTGAACAATCTTTCATTCTGAATCTTTCCAAGACTTTATTAATATAGGCTTCTTGTGACAGACCTAATATACCTCTATGTCTGTCTTTATGGATCTTAATGCCAATGACATAAGATGCATCACCCATATCCTTCTGTAACATCCCGTTACCACCTTTTTCACGAATTTCTATACAACTTTACCGGTTGGGATATCTGCGATGCCATTAACATTCAACAGTGACAATAATAAATGATAAACATTTATTAATAATTACGAAATATAAAATTTTTTTTTCTTTATTTCCTTACATCTAACATCCCCTACTGACTTTGTTTCACTAAAGTAGTACTGTATACTCATGTCTGAAATGTAGAAGAGAAGGGACTGTACCTGTAATGTTAATCATCCCTCTTGGGGCTATTTCTCTAACTCCGTGTCTTTTATCTGTGGAGTTAAAACAAAGGGATGAGCAATTCATTTGCTCAGTAAAGGAGACATATGCTGCTTTACAAAAATCAAAGCCATATACCACAATAAATTTGTTTTTTCCTAAAATCATGTTAAATAGGAAAACAGTAGTTATATCAACCAGTACTCTAAATGCGTCATTCAAATCATTTTCTCAACAGTTTACCATAAAATGAATTAAACAGTAAATAGGATTTAGCAAATCCTTTTACTAAACATAAATCAACAAGTTGAGACTAGGCATCACCCTATAAATAAGTCATGCTATCATCGTTCCTCCTCCCCCTTGCGAGAACGGAATCTACCGCTATTGGGGTGCACCCGTAGGCCATTGCCCCTCACGGCTATCTCTGCTAGATCTATGGCCATAATCTATAGGTGGTCCTCGGGTCTACTTGCCAGGTGACCTCGAGACCTGCTGATGACTTGGCGGGTCCATCAGCCTCATACTTATAATAATGCATGAAACTCGGGGTCTAAAGTCTCAAAATCAATTTATATCTCATGAAAACCTTTGTGGAATTATCTCACCCATATTATTATTTTCTCAAAATGATTTGATTTCCAAAAAGGTTTAGGCTTTCTGTTTACAAAACACCTTGAAAACATTCCAAAATCTCAACATTTAAAACCTGCTCGCTCATGGTCAGCTCGCCCAACATGGCTCGCCCATGGCAGCTCGCCCAATGCGGAGAACTTGTGTTCGCCGCCAACCTTTGCTTTTAAAAAACAACAAGCAAAATTGGTTCGCCCTCAGTGGCTCGCCCATTAGTCAATTCGCCCAAAAGGGTTTATATTTTCTATTTTCAAAAATATTAAAATGGCTCATTTTCATTAAGAAAACACCATCGAAATCTGTTCGTCATGAGCATCTCGCCCAGAATGGCTCGCCCATGGTCAATCCAAAATGGGGTGAACAAGTGTTCGCCCGCCACCCTCTATATTTAAAACAAAATACTGGCTCGCCAGTTTCGGCTCGTCCATAGTTTTCTTATAAAGGGGATCGCCCGCCCCAAACATTATAAGAGGGTCACTCGCCCAATGTTTAATAAAAAGGGTTCGCCATTCATTGGCTCGCCCGGATTTCAATAAAACATGGTTGCTCGCCCAAAAGAACATGAAAGGGATTTTTTTGCCCAAAATGATAAAAGTTTGGCTCGCCCACCATTCCAGTTCGCCCAACATAAAAACACAAGGGCTCGCCCGCCCTGTAACAGTTCGCCCAATCATAACATAGGGTCAGCTTTGTAGCTCGCCCAAGTCAAAACAATTATCAAATCAATACATGTCATAAACGAAAATAATTTCTTAATATTTTCATTATATTTCTACTCCACAGGACATGCATTTTACTTCACACACATCTCCCTTACCTGGTTCAACGAAGCCTTACTTCTCGATCGCCTTCCCGGTCGAATTTACTGAGCCCATATTTCCCGGCTGCAAAACAATTTATAAATTCTATTAATATTTTCTTTCCGAAATATTTCCAGCACTTTGGTGAGATTCAAAAGAAATTAACTAGCTCGCCCAACAGAGCTCGCCATTCATCAAATGGCTCACACAAATCATCTCGCCCTCATATATTATCTTAAATGTGGGAGTCCGCCCACAACTCAACTCGCCATTCATATTGGCTTATATGTGGGAGCTCGCCCACAAGTCAGTTCGCCATTGCCCAATTTCCCTTGCAATTGGAGTTCGCCCAACTTTTCCACTCGCCATGCCTTTGTATGGAGTTCGCCCTACATGGCTTCATATTCTAAGGTGGGCTCGCCAATGACTTAACATGTGGCGACCTCGCCCACAATCACACTTCATGTTATTTAGCTCGCCAATGATGGATGAGCTCGCCCATTTATCTTCATTTCTACACTATTTCTATTTTCTTTCCTTGTTCATGCTCAATTATTTTCCGGACTTTACCCTATTCTAGTTTCTGGTATACTCTAGCAAGATTTAACTAAAACAAGGCTATTTCTATGTTCATTACTTTATAAAACATCAAACTATATCCTCAAATACCAACATAACCGTAGAATATGAAAACTCACCTTAACCAACTGCACTTCCAGCACAGATCACTTTCTGTCTCATGTTGGCCTTACTTTGCTTATTCCTTTAGCTCATCAACTATGGAGTAAAGGTTTTGCAAGCTGGTTTACTTGTTTAGCCAACTTAAGGGTGAAGTTTAACAAATCAAGCATGGAGGAAATGGGAGGAAATCAGAGCATAAACTTGCAATTGCATAGCTTTCGGGAAGAAGATGAAGTTTGCTAAATCGATCTTCCTCAAATGTTTCTTCTTATATAGCCATGCCAATCCAATCAGAGCTCATCACTTGGCCTTATCTCATTTCCTTCATTTATTTCATGTCTTTCATGCATTTAATGCATGAAGAAAAACTGCAGCAAAAGGAACGGCTATGAGAAGCTGTTCTCTGCACATTTTGACTTACTTCACTTGCCATTAATTGTCTAAACCGAGAAGCCAATGGCGTGAAGTCCACAGCCTCTTTTTTTGACTTATTACACCTTTTGTCTTATTCCTCAACCAATGAGGTTACTTCTTTTATTGACTTTATTCTTTCTCAATTTATTGTCTTCAACCGTATGACTTACAAAGTCAATTTTGGCTGCAAAATGGTTTGAATCTATTTTTATTTTGTTCCACAAGTGTTGATTTTAGTTCGCCTCTTCAACATAAGACCTCAGCTCGCCCATTCTGTTTTCAATTTCAGTTCGCCAACAATATTTGGTGATTTTACGAGCTGATTTCCTTTGCTTGGCGATCACCATTTATTGTACTACTCGCCTAGTAGCTATCATAAGCTCACTCAATCCCGATGGGCGATCATAAGTCCTCGCCCAATTCAGGCTATCATCTTAAGCAACTAAACTTGGCGAACTTATCTATTCGCCAAACCAAAGAGGCAACCAATCAACTCGCCATCATCAACTCGCCCTACTCTTTCCTTGGGCGATCAGATCCCTCATCACATTGGGCGATCACCTAGAATGGCTCAACTCTCCAATCTTGCTCTTATTCACGCCACACATTGGCGAACTCACCTATTCGCCAGTATGGCCATCAGACACTAGTCATCCTCCATTGGCGATCACCCTTGTTCGCCCATTGGTGAGCTCTTCCATTTAGTACTCGCCCGTCGAGTATTTCACATAAATTGCTCCGTTCATATCTCAATTAAAAGAGCTTTTCTACCCAAGTGGAAATCAATATTCATTATTTCATTAAATTTCCATTTTCAATTTTATGAAATTAAAGTCTACAGTAGTGTGAATCGGATTTTACACCTTCATATCAAAGTTCTCAGAAAGAAATTGTTTCACCTCACGTAGCATCCTCTTATCATTGGTTGCAAGCAGAATGTCATCCACATATAGCACAAGGAAACAAATCTTGCTCCCATTGACCTTTTGGTATATACATTGATCCATGATGTTCTCAACGAAACCAAATGAAGAGATGACTTCATGGAATTTTAGATACCATTGGTGGGAAGCTTGTTTAAACCCATATATGGATTTCTTCAGCTTACAAACCAAATGCTCACCATTACTAGAGGAAAAACCTTCAGGTTGTTTCATGTAAACCTCTTCCTCTAGATCACCATTGGGAAATGCCGTTTTCACATCCATTTGTTGCAACTCTAAGTCAAAATGTGCAACAACCGCCATTATGATGCGGAGAGAATCTTTCTTAGATACAGGAGAGAAGGTCTCCTTGTAATCGATTCCCTCCTTTTGAGTGAATCCTTTGGCTACGAGTCTTGCCTTATAACGCTCAATGTTGCCTAATGAGTCAGTCTTGGTCTTAAAGACCCATTTACAGCCTATAGCCCTGGCCCCATTAGGCAACTCGACAAGATCCCATACTCCAGTAGATGCCATCGAATCCATCTCATCCTTCATAGCATCGAACCAAAGTTTTGATTCTTTGCTGTTCATGGCTTGTGAAAACGTCTCTGGATCATTAACGGGCCCAATATTGAAATCATACTCTTGTAGATACATAATGTAATCACTAGGAATAGCTGATTTCCTTTCCCTAGTACACCTTCTTAATGTTGGTTCAACATTCTCCGAAAGATCATGTTGTTCAACTGGTTGCTCATTCAATTCTGGTGTATCCAGAGGAGCCTCGTCTACTGGTAAGTTATCAACTACTTATGGATCCTCAATGATTAGTTGTTCAATGTCCAGCTGCACTAAAGGGACATTGTTCATGATAACCAATCCTTGACTTGAGTTAGAGGGTTGATCTCTCACAGAAACTAGTTCTTGAGATTGATCGCTCCCACTAACTAAGTCATTTTCAAGAAACTTGGCGTTTCTTGATTCCACAATTCTAGTGCTATGAGATGGACAATAGAATCTGAAGCCTTTGGACCGTTCGGCATATATAATGAAATACCCACTTATGGTCCTAGGATCCAATTTCTCTTCTTGTGGGTTATAAACTCTTATCTCAGAAAGGCATCCCCAAATGCGCATATGACACAAACTCGGTTTCTAACCTTTGAATAATTCAAAAGGCGTTTTTGGAACAGCCTTGGTTGGAACACGGTTCAATATGCACGCTGCCGTTTTAAGAGCTTCAATCCACAAAGACTTTGGCAACTTCGAGTTGCTAAGCATACTACGCACCATTTCAATCAAAGTTCGGTTCCTTCTTTCTGCAACACCATTCTGATCCGGTGAACCAGGCATGGTATATTGGGCAACAATCCCATTTTCTTGAAGGAACTTCGCAAATGGTCCAGGTGCTTGTCCATATTCAGTGTATCTACCGTAATACTCCCCACCTCTATCAGTTCTTACTTTCTTTATGGGTTTTCCACATTGTTTCTCTACTTCAGCTTTAAAGATTTTAAAGGTGTCTAATGCTTCGTTCTTGTTATGAAGCATGTAGAGATACATAAACCTCGAGTAATCATCAATAAAGGTGATGAAGTATTTCTGACCATATGCATAAATGTCTGGACAACATATGTCAGAATGTATAATCTCTAATATGGTTGAACTCCTATTGGCACCTTTCTTAGACTTGTTGGTTTGCTTACCCTTAATGCAATCCACACAAGTGTCGAAATCAGTAAAATCGAGAGTACTAAGTATTCCGTCATTTACCAATCTCTTAATTCTATTTATGGAGATATGACCTAATCTCCGGTGCCATAACGTGGAGGAATCTTCATTCATAACACATCTTTTAGTGTCAGTTTGAACATGCAAGGCGTTATGAGCAGTGTCATTTTGCAAATCAATAGAGAAAAGACCATCACATAAGGTACCATTCCCAACAATATCAGACTCAAAATATATCAATATTGATTTATTTGAAAATTGAAATGAATATCCATAAGGTACCAGCCTAGAAATAGAGATTAAATTTCTTGAGAAACTAGGAATATAAAAGGTCTTTTCTAATTGCAAAATAAAACCACTCCTAAGAACTAAAGTGCACGTTCCAACGCCTTCAACATGAGAGCGCATCTTATTTCCTGAATAGATGCTCTCCTCATTTCCCACTGGCTTCCTTAGGTTTGTCATACCCTGTAAGGAAGTCGAAATGTGAATTGTAGATCCAGAATCAATCCACCACGTGTTATAATTAACCTCAACCTTATTTGATTCAAAACAAACATATGAGAATGGATTACCTTTCTTAACGAGCCATTGCTGAAGCTTGGCACAGTCCTTCTTCATGTGTCCCTTCTTTTTACAGAAGAAACACTTGGACTCTTTCTTAATGTCAGCTTGGGCAGGGATTTTCCCTTTTCCCTTGTTCTTGGCTCGATCTTTGGTCTTTCCTTGGCTTGCAAAAAATGCACTTTCACCCGATTCCATAAGCAGTCTTCCCTCCTCTTGAACACACATGGTCATCAATTCATTGATGGTCCACTTATCCTTATGTGTGTTGTAGGATATCTTGAATGGTCCGTACTGCTTTGGTAGAGTGTTCAATATATAGTGCACAAAAAAGGATTCAGACATCTCCACCTCTAGCTTCTTGAGTTGGGCCGCTATATCTCTCATGGTCATTATGTGCTCGCGCACTCCTTTGACATTGGTGAGCCTCATCGATGAGAACTTCATTATTAGGGTGCTGGCCAATGCTTTGTCTGAAGTGACAAATTGATTATCTATGGCTTTCAGTAAGGCCCTAACGTTGGTATGCTGTTCGACTGAACCACGTATCCCAGCAGATATTTTTGTCTTAATATACATGACACTAAGGCAATTGGATCACTCCCAGCGTTCATGTAAAGCTACTTGAGCAGGAGTGCTGGTCTCAATCAATACGGGCTCGTCTTTCCTTATAGCATAGTCTATATCCATGCACCCTAATTGGAGGAGAACTCTCTCCTTCCAAACCTTGTAGTTCTCTCCATCGAGCTCGGGAACTTCTAGGTTAATACTAGCCTAAGGAAACACTGTATATAAAAAATAAACATACTTATGTATCTTGAATTTTTGAGGCAAACTTAATTATGTCTACCAATGTAAACATATTTTATTAATCAATTATGAATCTCAGACATAAAACTTGCCTGTGGACTAAAGTTCTAATTCTAATAGATTCATATCATAATGATAAACTATCAAATTATATCATTTCCTAATCCCTGTGGGTAAATTAAGAAACTAATTTGATATTTTATCCTAATTAGTTATAAAATCATGATAAAAATTCCTGTGGAATAAAATTTACCATAACCCTATAACTAATCACAATTTATGTCTAATACCATTATATAATTCTGACAAATATAATTTTATTTAATTAAGGTTGCTGTGGCTAAGCCCTAATCAAACAAATTATGGATCACTTAGACATATTATCAAATTTTAAGTTTATTCATATTTTAAAATTGCAATCAACACAAGGCAATTTAATTCCTAATAATATGAGTAAATTATATTACATGTGCTTAAATCAATCACAGTATGCAAATAACAAATTATACATAATCATGATAAGCACACAATTAAAGAAAATATTTAAATATTAAAATTATGCCAAAATGCCCTTTCAAAATATATATATTTTAAAATTCCAGACAGTCTGTATGGCGAGCGGCGATTTAGTCTTAAGGCAAACAAACGCGCTCGTCATTTCGCGTTAATCGAATGGCGAATAGCGTGTCCACCATTTCGCCTTAACGAATGGCGAGCTGAGTGCCCGTCATTCCGCTTTTAACTGAAGTGGCGAACTGTGTGCTCGCTATTATCTTAGTTTTAATGGCGAGCTAAGTGCCATCATGATCGCCCATTTCTTTACGGTGAACAGTGCTCACCAGCTCCTTATGGTGAACTGTACCCGCCCCTTTTAATCGCAACGCGATCGAAGAAGTAGGCCCGCCTTAACTTAATGGCGAACTTAGTGCCCGCCATTTTGACTCTTGACAAATGGTGAACAGTGAGTCCATTTTTTTTTTCTTTTCGCCCCAGCTGGATGGCGAACTAAATATCCACTGTTTCGCCTAGCCAAATGGCGAGCAGTGTATCCCATTCGCCATTAGCTGAATGGGGAACGACGAGCCCATTTCGCCTAACCGGAGTGGCGAATTGAGTACTCGCCATTCACCCCTTAGTTGAATGGCGAACAGCGTGTCCCATTAGCCATTAGCTGAATGGCGAACGACGAGCCCATTTCGCCTAACTGGAATGGCAAACTGAGTACTCGCCATTCACCCCTTAGTTGAATGGCGAACAGCGTGTCCCATTAGCCATTAGCTAAATGGCGAACGGCTAGTCCATTTTGCCTAACTGGAATGGCGAACTGAGTACTCGCCATTCGCCCCTTAGTTGAATGGAGAATGGACACAAGCCTTCCTCTTACGGAGAACAGTGCCTCCCTTTCCTTTATGGTGAACGGCGATCAAGGGAGCAAACTTGATGGCGAACGCGCCCGCCTTTCCCTTTATGGCGAACGGCGATCGACATCGTTTGCTGCTTCCTTCTTCGCGAAAAACGCCATCTTCTTCACCCGAATGCCTGGTTCTTAACCCGATTTACCACCCATTTGCTAAACAACCTTCCTTGCTTTGATTTGAGTGGTTCTTGATCCCAAATCAATAAGGAGGAAACGAAAACAGGTTTTTGAAATTGGTTTTGGCTGAAAATGTCTTAAAACATATAATTCCAATTTTCCAGGAATCTATTATAACCAAAATGTACAAAACTGAGGCAGACAAATTTGGCAGATTAACAAGATACAAAGTATATATCTTAACGCAAGACAGAGGTTAACTGAAGCTTTGATGCCAACTGTAAGTACATCAGACAAGCCTAACATGCTTCTACACAATATGAAACATGTTAAAACAATCAAATGCGAAAGCGATAGGATCTAACCTCCAGCCATTGCACTCTGTAACTTTGCTGTTGAAGCGATTCCTGAATCTAACAATCTTCTCTATGTCGATCACAAGCCTTCCAAGCACTCGAATGCTCACTAGATGGTGTATGATAGAGCAAGTGATGCTTGGGGACCGGATTCTTGCTCTCTGTTTGTGAACTGGAGCCTCTCCTATTCTGACCAATTCAACAATCGATAGTTCAAACCATCACAGAACATCCTTTTATGGTCAGAGAATCAGTGAAATAATGGACCATTTATTTGGCATTGATTATCATAGGTTATATATGGCAATAGCTAGATTTTGTCAACCTATGATCAAGGAATATGCCAACATACAAAACCTTCTTTCTTTTTGTTATGGCTTCCTCTTCCCTGCTCCTCATATCTTTCGCCACACTAAGCATCAAGTTTTTCTGAGTTTTAGAGGTGAAGACACACACAATAACTTCTTCTATCATCTCTATGAAGCTTTTCGAAGAAAAGAGATTGGAGCTTATGCTGATTTCAAAGAACTTTTGGAAGGTTTGTTCATGTAGTTTTCATTACCTTTGGCTCTTTTTTTTTTATTGGGTAGGCCAGAGCCCTTAGTCATCGAGGATATTGTTCATGATATTGTAAACAAGTTGACTCGGTTGTCTAAAAATGATTACAAAGGCCTCGTCGGAATAGGTCTTCATATGAAGCAAATTAAATCGATGTTGTGCATTGGTGAGGAAGAAGTTCGCTTTATTGGAATATGGGGAATGGGTGATATAGGCAAAACAATTCTTGCTCAAGCTATATATGACAAAGTCTCTTGTCAATTTGAAAGGTGCTACTTCTTGGCAAATGTTAGAGAGGAGATAGAAAGACACGGTGCTATCTCTCTCTGAGATAAAGTTTTTTCCAAACTATTAAATGAGGAAAACCTCCATATAGGTACTCCCATGATAAGATCCACATTCATTAAGGATAGGCTCCGTCTTAAGAGAGTTCTTGCTGTTTTTGATGATGTCATTGATTTTAACCGGTTAGAAATATTAGCTATTAGCCATGACCACTTTGGTTCTGGTAGTAGAATCATTGTAATATCCAGAGATAAACAAGTCCTTATAAATAGATTAGTTGATGGAATATATAAGGTTAAGGAATTAAGATAAACAAGTCCTTGAGCAAAACCACCTTGTTGATGATTTTAAGGATCTATCAAATAGTTTTTTGGAATATGCTAATGGCGTTCCAATAGCTCTTAAAGTCTTGGGTTCTACACTTCATCGGAAGAGCATAGCATATTGAGAAACCACATTGAATAGACTAAAGCAATATCCCAATTCAAAAATTCAAAATGTGCTAAAGATTAGCTTTGATGGGTTGCCTGAAGTAGAGAAGAACATATTTCTTGATATTGCCTGCTTCTTTAAGTCATATAGTAGAGATCATGTAACAAAAATACTAGATGGTTATTATTGTTGCACTGTTCATTGTGGAATTACCAACCTTATTGATAAATGCCTCTTAAATGTTACAAAAGAGAATGTGCTTGGAATGCATGATTTGCTACAAGAAATGGGTAGGAATGTTGTCCATGCAGAATCCCCATATCCTGAAAAACGTAGTAGATTATGGACTCAAGATGACGTTCGTCAAGTGCTCAAGAATGGCGGGGTAAGAGCTAACTGCGCTACCTTTTTTTTCCTTGCTCATCATTACTTGATAAATTATTGTTTGTTGTTTATCATAGGGGACTAAAATCCAGGGAATGTTACTAGACCAGTCTCAAATTGGTGAAATTCAGTTGGATCCAAGTGTATTTGCAAGGATGCGTCATCTTAGAATTATCAAATTCTACGGGGAGGGAGGTAAATTGGTTCCTTTGGACCCAGGTCTTGAATTTCTTCCTAACGAGTTAAGGTGCTTTCATTGGGAGTACTGCATGCTGAACTCTTTGCCCTCAAAATTTCATCCGAAGAAGCTTGTTGAATTAATATTAAGAAATAGCGAAGTTGAACAACTTTGGAATGGAAAGCAGGTATTCTTTAACATTTTATTTTCATTTTTGTAATATACCCTTTAAGTTTAGAGGTTTTAAACTAATCTCATATTGTTTTCACTTTGATTGCACAGGATCTTGTGAACTTAAGAGTGCTTGATCTTGGGGGCTACAAGAATTTAACCAGCATTCCAGATTTGTCAGCAGCCATAAATATTGAAAATTTTAATTTTTGGGGATGCAGAAGCTTGGTTGAACGACCGTCCATAATTCATTTGAATTCTCTTGACTGCCATCTATATGCTAGTGGTCTTAACAATTTGAGGAAATTTCCTGAGCTCCCACAACAAATAAGAAGTTTGGCTTTACAGGAAACCGTAATAGAAGAAGTACCCTCGTCAATTGGATGTCTCAATCAACTTGCTCATTTGGATATGAGAGGCAGCCGAATTCATAATCTTCCAAGCACTATTGTCCAGTTGGATGCCCTTAAAGAAATCTTCCTCTCTGACTGCCCAAACATCACAAAGTTTTCAAACTATCCGGAGGACATAAGAAAGTTATGGTTGGACAACACTCCAATAGAAGAAGTGCCTTTATCAATAACAAGGCTGAAAAGCCTTTCTTATTGGAGTATGAGAGGCTGCAAAAACCTTAAGAGCATTCCAACAAGCATTTGTGAGTTAAAATCTCTTGTACTGCTTTCTCTCAAATGTTGTTCAAACTTACAGTGTTTCCCAGAAATCTTAAAGACTATGGAATGTTTAAACCATCTTCATTTGGGAAATTGTAGAAACCTAAGTGTTCCAAGCAGCTTTTGCAATTTGGTTTTTTTGGAAGAACTGGATCTAAGTCGATTGGATATAGTGGAAATTCCTAAGGTTCTCACACCACTTCCTAATTTAATTGCTCTACATTTAGCACGTTGCAAGAATCTTTAAATCATTGCGGGAGCTTCCACCATGTTTAAGATTTTTATATGCAGAAGGCTGCACATCTTTAGAAAGTGTTTTGAAATGGGAACGATTTCAATATATGATAGGTCAGTTTATATTTCTACACAGTCGCTTTAAGTTCAATAATTGCTTCAACCTGAATAGGGATGCAGTCATCAACATTTTGGCTAATGCACAGCTCAGAATTCAATGCATAGCAGAGCAATTTGCGGTGGAATCTTTCGAAGGTCCTTATCACCATCTAGATAAAAGTGTCATTTTTTGTTTCCCTGGAAGTGAAATTCCAGAGACACTCAAGAATAGGAGTACAAATTCTTCAGTAACTATCCAGTTAACTCCAGCTCATTCTAATAAAAGATTCTTGGGCTTTGCTCTATGCATTGTGGTCGATTTTGAGCACCATCATAGACACGTAGATTTCACAGTCCATTGCAAATACCGATTCAAAACCAAGTACGGTGTTCGTCAGTGCATGGCACATAGAGGGTATTCGCCAGGGAGTGTGTTTCAAAAGATGCGCATTGAGTCCAATCATGTGATCCTTTTCTGTATTAGTTTCGAAAGTGGAATCATTGAAGAAGCATCCAAAAACAATCATTCCGATGAGGCCTCGTTTGAATTCTATGCTGAAACTATTGATCATAAATCGGTGGCGAAGAATATCAGAGTGCAAAAATGTGGTGTCAATGTATTGTATGTGGATGCTGTAAGATCTAATAACGAAGAGGATGAATCCAGCACTTATTACAGGTCTGTTGGTGAAGAGGCATTGGACCCTACCAATGAGGCATTGAAACCAAGTTCTCATGCCATTTCATCGTTCACCCAAGATGAAGAAAACATATATGATGCTTCCATGTTGGAATCCAACTCTGCAATTGATCCAAATTGGCTCTCCTTGAATTGTAATGTCTACAATAGAGATTTGGAAGGATCATTGATGGAAGAAGATGCTAACAATGAGGAAGGCCTTGATGACCCTACTACGACAATGAACCAGAGCCTCAAAGACTGAAAGAATTTCATTTCTTTTGAGAAGGTGCAATTCAAAAGCATAGGTAAGTCACCCTTTAGATTCAATTCTTCATTACTTTTAAATGTTGGTAATTTATTAACAGGATACAAATGTGTAAATATCCTGGCCAATCTTGTATCCTTCCTTTTATCTTTACTAGGTGTGACCTGCGCTATGCTGAAATTAAATTATGCTCAAGGCTTCTGGATTTCTTATGGGCATGTCTTTTGGTAGTATCTGAAAAGTAACTGAGAAAAAAAAGACTTGTTTTTATTTTATTCATTCATGCTTTCATGTTCTGTTTATTTCTTCCCCCATTTGCAGTTTTCTTTATTTCTCAGAAATTTCTAATTTGGAAATGGTAAATGCAGGTGCAATATGAGGGGCAGGTGCGTTTATTGTGTTAATGGTGGAAGCATTCTAAGCAGAGCTCTAAACAGAGCTGCTCCCTGTATCTTGTTTGCAGCAGCATGCTTTTACTCGGTTGGGATAGAGGATTTTGGTGCCTGGTAAATAGCAGGCAAATCTTGTGTTTGCAAAATGTGCGGTTCTCTTACTCCTCAAACATTCATCTTACGTAACTCTTAATATTAGTTAACATGCAAATGATTTTGCTGATCTGTGAATCTTTCTCTGTTTGGAAACATACAAAATCTTTTGTATTATACTTTTAATATTTGTTTAAATTGTTACATTAATTTTTTTTGCTAAACCTGATCAGATTATGGTGGGAAATGGGAGCCTGTTATATCTTTATACGCATGAGTGATGCTTTTGCTATTTTTTCTTGCAGCAGAGATTTCTAATCATGCATCAAGGTGAGTAAGCATTAGTTTCATTCTCACTTTAATTACAAATGTATTATTCCTATTTATTTTGGATGTTCTCTAATGTTACTTATTTTCATATTTGTTCTTGCTTTTGAATGTTCTAGATCATATATAGAACTTAATAAATGTTTTGTGTTTTTTTGGAGCACTCACAATGTCTTCTAACTTTTTGCATTATCTCACACAAAGTTGTCTTCTTCTTATTAGATCTCATGTAGTTCTGGAGATTACCGCAAGAAGAAAACAGAGAAACAAATTTAAAAATCAAGTCGTGCAAGGAAAACTTGCCCTTGTATATCTTGGTGGCAGTGAACGAGCTTCTGAAACAAGCAGCGGGGGCCAAAAGCTGATGGATTGAGCTAACATTGATTATTCACTTCTTGTTTTAGCAAGTTGCATCAAAAACTTGGGGAAACAAGAAACAAAGGGTCTTGCCTATGTTCCATACCGCAATAGGAATGTGTTAGTGGCTATTGTACCTATAGTTGCCAGAGCCCTCATTGCTTAAGCAGCTTTTGGTAATTTTGCAGTAAACTATTGAGGATACTTATGATGGTCTGAAGTGGTAATTCTCAGACAGACAGTGATTGTTGCTACAATATCCCCAGCTGATAGTTAATAACCTGAAATATGCAAACAGGGCAAAGGTCCACATTTAGGTGAGGCTGAATATACCTTTTGGTTCTTTAGCTGTTGATTATTTTTCTTTGTTATGCTTAAAAAAGTTTTTACCTGTGTCATTTCATTATTTGTTAGTCTTCCTAAATTATTCATTGTTATAAGGCTCATGATGATTTTTATTTGATAATCTGGTAATTATTATTATTATTTTGCCTTTTTTTTTTTAATTCAGATACCTTTCTATATTTGTAGTGTCCCTTTAGTCTACCCATCAATTTAAATGTAGCTGATGCGAATCGTACCTAAAAATCAGTTCTCCCTTTCTTTGAGCTCTCAAATCCTTGGCTCAGCTCTTTGGCATGAGTTATTTCAATAACTGCTACCCTCAGGAACCTTTATAGTATAAAATGTTTAGCGTGTCAATGATCCAAATCCATGTAAGCTAAAGATTCAATTTTGTAAGGGGAACTTACTGTAAATTTTGCACTTGTATTCTACGATGATGGTAAATCTAGACTGGAGTAGAGTTCCTGAGGTCTGTATTATGTTCAAAATATTTGCAGGAGCAGGCAAGTCATCAATCTTCAGGCAGGACATCGAGAGGACAAGCCAGAGGGAAGGGCAAAGCATCTGCAAGGAAGAATATTTCTTCTTATATGAATGTTAGCTCAGAATATTGTCTGACATTCAGAAATCTGCAAAACTGAATTATCAGGTAATGAGTTGTATTCTTTTGTATGGATACCCTATATATACACTTTCTCTTTGGGTATTAGTTATTAAATCACAAATGACTATTTTTCTTTTATTTTGAGATGTTTGATATGTGGGATATATAAATTTGGCTCAAAAGATTTTTTTTATGGCTTTTTGACTACTTGATATATGCTTTTCAAGCCTAAATGAGTTGTTTTTCCACTAGTCTAAGATGCCTTTTATTTTTCAATTTTTTGTTGTTGATTTTGTTGAGGCCTCTGTACGAGTCTGTTTGTGTTTCTGACTTACCCTTTTAATTGCATGAATTATGGATCCTAATTCTCACTGCAGTAGACAGTTCCCATGGATAGAACTTGTCTTTTTTACATTCTGTATATTTTCATTCATCTATATATGTGTGTATACACATCAATAAACATGCATATATGTCATTTTTGCTTACATGGATGCTTATGTATATAGTCTAAAATAATAACAAGTAAGCAATTTTTTGGTCAAACAATAACAGTTTAAGAACTGCTTCATCCATAGCTTATGGCCTACGTTTCTGTTAGTTTCCCTATTTTTCTTTTCCTCACCTTCACGTTTTTGTCTCCCTCTTACACACTAATATTATCTTTTTTAAATTAATTAACAATTTTTTATACTTCTCTCCTTACGTTCCTTTCTTCTGCTTGTTTTCCTATTTTTCTCTCCCTGACCTTTAGGTTTCTGTCTCCCTCTCTCACATAAACACTAATATTATTTTTTTAAAATTAATTAAGAATTTTTTATACGTCTCTTTTTATGTTCCTATCTCCTTCTCACACACAAATACTAATATTTTTTAAATTAATTAACAGTTTTTTATACTCCTTTATTTTTCGCACATCATACACTTAAATATAGGTACGCTTAACTCCGCTTGTGTGAGTTAACGCAGCCGGTCCCAAGCCCGGGTAAAGGAGGAGGGTGACGGTAGGTTTGGACAACCAGCCTTAAAAACTAGTCCAATCTCATGAAATGAACCAATATCAAAACATCGTTGAGGCGTCCCCTACACAGCGACGCGCTGCATCGGAGCCCGGTTGTAGTGAAAAGTGGGCAAGGGTTGCTAGGTCGTCGCCCGGAAGTGACGCGCCACATCGACGCCTGGATGTGGTGTTAAATAGGCAAAGGTTCCCACACCACAATGGACGGGGGTGGGTAAAGAAGTTAGTCCATAACCATAAGCTTAGGTTAGGATCTTGGAATATAGGTACGCTTAGTGGTAAATTAGGTGAGATTTGTGAGGTTATGAGTAGGAGGAGGGTTAACATCTTGTGTCTCCAAGAGACCAAATGGGTTGGGGAAAAAGCTAGAGAGATAGCACCTTGGCAATGTAAGCTTTGGTACACAGGGAAAGATAGAGACCGAAATGGAGTAGGTATCATTATAGATAAAGAGTACCATAAGGATGTTGTACAAATTAAGAGACAAGGGGATAGGATTATTTTGGTTAAACTAGTTTTAGGAGAAGAGGTGTTGAATGTCATTAGTGTGTATGCACCCCATATAGGACTTGATGAGGTTAGTAAACGACAGTTTTGGGAGGATTTAGATAAGGTAGTACAAGAAGTACCCATAGGAGAAAACCTGTTTATTGGCGGTGATCTTAATGGACATGTAGGTACAAGTAGAGAGGGTTTTGAGAGAGTACATGGGGGTTTTAGTTATGGTATAAGAAACGAGGGAGGAGATGCTATCTTAAATTTTGCTTTATCTTATAACCTAATCCTAGCAAATACATTGTTTAAGAAGAGAGATTCTCATCTTATAACCTTTAGAAGTGGACCAAGAGCAAGTCAGATAGATTTCTTTTTAACTAGGAGTAGGGATAGACATAGAAGTTTGGATTGTAAGGTTATCCCAGGTGAGAGTGTTACCGCGCAACATAGACTCTTAGTTCTAGATATGAAGATAGATAGACGACATCGAAGGAACAAACAAAAAGGAATTGAACGGATTCGATGGTGGAAGCTAAAAGAAGATTGTCATACAACATGTAGAGATAGTTGGATTCAAAAAGAGGCTTGGACAACAGAAGAGAACCCAAATGTAATGTGGAATAAGATGGCAAAATGCATTCGAGAGGTAGGCAAAGAGACATTAGGAGTATCAAACGGAAGAGTGCCGACTGGAAAGGACACAACATGGTGGACTGCAGTAGTAAAAGATGCTATAAAGACTAAGCGAGAGTGTTACAAGGCTTTAAAGAAGAACAATACAGAAGAAAGTTTTTCGGAATATAAGGTAGCAAGAAAGGAGGCAAAGAAGGCTGTGGCAGAAGCTAAGACGAAGGTTGTGAAAGAGATTTACAACAAGTTGAACACAAAGGAGGGAGAGAAAAGGATATACAGATTGGCGTGAGCAAGAGAAAGGAGGAGTCGCGACCTAAGAGTCGTGAAATGTATTAAGGATGAGCATCAAAGAATTCTCGTTAAAGATAATGACATTAAGGACAGTTGGCGAGATTATTTTAACAAATTATTTAATGACGGACAAAATAAAGTTTTGGATAATATTTCGATGCCTCTTAAGGATTTAAATCGGTGCTTTATGCGTAGAATCCAAGAGACAGAGGTAAAAGAGGCACTAAAGATGATGAAGAATGGAAAAACTGTTGGACCTGATGACATCCCAATTGAAGTTTGGAAATGCCTTGGAGATGTAGGAGTTAGGTGGTTGACAAATCTATTTAATAAGATTTGGCACACTAACAAAATGCCAGAGGAATGGAGAAAGAGTGTCTTAGTACCTTTATATAAGAACAAGGGAGATATTCAAAGTTGCGCCAACTACCGAGGCATAAAATTGATGAGTCACACGATGAAATTATGGGAGAGAGTGATAGAACGGAGATTAAGAAAGAATGTAGAGATATAGGAGAATCAATTTGGTTTTATGCCGGGTCGATCAACTATGGAGGCAATATATTTACTTAGACAACTTATGGAGTGCTTTCGAGTAATGGGTAAAGATCTTCATATGGTCTTTATAGATTTGGAGAAAGCATATGATAAAGTACCTAGGGAGGTACTCTGGTGGTCCTTAATGAAGAAAAGAGTTCCTTTGAAATATATTAAACTAATTAAGGACATGTACAGAGGCGCAAGGACACATGTGAGGACAGGTGGGGGGCAAACAAGTGAGTTTCCTATCACGGTGGGATTACACCAAGGGTCAGCGTTGAGTCCATTCTTGTTTGCGGTAGTTATGGACGAACTGACAAAATCCATCCAGGATAAGGTGCCTTGGTGTATGATGTTTGCAGATGATATTGTCCTATGTGCAGAAACTAGAGCGGAGATCAGTACAAAGTTGGAATTATGGAGACAAACGTTGGAATCAAAAGGATTTAAACTAAGCAGAGTGAAGACTGAATACATGGAGTGTAAATTCAGTTCTAACCGACTAGAAGAGCATGATGTAGTGAAGTTAGATGGGGTGGCGATACCTAAGCGGGATCATTTTCGATACTTAGGATCAATAATACAGATGGATGGAGAGATTGATGGTGATGTGACCTATAGGATCCAGGCTGGATGGAGTAAGTGGAGAAGTGCTACAGGTGTGTTGTGCGATAAAGGAATTCCTACATGGTTGAAAGGCAAGTTGTATAGGACAGTTGTTAGGCCAACATTGTTATATGGTAGTGAATGTTGGGCGACTAAGAGGCTACATACACAAAAGATGAGTGTAACAGAAATGAGAATGTTACGGTGGATATGTGGATATACAAGAAAGGATAGAATGAGAAATGATGATATTCGTAAGATGATTGGAGTGGTACCTATCGAAGACAAAATGTGTGAAAATCGTTTACGTTGGTTTGGACATGTAAGACGTAGACCTGTAGATGCTTCAGTTAGGAGAATAGAGGCTATGGATGTTGAGAGAAGGGTTAAGACTAGAGGAAGACCGAAAAAGACTTGGAAGGAAATAGTTTGGAAAGACATGGAGGTTTTAGAATTAGATGAGTAAATGGCCTTGAATAGGAATCTATGGAGGCAGAGAATACATAGGGATGATCTAACGTGATTTTAGATATTGGTTCATATAGCCTACCCCAATCTATTGGGATAAAGGCTCTGATGATGATGATGATCATACACTTAAATATATCCATATCTGCATCATTATCTACACAATTTTAAATTTAAATATTATCTATTATAATTTTTTAGTATTTTTCAAATCTTATCCCTCATATAATTTATTATCTTTAAATTCTTATATGATTTTAGATAATCTATGCACTCATTCTTCTATATTTTTTTGGTTACACATTCAAATCGTATTCAATCATCTAATTTATCATGTTTAAATTCTTATATAATCTTGAAAACTGTACACACTCAATGTTCTTATTGAATATCTTATTATTTCTTATATTTGGTATTTATTTTTTAAAATATTAAATTAAATTTTATTTGCTTATTTTGATTTTATTATATTGACCTTAATTTACTTTTAACATTTAAATAACTAAAATTTATGTATATAATATGATTTTTATCAACAAACAAAATTAAGTAAGAAAAAAATCGTGCATACGCAATATAAACGAGTAATAATATATTGACTTAGCAAAGAAAAAAAGAAGCATACAATTTGCTAAGGTAAAGTAAAGATAAATCAAGTACACTAACTTTACCCACATTGCAATTAGAAAAGGAAGGTAAAATAAATGTGACATAAGTTTAATTTAGACAAGACGAGCAAGAGGTCCTCGACAAACAACCACTACAATAGCAATGTTCATGATATCAGGAATTTAAGTTGCAAATCTAACAATGGATCTCATTTTATTTTGGTCTTCGAGCCAAATTTGTGACCATTTAAGAGAAAATAATTCGTATATTAACCTAGCTTTAACCGACAAGAGATGTAAGATTGCTTTTTGTATTCCAAATGATGAGTAATATCAGGAATTATACTTTTATATTATTTACATTTTCATATGATAATTACGTTTTTAATTAATTCAATTATATTAGATTTGTTTTTTATAATCAAGGGCATTTTTGAAATTTGTCACTACATTACCAACAAAATGATGTTTACCAAACATTACAACCTGCACTTTAAACAGAACTTTACCGTGCATATCAAATACTGCAATATTACTTTTCTAGGAATCACTTTTTAAGCAATTTCTCTTGTGCTTTTCAAGCTCTAAAATTTCCTTGGTGAGGGAATCAATATCTACATGCACGCCTTCCTTTTTGTATCCGTTCCATTGTCTAAGATCCCTCTTGAGCATCTTCATTTTCAGAGCAGTCTATATCCATCATTAACTCGAACCTTGTAATTCTTCCATTTCTTTTTCGACCAAAGAGTATAAAGTCTTCATTTTCAAGCCAATGATTAATAGGACCGCAGTCTTGTACATTAATTCCCAAGCAAATCGGAACATGATCAGAAATACAACTATCCAAAAAATAAAAAAAAATAAAACTTGATCCCTGCAAAGGATCTTACCTGTGGCTTTGAAATCAAGCCAAAAGATTTTATGAAGGAATAACTCTGGCACCGGCTTGAAAATCATCATTTTCTTTATAAATAAAAGATTGTATTCTTTGAGATGTAAACCATTGTCACCACATAACTGATCAATAACACGCCTTCTTTTACTATAGCATTCATTTTCTTGATGTGGGTACATGGTTGGACCCTACCCTATAGTTGTTATGCTGTGATGGTGAATTCTAGGAAGAAAGGATGAAAACTTGTCCCATCCAATTATTTTACTTCAGACTACAGAAAGTTTTCCTTTCTTTCACTTTTCTCTCTGCTTCTGCATAGCAAACAATTCTAGTTTAACACTGCAGAATACAGCTTCGGCGACATAATCAAATCTGTCACTCTGCCCACAATAAGACCTTGAACAATAGATAAATATAGCAAAGATCTTGTGATTCAGTCAAGTCAGCCCTTGTAAAACTAGATTGAGAACCCACCTGCCAGAAAATCCGCCGTGGAACTACCGGCAGAAGGCAGGGAGAAGAGGCTACCTATTGCAGATAATGCAACAGATGGCAACCTTACATGCCAGACCTCAATATGAAGCACCAGCTGATTGATGAAAGCTTTTGGTTCATTGCTAGAATAGGAAATGAAAAGATAAAAGATGTAAAGCTTTGTCTTAATTTGGTCCAAAATCTCCCCCTCCCTCCTTCGCCAAATCTTATTTGTTCCAATTCATATGAACTAATAGGATCATGTTCATGTGGAAAGCATATTTTGATCACATTTTGCCATAGCACAACATATTCAGCAGCTTAAAAAAGGGAGGTCTATAATAAAGCAAAAAGCCAGTTCCCGCAATGTTCCTACAATGGTTGGCCTTTCTGCATTCATCACTTCATTGCCTTCTTAGTACTTTTTGTTGAAGAAGGAGAAAATGCACTGACAAAGCAATGCAAAGAGATCGATCCTCGTCTTTTCCTCTTCCTTTTCTACATTACAAGAAAAAAGTCACACAAAGAAAGCTCAATCAATGTTTTTACGCATTCAGCAAGAAACTATTTCTACTAAGGACAACAAAATCACAAATTATAGAGCTCAGCAACAGATGAAACTTCTAGGACTGAGGAAAGTGGCCAAAAATGATCAACCTGAAAGAGTTTTTTCAAAGTGCTGCAACTGTAAAATGAAACCATTATTAGGAGAGGCTTGAGGTCGTTTGCTCTTTACATGCTTCAAAGCTTGAGAAAAGCTCATACCATGCTTTTTCATCAGATAAGCAACAACCACTGACACACTGCAAGAAGTAAGAAAACAAAAGTTTTAATACGATCTGCTTAATTAGTTTACTTCCAACTTCGAAAATTTGAAATTAAAAGTAATTTCTCTGTAGCATACTTTTCTTATTTTGGAAGAAGATATTTTTGAGTTATTTAACAGTACAACTATGCACTTTAAGTACAAGATGCAAGTCAAAATAGCAGCAAAACTTTATAAATCTAACAAATAAAACTAGTACAATTTAGGAACTGCAAAATTGAAGAGCAGAGAGCATAAATGGAAAAATTATCACCGATTACCACATCTAACTAATTACATACTGCTACTGAGTTTGTATCGGATGACATCTAGCAACCGTTTTTCTGGCTCTAGTATCCACTGGATTTCAAGGAATGGAATATTACCAAGCACCTTTCAGTATTTCGGATAGTACTTGTTGTTCTACCTTTTTCTTAGCAACTGGCTGTCATGGTTTTCATGTGATTATAGGTACTCTTTTCTTGATCATATGCCTATAAACTTTTTTGTAATATTAAATCAGTTCACTGATACCACCAGAAAATTCCTGTTTGTGACAAACAATGAAAGGTTGCAGAATAAGATAAACACAAGCTGAAGCAATGATGTTCTGAGAATGTCTGTTAAAAGTGAAACTTTATATAGATGGCCTCATTTCTCAGTTAAGAGTATTGTTTCTTAATTATGATTTAATACTACTAATAAAAGCTTCTTAGCCAAGAAATAATTTTAAAAAATGTGATTACAATCAAGGAATCGACATATAAGGAAAAACACCTTCTAGATATTCCCATAAAGCAGTGAACCAACACACCACCACCCAGTCTTTTAGCTTCATCAATGAAACTGAAACACTCGTCAAAGTATTGCATTAGATTTGTATCTTCTCTGTCCATGACTGCCTCAATGTATCAAAAAAGCCAAGAATTTGATCAGTTCAAACATTCAATTTTATAAACTCTTCAAAACGTATACTAGTGGCAAGCATTATACATGCTCAAAAAACAGAAGATTATAAGGTTGCAGCTAGCTGTTAATGCCTTTTAACTGCGTATCAAGGACTTGGGAGTAAATTAAACAGGGTTAACAAGCCTATTGCTATTTCTGTAGCCTAGCATTTGGAAAGATAAAGGGACCCAAGGAGATATCAAAAGGAAAAATGATTTGCTGAAGCATAACTCATAAATAAAATTAAAATGTCATACACAAATTTGATAACAAGAAGTTGTTTCCATTACAATTACTAGGGAAGAGTTTTTCATACCTTCAATAATTTTGTACACAAAATCATTTGGATATGAAGGGACAGATATGTTAGCCACAGTTAAGATATGTGTCACATTTGAACTTTTCAGTGCACCCTTGTTGCTTGCATTACCCAAGGAACCCAAGAAGAGACCCTAAAAATATAAATATGGAATTATCCAAAAAAATTTAAGACCCAAAAAAAAGAAATAAAAACAAAAATCAATCAGATGTTAAAAAATAAAATAATAAAAAATATACAGAAAACAAAAGTATGATACTGCAACACAAAATCATCAGAATGAGTACCTCTTCTATTTTGCATAGAGCATTATTAGCTTCAAAATATCTATTTATATCTACTCCCCAAGTTTCTGGTATTTCATTTTGGATTGAATTATCAATCTGATCCATAACCAATAAGGAGACTCTCTTCTAATTCCTTTTGACTTGTTGCTTTCCCCTACAAAGGCAGGCGCAGAACTGGTAAGAAGCATGTTTTATTCTGTAAGAGACAAAATTCCTCAATTTAAACTTTTATATGTTAAACCATTTTCCCATTTCAGTGAAATACCAACAAGCATAGGCATTACTACACTATCTAAAAGAAAAAAGGTTATAGATAACATTGAGAGATATGTAGCAGCAGAACTGATATGCATTACAAGTTAGAATCCAAAGAACTTCATATGTATAGTCTTTAAACTGATGCTTGGTACAAGTAAAGCTTGATGGCAAAGAGCTTTGTAGAATTTCTTCTCACTTTAAAACGTTTGTTCTAAGTGAGATTCAGTTTTTCATTGTCTTCAGTCAACTAAACTACATTTAACTGTGCTGCAAAAAACAAATATACGTCATATGGAATGCTGCTCGAGTACCCTGCAATAACTGTGCAAGATAATCCAAATCAAAATGAATTTAACAACTAAAAGTGCTTTCAGTAGTATTAATCTCCCAATATTTGTTAGCAGAAGAAAAACCGAAACTTTTGACTATCATGCTTTATAACTAGCCTGTACCAGCTACAAACTATCTCATGTTTAACGTTAAATTTTCATAGAGATTAAAATGACAATCTAGCTATTGAATATATATATATATATATATATATATATATATGAAAACCATTTTCATTGTTTCATTAATCTTTACACATACATATACCAGTTACATCAGCAATTTGAAGGTCATAATTAGAATAACAGAGCTGAAGTCTGGCAAAAAAGAGCATGCACAGTAATCTACCCATAAACACTGGGGAAAAATTTACTACTACATGATTAAACTTTCCAATTGGATTAAAAACTAAAGCCAGCATTTCAAATGTTCAATGATAAAGCAAAGTGATCACTCATCAAAAGAAAACTATGTATTTACCCTAAATTACATAAACCATGAATACCCATTGATCCAGAAAAGTCCCTTTAATAGGTCTCTCCAAATTGCAAACATTAGGACAACAGTTGATGTATAAATGTAGAATGGTCCAAAGATATGCAAACATAAAAATGTCTGCAAATTGACTACCATCATCCTAGGAGCATGGAGTTAATAGATAAAACATATCTTCACAGCAAACTAACAGAAACAGAAAGAGTTCCAAGAATGTGAAATTTCACATATATCTGGCCTAGGGACTATCTGGGTAGCTTCAATGTTCTCTTGGAAGAGAAATTTCAGAGACATTAACTGATTTCTTTAAATAAAATGGATAAACATAATGGAAGGGAAGAGAAAAAAGAAAGACAAGAGAGGATCACTCACCCGAGAAGCAATGAATCTAGAAAAGATAGTCGTCAGTTATCTAATATCTTATCAGTTCATGCATTGACCCTTTGATTCAACGCATGCTATATGTACTTTTTTTAATGTATTGTTCAATAATATAATGCTCTGGAATAAGTGATTGATGATGTGTTAATTCCCACAAAAGAGAATGATTAATTTTCTTTTGTTTGCTTGTGATTTAAAAAAATTAATTCCCACACGACTCAAATAATTGGAGGCAACTTTATGGAACATCTATGCTGTTTTGTTTGCTTCTCTTGAATAATTTTTTAAGGGATTTTGATCTTTGAAATTTCAATCCAATTGTAATCCGTCATATTCAAAATATAAGTGAAGCTTTTTTCCCGATATTTTGACAGTATGGCAACTTATATGAAAATAATAAATAAATAAATAAATAATTTTATTAATATTTATACCATCAAACAATATTTTTCTTTCAAAAGTTATGGTTCTCGTGCAGCAGCACAAGAGCGACTTCTGTACATGTCGCTTGATTTTTTTTTTTTTGGTGCCATATTTTTTTTTATTTGCAGATATCATGATCCAATCTAGAGCATTTATCTACAATAATTGCAATGAAATTAATGTCATCACAGTCTTAAATTGTGTAAGGTCAATAAAATATTCTTTTTTTTTTTTGAAGTCAATAAAATATTCTTGGAAATTCATAATTTTAAGTGGGGGTCTCTTATATAATTTTGTGTTGTGATTGAATAATTATAGGATACGCCATTCAGAAACTAGGGCGTGCTGATAATACAATTGCCTACGGATGGGAAGCAACAAAGAAAAAAAAAGAATAATTGTAGGATACTAATAAAAGAAATTATAGATATTATACTCTTGACTTGAACTTAATCATTGAATTTAAATTTTTTAAAAAAATAATCATTGAATTTAAAAGTTTATTACTCTTACCTGTTGTAACGTGCGAGTTTGAGAACTTAATCGCTAGATATAAAAATTAAGAGTTGTAGGATACTAATAAGGGTTCTTTAAAATGATAAATTTTGGTATGCATTTCAAGAATCAGATATAGGAATACAAACATGTGGAAAAGCTATTGGCACTCTCACAACTTCTTTCTAAGACACCATATCAATTAATCTTTTGTTATCTTAGAAAGATCTTAATTAAAATGATCTTTTTATTAAATTTTACTATTTAAATATTGAAAAAAAATTTTAATATTTCTTCACCATTTTGGTAGAAATCTTTAAAAAAAAATCTAGCTTAAGAGTATCCAAAGAAACCCATTCATTTCTTTAAAGATTTGATTTATTTTGTATTTTATAAAAACGATCTAACACACTTTTTAATATTACTACTTTTATGACTTTTTATCATCTTATTTTTTTATGTCATTCTATTATCATTTTATATGAAATATAAATGGTATCTATTAGTAGTGAAAATTTGTCTAAATCACGAATCATTTTGAACAATTTTAAATGAATCTATTGATTAGAAAATTGTGAGAACTCAAATTTATACAAATAAGGTGAATATAAGGCTTATCAAACCCATATGTAACTATTTGAATAGTGTGGGATGGCTAAACACAGATTTTTCGATTTTCGGTGTAGTGAGATAAACTTTCGTATGACTAGGTACGTCGGGCCCACAGGGGTGCACACCTATCTAGATTGTTGGCTCTATAGGCTTAATCGAGAGGGGAGTGAATCGATTTGATCTACCATTATGCTCGTTTTTCGATTCTTCTAAATTCTCTAACCTATGTTGATGTTTTCTAAGTTCTCTAGGCTATGTAAGCATGCAATCCAAATTCAATACAATAAGCACAATATAAATGCAAGTAAATAAAGAGAGAAGGGAAAGAGAAATGTACACAGATGATTTATAGAGGTTCGGCAACTTGCCTACGTCCTCTACCTTGAGACATTCCTAAGGATTTTCCCCAAATTCACTATTCTTGATTTTGTGTTACACTCCCTCTTTTTGTAGGCTCAAGAGAAACCTCCCTCTTTTTCTTAAGCTAAAGAGAAACCTCCCATTTTATAAGGTATGTTTGTGCTTACAAGAGATGTAATCAAAGAAGACCTCTAGATAGACAAGTGATTACAATGTTTAAGCACAAGAGAAATCCTATACAATGATTTATGCTATTCTATACAAGGAATGTGAGTATGATGGAAGATGAAGACTTTGTAGCTCTTGAAATATTGTTGAGGCTTGAGGATTTGAGGAAAATGAAGAATAGAATTGCTGAGTAGTTCCTCCTGCTTCCTTTAGCTTCTAAGCCTCTATTTATAGTTCCTTGGATAGATTCTTGACGTTGGGTGGAGCCAAAACTCGAATATGACTGTTGTCCCTCACAAAACTAGTCGTTAGGGCCTTTTCTCGAGTAAAGGGATCGATCCCTTTCCATAGGGGATCGATCCTTTCATTCCAGAATGCTTATTCTGGGTTGAGGGACCTTTTTTGCCGTCAAAATGCTTACTGTCACTAGGGGATCGATCCCTTACCTTATAGGATCGATCCCATGCTTCCAGAGAGCCATTTTCCTACACTTTTTGGGTTAGAAATGATGTAGACTTGAATTTAATTTAACCCAAAATGTTTATAAGCTTTAAGGGAGTTTTTCTTGACTTTCTCAAATGAAAATATTGTCCAAAAACTTATAAGTAATTCTCTAAACTTATGTTGAATAATTCTTGAGAAAATTACTTAATATTCAAAACCATTTTATAAAGTATTAAGACCAATAAGAATGTATCATTAAATCATGGTCTTAATGTTTGATATGAACACTTAAAATGGATTGAGAAAATCATATGTGGTAAAGCAAATTTACAATATGAATTCAAACATTAAAGCTTACTTAAGTTTTTGTCATTTCAAAACATATATGTCAGTTTAAAGCTAACATAGATATATCCAAATCATCATATAATGATGATATCCAGCCTCTGGTAAGCCCTCCTAACCTTGTAAATTATGATTTTAGCCTTTTTCAATAAAAGTGCAACAAACTAAGAAATGACGGTTAATTAAGAAATGATGATTTTGTCCATAGGTCGTTGGGACAAGTGGTTAAAACTAAGACGGTAAATTGACTTTAGGGGTTGTGTTAAGTTATGTCAAAGCCCTGAATTATCATGTTAGACCTTGTGTCAAAAAATTTTACAATTGGACCAAATACCAAAACCAATAAAACCGAGCAAATTGCCTATTTTCTCTCTTATGGTTGGCTACCCTAGTTCATCCACCCTTGATTTTGTCCTTTTGCATGGGACATGCATGTCAATAATACATTTCTCACCTAACCACTTTTAGTTAATCAATGAAAGGTTAAATAAATGGAAATTAAGGAAATTAGTGATATATTTAGATAATTACTAAACTTTTTGCTTTGTTTTCATTGGCTAATGCTTAAAGTGCACCAAAGTGGATAAAATGAGCCTATTAATATCTCTAACAATAGGCCACCCCATTGTTAACATGCACAAACTGTAAGTGAAGAGAGAAACGAGAGAAAGAAAAGAAAAATGGAGAAATTGTGACTACCCCATGAAACTCTGAAAGAAAAGAAAAATGGAGAAACTGTGAATACCCCATGAAACTATGACCACCCCATGAAACTGTGATTGTCCTTTTTTTTCATTTTTCATGATTTTTGAGTTCTAAACACTCATACTAATCCCTCTTCACCTCTTATGCATCATAGTTGAATATCAAAGTCCTTGGAGAAGTGAAACCAAGTGAGAAACCACGTTGAAGCAAATTAGGCTAAGGTAAGATTCATAGCCTTAGAGTTTGATTCAAGCCTCCATCTTTTACTATGTTGTTTAGTGCCCTAAACTAAGGTTGTTTATGGTTTAATATTGAAGTGAAACCACCTCTAAGGGAGGGCTGCTCATTCAGCCATCAAGAGGTTATCAAGGGTAAGTGCCATTCCCAGCTTTGATTTTAATATATATGAAGTATTTGAACATGCCATGAATGAATATAGTCTTATATTGCATTGAAAATTATTGGAGCATAGACCTATAGGTCTAGCCACTTAGGGTTTTAAGTGAACAAGTGCTCAGTTTAAGGGGCGTTTAAAGCGTGTCATGTAATTCATATAATTGAACATTGTTAGAGTGTTTTGGAGTACTGAATTGAAGTGTTTGGAATTGTAGTGAGTTCGGCCAAGGTGAAGGGCATGCAGGATTCTTTATGCCTAGGCCTTAGTTAAGTGATATTGTAGTGCTAATGTAATATACAATTGATCGGTACAACTTATGCCAAGTAAAACTAAGTGAATATGACAATTTGGTAACTTAAAGTCTTAAATACATAATGGTATCCTAAGTAAACTAATGAGTTATGAAGTGCATGATTGGCTTTAGTGTGATTGTGAAGTGTAATGAAGTGTGTGGTATGTGTTTGTAGTGATTTGACATCAAGTAGTGGTGTGGTGATCTTAGAGACTAAGCCTGAAATGAGTGCTCACTCTTGAGAGCATTGGTAAGTTAATTGCTTAAGATGCACGTTAGCATCGTACAACGTAAGTTCGAATTCGAACATTAGAACATTAATTTCATTGATATCGAACCATTTGTGTAAATCGTATATCGATTTTGTAAGTGAAAGCATATGAGTTTTATTGTAGTGTTAGTGATTGAATATGTGTTTTGGATTGTGAATATGGACTTCGAACATTGAATATGGAAATTGAGATTGTATATGCGAACATCGAATTGTGAATATGAACTGTTTGGATTGTGAATATGAACTGTCTAGATTATGGATATTGATTTGAATTGTATGTTGGGTAATGACATTTAGTAACCCAAACCTAACGAAGTAAACTTTAAAAATCAGTTATCGTAAGTGAATAGATGGTTTATTGAACCATATCTAGTTGCATGACATTTCATGCATTGCATGATAGTGATGAGATTTCAAGCTTGCATGACTTAATTTTGTATGTATAAAAGCTTTAAATCTCAAGTGTATAGTATTTAGAAACTTAACGAACTATATGGCTATATCGAACTTTGATCAAACATTGTTTTCGCATCAAATATTGTTTTATTGAACTGTGATTTGGTATCGAACATCGATTTAACAAAAAGAATTTTTTAATAAAGCATACATTTGCTTTATAATTTGTTATTATCGGATTTCGAAACATGTATAAGAACCATTTGTTCCAATGTTATAAAGAATGATTTTATAAAAGTTTCGGCCCAACTAACGGTTTATAATAATTTCCCATAACCATATCACCCCTGCTAATGGAGAAACAATAGTTAGCATATCGATCCCTGCAAATAGGAAAACAATAGTTACCATATCAACCCCTACTATTGAAGAAACAATAGTTAGCATATTGGCTCCTACTAACAAGGATATAATAGTTAGCAATGGTTATGTATTATCGAATATCATTTTATCGAAAAGTATTTATCGAATATCGTTTTGTCGAATATGTCATTATATCGAATATCGTTTTATTGAACAATGTTTTTGTATGGAACATTGTTTTCGTGAATAGTGTTTTCGCATTTAATTTTGTTTTATCGAAAAGTCTTTATCGTATCGAACGGCAATTGATAGAAAAGTATCTATCGTATCGAACGGTGTTTAATTGAAAAGTGTTATTGTGATTTTTATCATTTTATTGATTATCATTATTGTAAAAATTATCGTTTATTGAATATCATTTATCATAAAAGTATCAATTTTATCAAATATGATTTATCATATAAGTGATTGTTTTATCGAACTAGTGTTATTGTATTGAATTTTGCTTATCGAATTATTGCATTACTTCTCGTAAAATAAAAGAGTTTATTGAATACCATATCATTTTATTAAAAATTTTACTGTATCAGTTTATTGAACAATTGCATTTTTTTTAGCATCAAATAATTGCATTGTATTAGTTAGGACGTTGTTACTAGTGATGTCAAGTATCAAGGGGATAATGAAGTATTTTAAAAAACCCTCCATACCCTACCCAAAAGATCTTGACAACATCATAGTGTTATACTGTCGAAAACAATTAGCCTTAAAGTACTGCAATTTCACATAAATGTACGAACTATCGTGTCCTCCGGCATATGACAAAAATCTTCAAAGTTACCCATTTGCAACCATTTAAAATCCCATAATCAGAGTTACTTTCATTTATTCTTGAAATTTTTATTACCCACGGAAGGGATCTAAATATATATATATATATATATATATATGATTTAAAATTATTGCTATTTTTTTTCTAATTTTTATTTGGGGATGAGTGTTAATTATTGATGTTGAAATTTTACATTTCTGGATGATTTTAGATGAAAGTTTCTTACATAAAATATTTTAAGAGAATTATCCATTCATGATCCTCTCAAATTTCATCATCGGAAATTTTTTTCTTATTCTCAAATTTTATTTTTTTTTTACGTTCAAATAAAATACAAAGAAATTAAATTGACTCTTTAATTTAATCACAAATTTAAAATATATTTATGCATATTCTAAAAAATTTAAAACTTAGACAAAGAGATCGACAAGTACTAAAAGAAATTTAAAAGAAAAAAAAACTATCAAATTTAAGCTAGTCAACATGGGTTCAAAGTTATTATAGTTAGTTAGAGGTAATAGTGGGCCGGACCTGTCCAGTCTCAAACCGAGCTTGACAAGTTCTGGCCCACAAATTATTAGAACTTGCCTTAACCGATTTGTTGAACTGGGCCAAGCGAGCCGATTCAACATTTCAAAACCCCTGAACTAGTTCGGCTTGGCAAATTGGTTCGTTACAAACCGAGCCAAACCTATTGGCCCCTTTTTTATTTTTTAAAATTTATATTAATTCATTTTAATCAAAATAAATATATATTAATATATTTTTATGATTTAATCTAATAAATTTATTTTTATATAATGTTAGTAGTAATTATAAATTTATAATACATAAAGTTATTATAATTTATTTAATTAAAATAACTGTAATTTAAAAATAAAGTTATTATAAAATTATCTAACAAAATTATTGTTATAATAAAATAATAAATAATGATATTATGATAAATTTATTATGATATTTGATATTTGATTCAAAATATAAATAATGATATTATGATAAATTGATAAAGTTATTATAACTTATTTAATAAAGTTGTTAGTTTGAAAAAATTATAATACTTTTAAAAATTTTTAATTTTGTTAAACTTATTTATTACATTTGAAATATAATTATACTTATCATTTAAAATATAAGTAAACATATCATTTTGCATTTAAAATATTTATTCATTTATTTAGTATGTTTTTAAAGTATTCATTCATTTTGTATTTTAAATATTTATTTATTTTTTAAACATAGATAAGTATAATATTAATTAATTTGGGATTTAACAATAATAATAAATGAAAATAATAAAGGCGAAAAAGGAGAGAGTAGGAGATCAAAAATTTTTTACATAGAAAATCCCTTCAAAAGTTAGAAGGTAAAAACCACAAGATCATAGTCCATAAAAATATTTACTATTACTAAACTTATTTATAATTTTACATACAATTTATGAAAAAAAAATAAAAATTAGATTATTACATATTCCTCATAATTTATACGGATTTTCCTAGAAATTTCCTCCTCCTCTGAAATATTATCGACAAATTCATTGGTCATTCCAAGTTCGATATTGCAGGATTCCGAATCAAACCAATCTTTAAGGTATGTTAACATACATAATGAATCCGAATTAAGAGTGGTTCAATGTTCTCTAATGATTCTTTCACATATCGAGAATGCGAATTTTGAAGCAACTGAAGAAACTTGCATAACAAAAACATCACGGGCCATGGAAGCTAAAAGTAGAAATTGTCTTTGATTTTCTTTTCACCATTGGAGAAGATCAAAATTTTCGCCTATAGAAAAGTCTTGACTTAAGAAAAATCCTATCTCACAGAAGTTAGAACTTCGTCGAGCTGTTGATGATCCAGATGCCTCGGCTTCTCCTTTTAGCATCATTCTCTTCTTTGTTGCTTTCTTAATTGCACTCAAAATGCCTTTTTTTTCCTGCTACCACCACTCTCGGTTTCTTCGTGCGATTCTTCTTGTTCTCGATTAAAGTTGAATTGCTTCTTTTTTGCTTCATAAATATTAAACAATTCTCGAAATAAAGTGTTAATTGAGGACTTTTGTTCCTCAATAGAATCAAGACTAAGAAATTGTTTATAACAATAAAAAAAATCTCTATATTTACCTCACCTTGACTAAGATCTAGTAAAGTTGCAATACAATAAATAAGAGAAATCGTTTTTCAGTATTTTTAAAATTTTTCCTCCATATCATATACAAAAGAAGATAAAGTTTCATGATCCTTAAATTTTAAAAATTTATCAAATGTTGTATAAATAATAGGAATAAAATAAGGTGAAGTTGGATAAAGTTGAGTTGAAAATCTTTCGGTTGCATCTTTAAAAGTAGTTAGTAAATCAACACAACATTCAATAAAAATCCTATCTTCGTCATAAAGTGCTAAATATAGGCTACTTATATAATTGTTATAAAAAAGAGTAATAAGTTCTTTATGAGGTAAAACAAAAAAGTGGAAACGCTTTAACAGGTGTATTATGTGTTTGACAAACCTGCTTCCATTCACATTTATTATTTAAGGTGCAGATCTATTTTGTTAACATTTTAATTTTATCAATTGGACCTATACCACTAGTACTACTACTAGTAATAAAACCACATTGAACGTACAAATTTATAATATGGCATGCACATCTAGCAATAAAAAATGCACCTTACATAACTAGGTTTAAACTTTTAATTATCATAGGAATAGCTGCGGTATTACTCGAAGCATTATCTAAAGTAATAGCAAAAACTTTATTATTTTCAAGTCAATACAATTTACAAACTTTATTAATATATTTATGAATAGTATATGCATTATGTGCTTCTTCTATTACATCTAAAGATAAAATTCGTTTTTGCATGCACCAATCTTCATCTACCCATTAACAAATTATAACAAGATAACTTATACCGTTAGTACTAATCCATATATCACTAGTTAAACTAACTCTAGATGGAGTATTACTAAGTTTATCAATTAAAGTTTGCTTATATTCTCTAAACATATCCATGCAATTTTTTTTTAATGTATGTCTAGAAATAAATTTATATATAGGTTATAAATATTTACAAACAAATTCTGAATATCCTACTTTTTCATAAATTGTGAATGGTTGTTCAATCCTAACTACAAATCTAACTAAACTATGTCTAGCTTGAACATTATCAAAATTAAATTTTTTTCCACCATCATATATATTAATTTGAGATTGTTCGCCTACAGTAATTTCATCTTCTTCAGCATCTGGATTAATTTTATGTAAACTAATTAAATGTCGTTTATACGTACCTGCACCATCACCACTTCCACCAGAGCTATAAGAGTAATCACCTTTACACAATTTACAAATAATAGAATATTCATCCGTCATACCTTCTTTTACTATAATGTCAGAATACTCCCATACCTTACTCGTTTTTATTGGGTAATCTTCATTTTTGTCGGTCTTGATGATATAGCGGTAGTGGTGGCAGCTACTGATTGCGTTTGAGTATGAACCCCACGACCACAACAACTAGTACTACGATCTATTGGTGGTGCCGAAGGAAGCTCCTCTTTCGGAGGTTTAAATTCATAAAATGATTAGTCACTCAAATTAAAATTAGGGATTTCAATAGAATCGAAAGAGCGAAAAACAGAACATGAACGACGAAACAAATCTGACATTTTTATATTTTTTGAAAATTAATATGTTTTAAAATTTGAAAGAAATAGATGTAGGAATATATACTGGAAGTTGGAAGTGGAAAATAAAATTTGTAAAATTGTAAAATAAAAAAGAAAATGAATTTTAAAGAGAAAAATGGTAATATTATAAATTTTAGAATAACAACCCGTTTGGTTCAATTGAAAACGAGTTCCATTCTATCATCTTTCCGATGGGACCACAAATTCAGAGGTTTGGTTCAATTTTTGTGCAGATTTTTGTTTCCTGGAAGCTTCAGTATTTTGCACCTAGAAGGAATAGAAATTCTTGGCTGTAAGTGAAGAATGGATTTTCTACTGATGAAAAGAAAGTGTTAAATTTTCTTTCTTCCAAGTGTGTCCTTGTAAAATTTTTACAACCTAAGCCGTTCTTTTTCCTATTCTCATCTCTTCTTTTTATTCGTTCTGCCTTCTTTTTTTTTTCTACTTTTTCATTGTGCCTTGAAGGAAACCATTTTTCTCTGATTTTTCATTAACCTTTGCCCTTTTTTCATTTGGGTTTCAAGTAAAAATGTTTGCTTCAGTTGATGTGTGGTTTGCTTCTATATGATTTCTAGATTTGCTTTGATTGTCCCCTTTTGATTTTTGGATTTTTTTCCTTTGATTTGCTCGTTCTTGCATGAAAATCTAAATGATTTTGGGATTTGCATGAAAAATTTGTATGATTTCTTAATTTTTGATTGAAATTATTGTTCGATTCTAGGGATTGAAATTTTGGGACGTTAATTGAAATTTTGTTTGATTTTAAGTGTAAATTCTAGGTATTCAAATGGTTACCAGAACAAGGCATTCCAATACCTTATAAGGGCATTTGAATGCCCACTACTTTTCAACAATTTGGGCATTCAAGTGCCCAGATTCCCTACAAAGATATGAACCAATTTTTTAAATAATTTTTAGGTTGCTTTTAGTTTTATTAATTAGATACTCAAAAATTTTGTTTTTATTAATTAATATTAATAATTAGAAAAATTAATTAATAATTAAATATTCTTAAACAATAGTTAAGTAATAATAATTATTAATTATTAATTAATGCTTAATTAATAATTACAAATTTAATTAATAATTAAGTGATAATTAATAATTATTTAATATTTAATAATTAATAAAAATTAATTTATAATAAAAATTAATAGTTATTTAAAATTAATTTTTATTTAATTATAATTAATCTTACAATAATTTATAATTCTTTAATAAAAAGGTAAAATGGTCTTTTAAATTTATTTCAACCATATTCTTTACTCTAAATCAATCATATTAATACTAATTCCTACTATATTCTGTTTCAACAAACCAAACATTATAATAATTTTTCTATTCTATTCCTCTTTTTTCTATTCCCATAGAATACCTTTTCCATTTCCTTTCTATTCTATTCCGTGAACAAAATACCACCTAAGAGAATTTAAATGAATTTAATAGAATTTGAGTGAGTATTGAAAGAATACGAGTGTTGAGATTTGAGAAAATATAAAGAAAAAAATGAAGGAAATGAATAAGTATTTATAGAAAAAAATATTGAATTTAAATTTTTTTAAAAAAAAAAAAATGGAGGGAATGAGCGTCCCTCCCTCCCTTCAAATTGGGGTAACGGCTCCTTACCGGGCCCCTTTTTTTTTTTTAAAATCAGCTCAGCTCAGTAATTTATTGAGTTGGGTCGATTTCAGTTATCTGACCAATTTGACCCTGTCTGATTTCTAACTAGGTCGGGTCAACCCGCTTGATAATCACCTCTATAGTTAGTGCAGTAAGAAGTTTCTACTAGAGTAGCTTTCTATTAAAAAAGGTTAACAGAACTAATATAGTAATAATTCCTAAAACTAAAACACCAGAGGAGGTATCTCAATATAGACCTATAAGCTACTATAATTTTGTGTACAAGATAATATCTAAGATGCTCACAAATAGACCTGGCAATCTTAGACACGACACGAATACACGACACGAATACGACAGAATAAATGACACGAGGTGACACGGGGTTAAAATTAAGTAAAATTAATATATGAATGTGGTAAAAGCTAAAAATAACATTTTGAGTTTTCCGTGTCGACACGAATTTTTGACACGAATACATGACACGAACACGACACAAACACGATTTTACATGACACGAAAACGAATTTTTGACACGAATTGCCAGGTCTACTCACAAACAGAATCAAACCGTATATGGGTAATCTTATAACGCAGAACCAATGTGCTTTTATAGCAAATAGGCAGGTTTATGATAACATACTGGCGGCTAATGAAGTTTTTCGCTTCTTGAAGTTGAGAAAAAAGGGCAAAATTTATGGGACGACTTTAACGATGGACATGAATAAAGCATATGATAAGGCTGGTATGTGTCAAAGTCACACTACAAAAAAATGAACCTTCAGCGATGGAATTAGCGCCGGAAAATTTCGTCACTGATAGTTAAATTCCGTTGCTGATGGTTTTCAGCGACGGATTACCAACGGAACTTTTCTGTTGGAAAAATCGATGCGCTGATGCTCACTCTGTCGCTAAAACTTCATTTCCTTTGGCAATTCCGTCGCTAATTAGCAACGGAATTTTTTTACATCAGCGACAGATTTCATGTCATTAGTAACGAAAAATTCCGTCGCTAAAACCATAATTTCATCTTTTAATTTACATGAAAATTCGTTGCTAAAGGGAATTAATGACAGAATTTCTGTCGCTAATAGTTTATTTGTTTTTTATTTTATAAAAAAATCCGTCGCTAAAAGGTATCAGCAACGAAAATTTCCGTTGCTAAAAGGCATCAGCGACGAAAATTTCCGTCGCTAATAGTTTATTATTTTTTTATTTTATAAAAGTCTCCATCACTAAAAGGCATCAGAGAGGGAAATGCCGTTGCTGATAGTTTGTTATTTTTGTTAATTCAATAAAATTAATAGTCACTAAAGAGCATCAGAGACGGAAATTTCGTCGCTAATGTTATGAATTCTATCGCTAATGTGATGAATTCCGTCGCTAATGTTATGAATTCCGTCGCTTATTTGATGGATTTTTTTCACTTATTTGATAGATTTTTTTGTTAATTTCTATGAATTTCGTTAAAAAAATATTCTGGAATTAATTATTTATATTTATATAAAAAGAGAGAGAGAGAGAGAGAGAGAGAGAGAGAGAGAGAGAGAGAGAGAGAAAGAGAGACATTTAAAGCATTCAAATCCACTAATATAAAACATCTAAAATAAACCTAATATTTATACTTAAATCCATAAACATTATCTTAAAATAAATTAACTAAAAGACCTCCTCTTCAACATCATTATCACCACCACTACCAGCACCTCATCATCATCATCATCTGTAAGTAAAAAAAACAAAAACAAAAACACAAGTATTAAAGTTTATCATATAAAAAAAACTAACAGCATAAACATAAAAGAAAATTAGAGTAAATTTACAAAAAAAAAAAGGAAAAAAATAGAAGGAAAGAGGGATAAAGAAGAAAAACTAAGAAAAAAATGAAAATATATACTAACAAAGAAGTTAGGGAGGAGTGAAGAGGAGAGAAAATGGAAAATAAGTGTGAAATCCCTAATTTTTGTAATTTTCCCATGTTTGTAAAGCATTTCAGCTTAAATGAAGTAAATAAATATGAAATTTCTGATATATAAAGGATATATGAGAAATATGAGGAATAAATGAAATTAATGTTGATATCAAGAAAATATTAGAGTATGGGAAAAGAGTAAATATTAGAAAATTTAATGCAATTAAATGATATATGTGGCTGATATGAGGAATGGAAGAAGAGAATTAAATGGTCAAAGGGTCAAGAGGTCAAAAGGTCAATGGCATGGCTGCGATGATTAAGGGATTAATGGGCATTTAATGCAAATCACATGACTCATCATCATCTTTACCAGCCAAGGTCGGCAGCTACCAAACCCTTCTCCCTCTCGTTCCCATCCAATTCCCTATAAGTTTCCATTTTTATCACCTTGACAAGGTACCTTGTTCCTTCATTGAATCAACAAGTTTCTTAACAAAAAACGATCCTTATTGCTAGCTCACGCTAAGCCTTTAATATGAAAGGCTGAATCAAAGTGATTAAGGAGATCTGAAATCCTGAAATTGGTGAATTGCAAAGGTAAGCGAGTTAGGTGGCTTTAGTTGATTTTATTGATGATTTGGAGTTGTATAGAGTTGGTAGAGTATATTTATTAAGGTTAAATTTTATGAATTATGCAGCTTTGAAGAAGTGAAAAAGGACAAGTGTTGGTGCAACCAAGCTTGTGGATTTTGCTATTGGAGGTAAGGAATTTACGTAACGGACGTAGGGTAGCTATGTCCGCATGTTTTAAATATATTTGAATTGTATTTGGAAAGAAACAAAAGCTGGTTGAGTGCAGGAAAATTTACATTTTTGGATCCTACTCCTAGTACCACTTAGGCGAGGAGCAGCCGACTGCCTTAAGTAGCAGCCGACTACCTAGAGACAACCAAAGCTGAGATTTTCGAAAATCGAGACAAACCAGTCGACTGCTATGTAAGCCAGTCGACTGCCATTTTTCCAGAAAAGCATTCTGTTTCAAACCAGTCGAGTGCTAAGGATGCCAGTCGAGTGCTTTTCTCCCAAAAACATTCTGTTTCAAAACCAACCGACTGCCTAGGGGGCCAGTCGACTACTATGCTTTCAAAGCATTCTATTTCAAAAATAGTCGACTGCTCAGGGAGCCAGTCGACTGCCTTTTCTCGAGAAACATTCTGTTTCAAAACTAGTCGACTGCTATATGGGGCCAGTCGACTGCCCTTATATGTTTTCGAAAAATAAATATTTGAATTTCAAAAAGGAAAGAAATTCAATAAAGCAAAATGTGGTATAGCAACCGACTGCCCTAAAGACCAATCGACTGCCCATTTGAAAAAGAGGTTTTGAAAACCTATTTCAAGAAAGGATATTTGTATTTGATAAAGGTTATATGAATAATGTTTTGGAGACTATGAATCTCTTAAAAGAGCATGCACATTATTTGTACTTGATCTCAGCTAAGGAGCCTTAGTCCGGTCCTCAGACCCGCAGTAAGGCACCTGACTAGTGAGCACTATGGGCTATAGACAATGGCCATACGTCTTTTACTTGTTTCGGCTTTGGGGAAGATCCCTGGCCCGTACGTGGGTACGCCATTTATTTGATATCTCTCGGGATTATCCCTTATGGGATATATTTGTGGTATCCTTATGAGATCTCTCATGGATTATCCCTTATGGGATATATTTGCTGTATCCATTATGAGAGTTACTTGGTGCATGAATCTAATTGGATACAAATTGTCTCCCATCTATTTGAAAGTATTTGAAGCTATTTGTATTTGCATATATGATTTCACGAGATTTGAGATCCGTAGAAATATTTGAAAGAGGTGATTTACTTCTATTTGATATTTGCGAGAAATATATGACATATGCTTTATAATGGTTTTACATGACATTATAGAGCCAAGCAGAAAAAAATTGCATATTGTGATATAGTACGCTCTTTTACACAAGTTTCTTATTGAGCGTAAACTCACTCCTTTACAAACATTTTTCATACAGATTACTTGAAGTAAATCCTGCTCAGGATAGAGGAGCACCTTTTGAGGTTCTTTTGATATACCTTCGAGACACGCTTCCTACTTACTCCTTGAAGGTATACATAGTTGGCCGTGTACTTCGACTATTGTACAGTACGATATCACATTTGTGTATATATGGGGAAACTAGGTTATATATGTAACATCCCAAGTCCACAAACTACATAATATTCACTCATGAATTACACTTACTTACCGGTTGGGCTGTCTGTGATGCTTAACAACTCCTAACACTTTTACAAGAATTATTATATTATTTCCTTAAGATGTATATACATTCCCTCTATTTAAAGTAGTACTGTATAATTTCACCGAATATATAAAAGAATATGATGTACCTTCAATATTGAATAACTGCTGACTTTAGCAGTCGATAATCCCTGGAGACTAATTCTCTTAATCCAAGATCGATAATCTGTGGAGTGAAAAATAAGGGGGTGAGCGATAATATGCTCAGTAAAGAAGATGTATGCTGCTTTATACAAATCAAACCATATCTCCCAAAACACTTGCTTTCCTTAACAGTAAACCCATTTGAGAAAATGATGGATATCGTAAACACTTTTTCAAATTTAATTCACAGGCTAACATTTTACAATATCAAGTAATAAACAGTAAATAGGATTCAACGAATCCTCTTACTAAACAAAAATCAATAGGTTGAGACTAGGCATCACCCTATGAATAAATCATGCTCTCATCGTTCCCCCTCCCCCTTGCGAGAACGGAATAATCATCCCAACAGGGATACAGTAGATCTATGGCCACAATCTATGGGTGGTCCTCGAGGTTCACTTGCCAAGTGACCTTGAGACCGCTGATGACTTGGCGGGTCCATCAGCCTTATAACTCATAATAATGCATGAAACTAGGGGCCTAAAGTCTCAAAATCAATTCAATATCTCATAAAACACCTTTTAAGTAATTATTTCCCAAAAGGTTTTATAAAATCGTAACAACAGCCCGCAATCTCACCAACTTCCGTGTGAGGAAGGCACGGGTTTAAACTGGCTCGCCCATGGTCAACTCGCCTAAAGTCAACTTGCTAGTCAACTCGCCCAAGTCAACTCACCCAGGTCAACTCGCCCAGGTTAACCTTTTTCAAATAAAAAGGAAAATCTTTATTATTTATTTATTTATTTATTTATTTATTTATTTATTTTATGATGAGAGGTACGGCGAACAAGTGTTCGCCCGCCAATACACATCTTTTAAAACAAGTTGACTTGGCTCGCCCCTTCTGGCATTGTCCTGATCGACTCGCCCATCCATGCAAACAGGGGTCGCCCACCCCAAAACACCATAACAGGGGTTCGCCAAATTGGTTCGCCCAACATTCTTTTTAAAACAAGGCTACTCGCCCAAGATATCAAATATAATAAAAGTGAGCTCGCCCGTCGTTTTATCAGTTCGCCCAAGCACACGATTTTTCATAATAATGCATGTCAAAAACAAAACCATTTCTCAATAATTTCATAAAATTTAACTCCACAGGACATGCATTTACTTCACACACACATCTCCCTTACCTGATCTATCGAAGCCTTGCTTCCTGCTCGCCGTTCACAATTCTCGTCTGCAAAATAATTCATTTAAAACTATTAATATTTCTTTTTCGAATATTTTCTAAAATTATTTATATTTCTTCCCTATACTTATGACACTTTGGTGAGATTGAACTCGCCATTCACCCAACAGAGCTCGCCATTCATTTGTTGGTTACTCATGGGAGTCTGCCTAACAAGGGAGCTCGCCCTCTACACTCAACTCGCCATGCTCCTTAATTTTAGTTCGCCACTCGCCCTCACCCATTCGGGACTGTCTCATTATCCAAGGAGTTGGCGAACATGCTTGTCGCCAGCTCATGCATCTCTTGAGCTCGCCTAAATCTTTGGGCGGGTACTCACCTATTTGGCAAATAGATTCTGTTCGCCCTTCGTGTTTCTTTACTCATTCTTTGTTATTTTTCCATCTAATTTCTTATATCTTCCACAATATTTAACTCAACCCGGCTATATCTATGTTTATCACGTTGTAAAACATAGAAATCTAGCATCCAATATCAAGAGAACCATAGAAATATGGAACTCACCTTAACTTAGTTGCACTTCCCGAATAGAGTGCTTTTCTGCCTCACTTAACTTTACTTTTTTTGTTCCTTAGCTCTTCAACACTGCAGGACAAGTTTGGCTAACTAAAGGATGAATTTCCATGGCTCTTATATGAGAAAACGAAGGAAAGAAGGATAAAATTGCAGGCAATAGAATAGGCGAGAAGAATACTGCAGGAAATGAATTTGGCTAAGTGGGTTTTTCTCATGTCTTCCTCCTTATATAGCCCTTCAATTCCACTAAAAACACCCCCTGTCCTTATCCCATTTTCTTTCATTTCTTCACGTCGTCCATGCACTAAAAGCTTGTGGAAAAACTGTAGCAATTGGTACGGCCATGGAAAGAATTCTCTGCACATTTTTGACTAATTTTTTCCTCTTTTCTCTTCTCCTTCTCCTCCACGCCACTTCCAGCAGCCACTATTATTGACTTGCTCCCCTTGGCCATTAAATGTCTCACCCAATTTATTCAACAAGCAAGGTGGCGTGTAGTCCACTTATCTTGACTTTTCTCTCTTTCTCTCACGCCATGCATCTTCCTCTCCATGCCAAGCATCTTCTAGCCATTATCCTTGACTTTAATCTTATTCTTTTCTTTTGTCTTATAGTATATTACTTCTTGAAGAATTTCTCAACACCAGAATTCAGCTGGCCCTTGTTTGTCCTATTGCCATTAATCCCTTTCACACTTTCATTTAATGCTTTCATATGTTGCATTAATTTATGAAGACTGTTGTAGTAAAAGAAGTCAACAGGAACTCTTTTCTTCTCACACGTTATTGACTTTGTTTGTCATCTCAATATTTGGAATTTACGAGATGATTTCCTTCCTTGGCTATCACATAAAGGTTTGGGTGATCCCAGAAATTATCATATTGTTGGCCATCACCTTGTATTGTTCTACTCGCCACATTGCCACGATTTCCCACAAAATTTCACTTTTATTTGGCTTTTAATTTTTCTCAACACGTCTGGGTGATCAGAAGCCCTCGCCCACTTGGGCGAACTCATCTACTCGCCCTCGCCAGATATGGGTGAACCAACCTATTAGCCCTCGCCCATCATCCTTGCGTTCTGCTCTCCAATTCTGCTCGCCCATTGGCGATCAGCCTTGTTGCTCGCATATGGCGAGCTGTTTGATGTTCTCGCCCATACATTATCTCACCAACATTCTTCCATGCACATCTCAAGTTAAGGAGCTTTTCATCCAAGTGAAAATCAATATTCAATATTTACTTTATTTACATTATCAAATTTTATGAAGTTTGGGTTTATAGTAGTGTAGAATCAGATCTTACAATATAAATATTTGAGATCCTGATGTATGTGACACATGTTTATATATGAAAATTTTATTCATGCGAAAATGGATATTATACTTTGATAATAATGCCTAAAGCATTAAAGAAGAAGGAAGATTGACATTGATAAACTAGTCTATTTAATTGCTATTTGAAGAAAAAATTAGTTGTTATTTGGATAGTGACGAGGATGTCACAATAGGAGAATATATAGAGGCTTTGGCGCGCATAATAGAGCAATTTTCGACGGAATTTTCGATGTATTAGCAACGGAAATTCCGTCGCTAATACTATTTCAAAATATTTCCCGCTATAGCGGAGGTGAGAAAAATTCAAAAAGTTAGAATTAGTGACGGAAATTCCATCGCTAATACTAGTTCGAAATATTTCCCGCTATGGTGGAAGCAACAAAAATTAAAAAAATTGGAATTAGCAACGAAAATTTCCGTCGCTAATTCCAATTTTTTTAATTTTCGTATTAAATAATCAGTGACGGAATTTTCTGTCACTGAAAAGAATCAACAACGAAATTTTTTATTGCTGAAAAGCATCAACAACGGAATTAGTGACGAAAAATTCCGTCGATGATGCCCTAAATTATAAAAAAAATAAAAATATATAAATAAAATTTCTTTTTTAAGCATCAGCGACGGAATTTTTTGTCACTAATTCCGTCGCTAAAAAGCAACGGCGACGGAATTAGCGACGAAAAATTCTGTCACTGATGCCTTAAATTCGAAAAAAATAAAAATATATAAATAAATAAATTTTTTTCATTAAGCATCAGCGACGGAATTTTCTGTCGCTAATTCCGTCGCTGATGAGTTTTACTGACGGAATTAGCGACGAAAAATTCCGTCGCTAATGCTTCAAATTTTAAAAAATAAATAAATAAATAAATTTGGATCAATTGGAATCAGGGAAGGATTTTTCCGTCGCTAATTCTGTCACTAGAACTCTTCAGCAACGGAAAAATTCGTCGCTAATTCTAAACCATAAATTTTTATGTATAAGTTTTCTCGCTAATTTAGGCGCTAAATGAACAGTAGCTTCCCACCACATTTAGCAACGGAATTAGCGTTGGAAAATGCTCCGTCACAAATTACCTACGGAATTCCGTTGCTAATTCTGTCACTAATTCCGTCATTAAGTAAAAAATATTTTCTGTCACTAATCCGTCGCTGATGCTATTTTTTAGTGATAGAAAAATTTCGTCGCTAAAATTTTGTCGCTGAAAGTCATTTTTCTTGTAGTGTCACCAAAAATAAATTCCTAAACCCAACTAACTTGTAGCTAGTAGAGTAAGAGTCGAATCTATAAGGAACAAAAAATTTTGGGGATTTTAGGGTTATAGCTAATTTTAGGGTTTTAAAAAAAACTAACAGTGAGAAATAAGACAAAAGAATAGAAATAACTAACAAATGCAAATATCACAGACATTCAATTACAAGGCACTTTATAATCTTGGACTTCCCTGTTGATCATTGATAGCAAAGAATCATTGTTAATTAAATAGTTAACCATAGTGTATTAAGTACGACAAGTTACACCATCAATCCTTACTTAGTCATTAACCAAGAATACGATTCTCAATTAATCTCTAATTAATTAATTTACCTAGGATACGATCTCTAGATAAAATTATTAATAGTATTAGAAACTAGAAAGATTTTGGTCAACTTAAGCAACAATCACATACGATGCAAATTTGTTTGACTTAAACTTCGATTCTCCTAAACCTCTTGTGATCAAATCTAGAAGTAATTACAGAATTAAGTTTTTAATCTAGTGGTAGATTATTTAATTAAACTAAATAGTTGGCCACCCTATCTAATCAATTAAACAATCATAAAATCATGCTTAGGGAATTCAGATGTTTAATAACAATTATATCATAAGTTCATAATCTCACAACATGATTTCAAAGAATTATTAACTTACCTTATAACTGAATTAAAGAACTACTCACTATTGATATTCAAGATCACACAATTCATGTTTAATATTATCAAGAAAGTTAAAATCATACAAATAACAATCAAATAATCAATCTTGAATAATACAAAAACAAAAATTCTTAATCAAGAACAAGATCTAACAAGAACTAACACAAGCAAAAATTAAAACTACTAAAGAAACAAAAATTAAATATTAAACTACTCAAGAAATCAGCAAGCAATATTAAACAATTGAAAGAAAATAAAAATCCCTCCACGAAAAGAAAATATACATTGGTTTGGGTAAAAAATTAAGAAAGAAAACAAATTTTTTAAAAATCTATGAGAAATCGGTTCTTGAAATTTAAAACATTAAGAAATCGTAAAGAACAACAAAAATAAAAAGAAGAAAATTTTGTAAATGTGAAGACCGTAAATTTTCCATACCAAGTTTATAAATAAATGAAGGAATTAAATAAATTAAGTATTTAGAAGTATTTTGACATTTTTTTTTGTTATTTTAAGTAATGAAATCGAAAATCAGAGTTTGTGCATTTAACAATTAGTGATTACTGTATATAAATTAGATTTAAATATATATTTATATGAATTAAAAAAAATTGATATTTTTTATACAGCAGTGATATAAATTAATGAATATATAAATATACTTACAAAACCTAGGTGCATGTATTATAAGTGACTAGATTAAAAAATATATATTTATTTAATTAGATAGAGGATGCTAACATATTAAAGAAAATGAGATATACACATGAGTATATGAATAATATATATATATATATATAAGAAAATATATATTTAAATTAAAGGAAAATAATATATACTACTATTATATATATAAATATTAGACAGAAAAATGTGTGTATATATAATATATATTTATATTCAAGATAAGAAATATAGATATAATATATATATAAAATATAGTAAATATATATAAAATATAAGTGATATATAAAAAAATTAAACTAGATGGGTTGGTGGGAAAATTCCTCCCAACCCCTAACCTAATTCTAAGTGCTCTGTCCCATACCCACTTTACACCCATCACTCATCACTCTCCCAAGTCATCCCTTCACCGACCTCTGCCCTCTCGTCTCTCTCATTCCTCTCTGCCTCACGCCAAGACTCAAAACTCTCCCTATCCATTACACTCTCGCCTCACCTCTGCCACTCTCCCTTCACCACGCCTCTCTCTCTTTGAGATTTCAAGAAAAGGAACAGAGGAAGAATGAAACTGAGGAGGGCAAGATGTGACCGAGAAAGGTTGAAGCATTTTGGCATAGCTGGAACTCAGTTATTTGGAGGCTGGAACCGTGGTTGTGTTCGGGCTGGTTTGCAGCTGAGTTAGGGGCCATGTTTGTGTTGTGTACAGGGGATTTGGAGCTGGGCAAAGATGCCTAAAACAGGTTTAAAGAGGTTGGAAGTAGGTGCTACAAAACAGAGGCCTTGTGGGACGAGACCAGAATGGAAGTTGGCTGTTACAAGGATGGTAATGCAGGGGCTGTAAACAGCTTGAGATGGGATGTGGAGGCTCGCTTGAAGGCCAATTTGAAGCTGTCATTAAGGCTGATCTGAAACTACGAGAAGAAAGGAGAGAAAAGGTGTACATTTGACTGGAGGTGACAGGAAACGTGAAGGCCAGGGGCTGTACTGCTTATATTTTAGGTGTTGAATTAGGGGCTACTACCAGCAGTATAAAGGCTGGGATTATGGGCTGTTTAGGCGCTTAAAATGGGGCTGACCAGAGTGATTGGTAGGCACGAAGTAGAGCTGAAATCAACCTGGAATGGGGCTGGAAAAAAATAAAATAAAATAATGAATAAATAATAGTAGCATGAAGCAGCAAAGAAACTGGTTAGGAACCGAGAGAATGTGATGAGTAACGTGAGAGATGGAGGAAGGAGAAGCTAAACCAACTTGCTCCACCTCACCTCCACCATTGTAGGCCTCCAAAGCCTCTGGACAGCCGCTGCCTTGAAGAAAAACAGAAGCTGCTCTATGAAGCAAAAATCCAGCTGCAAACCGAGGATGATAGAGAGGAAAATGGAAGAAAACAAAAGGGAAAGCTGCTGTTTAAGGAAGAAGACAGCAGCCAACACAGTGAAAGAAATAAAGCAATAGATTCGGCTAGCAAGGTGTTTTCATGAAGGGTTCTACAACTTGAATTAAGGACGTGTGTATGTATGTATGTACAAAAATGATGTGATGAGGATAGATGGATGTGTTTTATTTATATATATATATATATATATATATATGTGTGTGTGTGTGTGTATACATATACATATATATACATACGTATATACATACATATATATATTTTGAGAGTATAATCTTATGATAAAGCATTAATATGTGATGTAAGGTTTTGTTGGAGAAGTCATTAAGAAAAAGGTAAGGAGGTCCATTCTCAGTTGGCAAGGATATACCAAGGGTAAGGAAATCATACCCTAAATTTAAAGTTGGTATGTATATGTTACGTATATATATTTGGATACAGACATATATGCATATATAGATATAAAATTACATACATTATTGTAAGACCCGAATTTTATTATATTATATACCATATTTGTACATGATTTATAGTGGAAATAAATTCTTTTAGTAAAATTAAAGAAAACATTTAAGGTGAATTTCCACTTTTCATTTTAAGTTATGGAAATTAATATTGATAAAAGGTTAAGATAATGTCTATGGTATGAAAGCATTAAATGAAAGTGTGAAAGGGATTAATGGTAATAGGACAAACAAGGGCCCAGTCGATTTCTTATGTTGAGAAATTCTTCAAGAATTAATATACTACAAGACAAAAGAAAAGAATGAGATGAAAGTCAATGATAGTGGTTGGAAGTGGCTTGGCATGGAGAGGAAGAGAGAAAAGTCAATGTAAGAAGCTATAAGTGGACTACACGCCACCTTGCTTCCTGTACAAATTGGGTGAGACATTTAATGGCAAAGAGGAGCAAGTCAATAATAGTGGCTGCTGGAAGTGGCGTGGAGGGGAAGGAGAAGAGAAAAGAAGAGAAAATTAGTCAAAAATGTGTAGAGATTTCTTTCCATAGCCGTTCCATAGCTGCAGTTTTTCCACAAGCTTTTAATGCATGAAAGATGTGAAGTGATGAAAGAAAATGGGATAAGAACAGGTGGTAGGCTCTAAGTGGAATTGGATGGCTATATAAGAAGGAAGACATGAGAAAAACCAACTTAGCCAACTTCATTCTCTCCAAAATCCTTCTCGCCCATTCTGTTGCTCTGCAAGTTCATCTTTTGTTCCTCTGTTTTTCTCATATATGAGCCATGAAAATTTATCCTTTAGTTAGCCAAACCTATCCTGCGGTGTTGAAGAGCTAAGGAACAAGAGAAGTAAAGTTAAGTGAGGCAGAAAAGCACTCTGTTCTGGAAGTGCAACTCAGTTAAGGTGAGTTCCATATTTTTATGGCTCTCCTGATATTTGATGCTAGATTTCTATGTTTTACAACGTAATAAACATAGATATAGCCTGGGTTTAGTTAAATATTGTTGAATATATAAGAAACTAGATGGAAAAATAACTAAGAATGAGTAAGGAAACCCAATGGGCGAACAGAATCTGCTTGCCAAAATGGGTGAGTATTCACCAAACAGTTGAGGCGAGCTCAAGAGATGTATGAGGCGGCGACACACATGTTCGCCAACTCATTGGATAATCAGACAATTTCCGAACGAGCAAGGGTGAATGGCGAGGACTATGATCGCCCAAAATGTGTGGAATTAATGATCGCCAATGAGGCAAGTAGGAGACAAAGAGGTCACCAAGCGTTATTCAATTCATGGGCGAGCCCATCTCTGAATGAAAGCCACGAACGGCGAACTGAGAAGAATGAGCATGGCGAGTTGAGTTGAAGTGGGGCGAGCTCCCATGTTGGGCGAACTCCCATATGTAAGCCAATAGACGAATGGCTAGCCCTGTTGGGCGAATGGCGAGGGCGAGTACTATCATGCCTCGCCAAAAGTGTTGGAAATATTCGAAAATGAAATTATTAATAGAATTAATAAATTATTTGTAGCCGGGAGTGAAGGACTTGGTAAAAAGCGATCGGGAAGGCGATCGGGAAGCAAGGCTTCATCAGACGAGGTAAGGGAGATGTGTGTGAAGTGAATGCATGTCCTGTGGAGTTAAAATTTTACAAAATTATTGAGAAATTGTTTTGTTTTATGACATGCATTATTATGAAAAATCGTGTGCTTGGGCGAATTGGTAAAACTGCGGGCGAGCCAAGTGGGCGAGCTCTCTTTTATGATATCTGATATCTTGGGCGAGTAGCCCTGTTTTAAGTAGAAATCCGGGCAAGCCAATGTGGCGAACCCTTTTAATGTTATTTTGGGGCGGGCGACCCCTGTTTTCATGGTGGGCGAGTTGACCATGGCAATGCCATAAAGGGCGAGCCTTGAGGGCGAGCCAGGTTAACTTGTTTTAGTCGCTAAGGACTGGCGGGCGAACACTAGTTCACCGTACTTGGCGAACTGATCATGGGCGAACTGATTTATGAGTATTTTTTCAACGAAAAATGAATTATTTTTAATATTTTGAAAATAGAAATATGAAACCTTTTTGGGGCGAGTTGACTATTGGGCGAGTTGACCAATGGGCGAGTTGACTATTGGCGAGCTGACTATGGGCGAACTAGCCATGGGCAAGCCAGCTTAACCCGTGCCTTTCTCACATGGAAATTGTTGAGATTGCGCTGTTTTACTATTTTATAAAACCTTTTGGAAATCAAATCATTTTGTGAAAATGATAACATGAGTGAAATAATTCCATAAAGGTTTTCATAAGTTATAAAAGTGATTTTTGAGACTTTAGGCCCTGAGTTCATGCTTTATTATTCATGTAATTGCGTGACCCACCTGGGGCGGTGGCTCGGGTCAATAGACCAACGAGTGCATCTCAGGGTGTCACAAGGCTGATGGACCCACCAAGTCATCAGCGGTCTCGAGGTCACTTGGCAAGTGAACCTGAGGACCACCTATAGATTATGGCCATAGATCTAGCTAAGATAGCCGTGAGGGCCGGTGGCCTACAGGTGCATCCCAAAAGCGGACGACTTGTGTTCTTGGGGGAACAATGAGAGCATGATTTAATTGTTGCATAGTCTCACCTTATTGATTTCTGTTTACTGAAAGGGTCTATTGAATCCTGTTGAAGTTAACTATATCCATTGTTTTCCTAATGGGTTGGATTGTTGAGATAAATAAATTGTTTTAGAAATATAGCGTTTATTTTTATAAAGCAGCATACACCTTCCTTACTGAGCATATTGTCGCTCACTCCTTATTTTTTCACTCCACAGATCATTGATTTTGGACTAAACAAATTACCTTCCAGAGATTTGATACCGAAGATATGTTGTATTCTTTTATATATTCAGAAAAAAGGTACAATACTACTTTAAATAGAAGGGAATGTATAAATATCTCTTAAGGAAACAATTTGATAATTCATATTTTCATATTAGTACTAGGAATAAAAGTACTAATTCTTAATAAGTGTTAGGAGTTGTTAAGCATCACAGACAGCCCAACCGGTAAGTGAGTGTGATTTATAAGTGAATATTATGCTATACTGTGGATTTGGGATGTTACAATTATACATAATCGTTATTTGATCGATGAGTATTTATGAGTATTGGCTATGAAATGATATGGGAGTATTTATATATGAATGCATATATATATATATATGTAAGTGTGAAGTGAAAAGTAGACCTAAGGGTTGTGAAAATGTTACGGTGGTTTAGAATATATATATATATATATATATATATATATATTGTCTGATAGTTTAGAGCCAATATTTGGCGTAAGAGTGAAATTAAATAATTTTGGCTATAAGATATATGCTTTACCAAGTGATTAAGCATAATGAGGACAATTTACAAAGGTGTTAATGAATTGATTTGTACAGAATTGGAGCAGTGTAGGAGCTTGATTTGGTTTGGAAGATCAAGAAGTAAAATGCTAAGCATTGAGGTAAGTGGATTAAGTTTCGCTAGTATCATCTAGTAGGAGATGTTTAATTTTTATAAATTACCTAGTTTTTGAAGTTAAGCGCCACAATGCTATTGCTTGGGTTATTAAGGTAAGATATAAGGTATGACCGATCTGCAAAATCTAGATGATGCTTGGGCCGGGCTTGAAAACTGTGTTTTATGATTTGTGTGTTGTGGCTTGTTGTGTGAAATAAATGTTCAGGTGTTAAGTTATTACATGAATCATATTTGTTTAGTCTATTTAGGCTATGTGTACGTGTGCATGGTCCGCATTAAAATCTCACTAGGTAACCATGCAAAGTACGTAGAGGTACTCCATTGATGCATAAGTGAATTCACACTGCATATTTTGACTCCAACTGTTATATGCATGAAATTTATAATACTTGGCTTTATGCTTTGGTTTGAAAAGTATAGTTTTGAGCTAACTCTATAACAAAGAGCTTTTATGCATATTTGGAAACCTTAACAAGGTTTTTGATCCATGTTTTGAAAAATCATGCCCTAGCAAGCATAATGATGTACCTTTGAATTTTGACAATACATTCTGTCATGCTAAGTTAAGTTTTGATAAATAATATGTCTTTTGAACTTAAAGGTTTTGATCAGTATTTAGTAACCTGTTTTCTGAACTTAAGGTTTCGATCAGTACTTAGTTTTCCATTTTTTATTTTATTTTGGGCAGATCCATTGACCTTCAGGTCACTCAGAGCCTATCGAGCTTCGCTCTAGGTTCCATTACTCGTCTATTAAGCTTTGTACTCTAGACTTTCAATACCAGTATCTGCACCTTACGAGTCTCGTGCTCTAGGCATTATCAGGCTTGTTTGGAAAACCAATAGACAAGTTTCAACTCTTGACTGCACAGCAGCATTGGAGTAACTCTATGGCCATAGGTATTGTGTTGCTTGCGACACTTATCCATCACTTGTTAAGATGGACATCAGTATCAGTATCAATTATCAAGAATCTTTGCCTACACTTTATCAGTATTAGTTTTCAATGATTTGAGGCTTTGTGCCAAACTTTATCAGTATCTATTTTGATTTCAGTTTCAGTTCAGTATTTGAGGCTTTATGCCAAACATAATCAGTATCTTTATTTATTTCAATTTCAGTTCAGTATTTGAGGCTTTATGCCAAACATTATCAGTATCTGTTTTGATTCGATTTCAATTCAGTATTTGAGGCTTTATGCCAAACTTTATCAGTATTCGTTTTGGATTTCAGTTTTACTTTAGCATTTAAGACCTTCTGGTAAAATTGATCAGTATGTGTTTTGATTACAATTTCAGTTTAGTGATTTGAGGCTTCATGCCTAAAGTTTATCTATTTTGATTTTAGCATCAGTTTTCAGTATTTCGAGGCATTTTGCCTAACTCCATCGAGTACCTATTTTCATAAGATTATTTGTTTTGAAACTCATGTGTATAATCACCATGTTTTGAACTCATGTGCATAGTCACTGTGTTTTGAACTAATGTGCATAGTGATCCTGTTGTGCACACAATGCATAATGGTTGTGTTTTAAACTAAGTGTATTAGAAACTTGTTTCGTTATTTGTATCAGTTTTTAGTGTTTTGAGATTTCATTACTAAACTTATTTATTTTTCAATTTTAGTGCAATTATCGATTTTGAACTAAATGCATTAAAAATTTTGCTTTGTTTTCAGTATTGGTTTTAGTATTTTGAGGCTCTAAACCTAATTTTATTAGTTATTAGTTTCATATGTTATTTGTTTTGAACCATGTGTTTAAGGAATTGTTTTTATATTAGCATTGATTTTAGTATTTTGAGTTTTTCACCTAAAATGATCAGTAATTTGTTTTGAACAAAGTGCATATTGATTTGGTTTTGAACAAATACATTATGAATCTATTTTGAACTATGAATAAGGTATCAGTTTTGAATTAAGCACATTACCCATTGTAGTGCTATGCATTCTATCAACATTGTAGTATTGTGACGTGTGATCGTGTCTTTTCAATATCGTGTTAAGACTCGGGGAATGAGGTACCTAGGGTATCCTTCTAACTAATAACCCATATAGCCTCAACCCTAAAGTACGAGTCCAAATAGATAGATTTGGCATCAGGACACAGTATCATGCATACATGTCACTTTATTTTTTGTTCATGCATGCATGTGCATGTAGACCGACATGATCCTAGCATGCATTTACTTAAACTATTTATTGAGCTATGATTTGCTCACCTATTTTTACACCACCTGCAAACTATCTAAGCTAGGCTATAGTGCAAAGCTGTTGTATGGGTGAGGATTGTACCTAACTTAGGTGCATATCAGTGTTCTTCGAGCCCTGCTTTCACTACTTTTCGAGGTACACAAATAGTTTACATGCTCATTCTATATAGTTTACACAGTATAGTTTGTTTGTGTCATGGGATGTAACTTAGGATCGTTTTAGATATTTTGTGAGTGATATGATGATCGAGTGGGATCCTTGGATTCGATATGTATGTGAGAATTAGTGGTGAATGTTAGGAATATTGAGATGATAATTATTTGATGAATTACACTATGATGTGAATGTGTAGATAGCAGAATTGATTTGGTATGATTGAGTTATGATAAGTGATAATGTTTTACAGGTTGTTTGTTTGGGTAAATCTCTAAATATAAAGAGGATATTTTCAATCTATTTTCTAAGCAGGAATATCTTATGAATTAAAAAAAAATGATCATTACATGCCTTAGAGAATTATTTAACTCGCCTTTAGAAAAAAAAATAAGTTAGTAAAGTTGAATTGAAATTGAAAAGGATCAGTGAAAATCGATTAGTGACTACACTGGCACTGAATACACACTATAAAGTGAAAAGAAAAATTTAGTTCGTAAATTTGCTAAGTGGTATAAGTGTAAGTGTTAAGCATATGTCACGGTCTTCGGGTCGTGACAATAAAGAAGTAAGAAGAATTCAACAAGAATAAAGAGAAAAAAAAAGAAATAAAATAATTTTATAAAACTAACTATGAAAATCGGCAAAGAAATATAAAGAAAAGAAAATTTTATTAAAATCTAAATAAAAACCCTTCAAGACTAAGAGAGGGGAAGGAGGGATCACCTCCCTAAGGGGAAGAAGGGATGATTTTATGAAGAGCCTAGTGCTCTTTATATATGCCTAAGGAAGAATTTAAAAGACAAACCTAAGCAATGTGGGATTAGGATAAGAGTTGACTTGAGGAAAAAGTTATTTGACTAGTCAAACTCTTACTTTATCTCATCTTTTTACAATTATTTTCTAAATAAAATCCCTAGGGCCTATTTTAATTAATTAATTACAACTTTAAGACATAATAAAATTAACACATTACCTTATCTTGACAAAATCTTGTCTTAGACTTGTTTTGATGGAATTTCTTCTCAAACTCGTAATTCTGGGAAGAATTTATGTGCTGACTTTTTCCATACATTTGACCTATCAAACAAACTCTGGTTTTTGCAATCTTGTACATATTTGAAATCTTGAGAAGTCCTATACAACTTCTTGAAGACATCTTCTTGATTCTAGGTCATTAAAATAAACAAAAATGTCAATCTTTAAAATTGGATAGAAAATTATGCACTTTGTTCTAGCTCCTTTTAATTCAAATTTTGATTTTTAATACCTAAATCATAAAATAAGCATTAGCAAGCTCTTTTAGGCAAAAAACATCAATAAAGCAAATACATTAGAACATTTATAATTCACAAAATATCATCCTATCAAGGGTAGAGTAGAAATTCTTGGCTACTTATTATGGAAAAGTTGGGTTTTGATAGCAAATGGACAAGGTGGATTATGGAATGTATATCTTCTGTCTCCTATAATATAATTGTCAATGGTAAGAAATCTAGAACAATTTTTCCAACTAAAGGTCTTAGGTAAGGGGATCCTCTATCTTCTTTCCTTTTCTTGTTTGTCACTGATGTTCTTTCTAAATTAATAAACATAGCAATAGAAAATAGGAAGTTAGCCGGTTTGAAACTAGATAAGGATTGTCCCATCATTTCTCATTTGTTATTTGTTGATGATTCACTCTGCTTCTTCTTTTTTTGGCTAGCTGATAAGGCAAATAGCTTAAAACTAAGCAAGATCTTAGATGCATTTTGTAAAAGCTCGGGTCAGCTTTTAACTTGATCAAATCCGGCATTGTTTTTAGTTCTAATGTACCTACCTATCCAGGTTAAAAGTATTGTTGCATGAGTGTTTCATGTGAATGTAGCTGATAATCTTGGAACCTATTTGGGAATTCCATCATTGTGGGGCAAGACAAAGAGGGCAGCCATGGCTTATATTAAGGACAGAATTATACAGAAGATCAAAAGCTGGAAGAAAGGTTTGCTAACTCAAGCTGGAAGAGAGATTCTTATCTTTACGACTAGAGTACATAGATTTAAATAGAATAAATATATAAGCTATGGATAAGGAAAATAAACACCAAATCCCTAAAAATCAGCAACTAACTTCTTCACCAAATCCCTAAAAATCAGCAACTAACTTCTTTTTTTTTGTATAAATCATAGGTATCCTTATCCGTTTTAACGATTTAAGACTAATCCTGCTCGGGGTTTAGTCACAGTTAAGGCTCTTCACAGCAACTAACTCAATCCCTATAATCATGTAACAAAATAAACATCCTAACTTATAATTATACACAAGTCAACCTTCCTGAAATACCAAATCTTCTCTATACCCCTATAATTCAAGGATTTTTTAGTTCTGAATTCTAACAACCCTGTATACAATGAACAAAGAAAGAGAATTTATACTGACAACTTAACATGAGTCCATATATTGACTCGTGTAACCTACTTCGATATTGAGATGATTTATATAAAACATAAATTAAACGTCGTCAACGTTACACAGTATGATGAATTGATTAAGTTTAATAAAGTTAACCAATAAATTTGAAACATTTTAATTAAAAAAAATCGATGAATAGTACATTTTTAAAAGGATTAGAAGTGAGAAAAAAATAAAATACTAAACAATGATCATAAATATCTGATGGAAGTTACCACTCAATGTGATAAATCATTTACTTAGAATTCAAACCATGTAACATGTCTAAAATGAAACGAGAAAATATTTAGAAATCTTATAAAAGTCTTCTCTCTTAAAGTTTTCTTTCGAAATTCATTGCGGAAGTAATTAGTTTGTTAATTATTATATTCCAAGTTAGTGTTTGTGATCATTGTGTCTATTTGTTTCAAATCTGACTACAACTATGGTTACATAGACTGCTTGTTGATATTGGTGTTTTTTTCCTTCCTTGGCTTACTTTTGATGCATACTGGTTTAGAAGATCTATGGCATAACCTCCAACTCACACGGGAGGAATGGTAGGATATTCCACTGCAGGGATTGGGAGACAGTATATCACAACCTGCGGAGAAGTGTTGGATGATGGCCAAAATATCTACCAATCGCCTTTTTAACAAAGATACTTTCTTGGGTACAATGTAGGTGGTCTGGAGATTATCTCGGGAGGCGACCATTGATGTTTTGGGTGATAATTTGTTTTTGTTCAAGTTTGCGTCTTTGAAGGATAAAGCACGTGTTAGAAGGAAGTCCCTGGCAATTTGACAAGAACTTGATTTTATTTGAAGATTATGATGGTGATATAAAGCATGGTGATTACCAGTTAAAGACTTCTCTATTTTGGATATGTGTTTCTGGTATACCTATTTGGATGATCAACTATTTTATTACTAAACGTATTGGGCGCACTTTTGGATCTTATGTTCTTAATACGAAGGGCAAAAACTGGCAGGTCCATGGAGGAAAAATGCTAGGATTACGTGTCAACATTGATGTCATAAAGCCTCTCCAATGTTTTGTCTCTTTTACGGGGATGCAACATGATAAACCAGTGCAAGGATGCCTTTCTTACGAGAGGCCCTAGAATTTCTGTTATGTGTGTCTCCTTTTAGACCACATCGATGTAGATTGTGATTTGGTTGAGTCTATGCAAAGTAATGGTGCTGAGTGAGACAAGTCAATATGGTTCTTGGTCATGTTCTCCATCGTTGTCTGACGCTACATTCTAGAAATATGTTACCATACAGCCATTACTTCCATCGTTCAGGCACTAAGCTGCATCTCTTTCGATGCGACGGATGCAAGACAAGACTAATGACTGGTGAGTTCAGACAGTTATTGACAAATGTAATTTTCGAAGGCAGTTATTTTCTAACCAACCTGTTCTACCTGGTAGTATTAACTACCATGGAGATTGTTCCAGAAGGATCGAAACACATGCCCAATCAATGACAAGGATAACTGTTAGTAACTATCCGAGTGCTAAGGCATGCCAACCAACTATTGTTATCCTACCAGGACCTCTAACCACTTATCCTGCACAGTAGACCATAACGAAGTGTTGGATGCTGCCATTAAACTTACACTGACACCAGTCAAAACCAAGCCAAAAGCTCGATGTGCCTGGAAAAGGATGGCCCGAGGTGGAGACCACCCTGATTTTAGTGACTACTGTGTTGGATCTAAAAGGAAAGCTTGCTTTCAGACAAAGACCAAAAATAGTTCTATTGCTGTTGCTATCTTGAAGAAGGGGCGTGAATTAAGGGACGCTGAGGATATTCAACCAATTTTAACGTCGAAGATTGAGGGCTACTCCCACTAACTAACATAAGGATCCTGGCCTGAAACTATTGTGGACTTGGGAACCCACGAGCATTGTGTGCTCTTTCTGAGCACATCAAAATGCCAAAACCCATGTAGTTTTTCTTTCAAAGACCAAACTACATGTAAGGAGACTGGACAATATTGAATGAAAATGTCATATGTAAGGTTGTTTGAGAGTCAACGCAAAAGAAAGAAAAGGTGGACTAGTGGTAATGTGTACCTCTATGGTTACTATCACATTATATAGTTATTCTACCAGTCATATAGACATGGCAGTGCAAGATGGTGACAACTGACAACCCTACGCATTGGCGATTAATTGGAATCTGTGGAGATCCAATGCAAGCACGCAGAGTTGATTCTTGGACATTATTAAAGACCTTAGTCTCTCAATCTCCCTTACCCTACTTGTGCCTTGATGATTTCAATGAAATCATGTGGCACACTGAAAACTCTATAAGACTCTTACGCAAGGAAAGGTAGTTGGAGGAATTTCGAAACACACTAATGGATTGTGGCCTGACAATCTTGACTAGACCGGGTCTTAGTTGACATGGGAGAGAGGTCTTACACCAGCCAATCATGTTTGTAAACAAATTGATCCAGCTGTTTCCGCTAAACCTTGGGCTGATTTGTTCCCCTACTATAGCGTGCACCATCTACTTCACCTATCCTTTGATCATTGTCCATTGTTTGTGGATACTATTGGCAAGCAGCAAGAATACCACAGAAGGCGACATTACCAGTTCCATTTTGAAGCATGGACAAAAGAGGCTGATTGTGAAAGGGTAATTAAAGAAGTATGAATGACATCACCGACTGACTCCTTGAAACAAAAACTGATTAACACTAAGCAGCGGCTCTGCATATGGAATCTCAAGAAGTTTCATACAACTAGACATGTTATTGCTAATCTAATTTAGAAGCTTCAAAAATTGACAAATGCAAGGTCTAGTGATGCAAATTTAAGGTTATCCAAATTACAAAGAACAAAATTGGATAAGTTGCTTAAGCATGAAAAAGTCTACTAGCAGCAATGGTCCCCAGTGGCATGGTTGAGAGAAGGTGATCAAAATACCTCTTTCTTTCATGGACAGGCTACACGGCGGAGGAAAAGAAATAGCATAATGGGTTTGAAAAATGATATGGGAGAATGGCATGAAGATTTTGATGAGATCAACCAAATTGTTACCTCCTATTTCCATAAGTTATTCAAGATTAAGGATATTGGCAGATATGAGCCAATTGTAGATACTGTCTAACCTACAATCACTATAGGCATGAATAACTATTTACTTGCATCATTTTCAATAGAAGAATTCAAAGCAGCGCTTGATCAAACGAGACCAATAAAGGCTCTTGGACCCGATGGCTTGCTTGCGATATTCTTTTAAAATTACTGAGACTATGTCAATAGGGATGTCGTGGCTTTTTGCTTGGAAAGTCTTAATGGGGAAAGAAGTGTGGAGGAAGTCAACCAGACATATATTTGCCTAATTCCCAAGGTTAAAACTCCTACAACCATTACTCAATATTGGCCCATCTTGTTGTGTAATGTTCTATACAAACTGATGGCTAAAGTGTGGCAAATCGATTAAAGCAAGTTCTTCCATCACGCATCAATGTATAACGAAGTGCTCTTATACCAGGGAGATTGATATCGAATAATGTTATTTTTGCATATTAGTTGCTTCACTCTTTGCACAATAAATGCAAAGGACAAGCTAGACACTTTGCTTTGAAACTTGACATGAGCAAAGCTTACGACAGGGTAGAATGAGGTTTTCTAGGGCAGATGATGTTACGCATGGGTTTTCACCCTTGGTGGACAAAACTGATCATGAAATGTATCTCCACAGTGTCCTATTCCATATTGGTGAATGGTAAGCCAACAAATTTTTTTTAACCCAAAAAGTGTTATGCAACCATTATCTCCAAATTTGTTCTTGATTTGTTCAGAGGGGCTATCCTTTTTACGGGCTCAATATTGACGATAGAGGCTGTTATCAGGTGTTAGTGCTAGCCGACATGGACCATGCATAACACATTTATTCTTTGGTGATGACTGCCTCTTGTTTGCAAAAGCTACACAGGAGGAGGCTGGAGTATTGAAGGTAGCTTTGGAGCTTTATGAGCATGCTTCAAGTTAGCAAATTAATTTCCAAAAATTTTCAATCTATTTCAGCTCGAATCATGCACAAACTCGCAAGTATTTGATCCAAGGATTTGTTGTCGGTCCATGTGTCGAACTCTAGGCAGAAGTAGTTGGGGCTGCCAAGAATTGTTGGCAGACACCAGGCTCGAGCATTTAGGGAGATAATGGAGCGAATTGTGGTAAAAATACAGAATTGGAGTACTAAACGGCTGTCGTTTGGGGGCAAGGAGGCCTTCCTCAAATCCATCATACAGTCCACTCCTATATATGCGATGAGTGTCTTCCTGTTACCAAAAACTTTATGCACTGATATTAACAAGTTGATGGCGCAGTTTTGGTGGGATAATGGGAGAAATAAAAGGTATATACACTGGCTCTCGTAGGACGATCTGAGTAAGTGTAAGCATTATGGAGGCATGGGCTTTCGTAACATGTGGTCTTTCACTAATGCAATGTTATCCGAACAGTGCTGAAGACTACTGCAACGTCCAGATTCACTGGCATATGCCGTGCTAAAGGGCAAGCAACTCTCACGCACTTCTTTCTTAGATGCTGCTGTAGGTACCAGGCCATCGTTCCTGTAGAGAAGCATTTGCACAGCCCAGGCCTTGATGTAACCAAGGCTGTATTGGCAGATTGGGGATGGAAGGTCTATCAACGTTTGGCTGGATGCATGGCTGCCTTTTACACCATCAGGCATGCCTGCGATTCCCAGAGGGGATTGGGATGGCGATATTATAGTTCGTCAGCTTATCGATGGCCAAAGAGGAGAGTGGAGCTCTAACTTGATCAAAATAATGTTGATCATGATGCTGCGACGGATAAAGAAAGTGGTCAAAGTGGGATTAGTGTGATTGTCAGAGATGCACATGGAAATGCCACGGCTGCAGCTTCATCCTACTTCCTTGGAAGACTGATCCACTTATTGCAGAGGCTTTAACCGATATGAAAGCGGCTCTATTTGCGCAAGATGCAGCGTTTATACTGGTCCAGTTTGAAGGTGGAGGGATAACCAGTAAATTGAAAAACTTGACTGGCGAGTTACCCAGGGTGGGAATGCTTGTGAAAGAGACCAAGATAATGGAGCAGCATTTTATGCATTATGAATTCTTGCATGTCTCTAAACAATGTAATGAAGTAGCTAACCTATTAGCAAACTATGGACTCGGCACAACTGATGTTATCTGTTGGATTGAAGATCACCCATCTATACTAAATAATGTGTTAGCTGTAGATGTTACGTTCATGAATGAATAAATGTTAGATGATTTTCCTCAAAACAAAATGAAACGAGAATGTCACAAAGATGCGCATCAAGGCTGTAACGTGTAATCCAGAGAAAAATAATAAGGCGAACAAGTATCATCCCAAATGGCATAGTTCAGATTGAAATTCCTGAACAATTCAACATATCAACAAATCACTTTCTGAAAAATGATTAGGTGAGGAAGTAATCAATTAATGCCAACACTCAGGTTCCATCTCGAGAAAAACAAGCCTCGTACATACGAATATAAACTTCTTTCAGACTAACCTAGGGATGAAATTCACACAACCTTTTGTTACATATGTTCTGATTAAGCAAAATCACTGAGCATGATTTAGAACGGAAACAATGAATTAATAAAGGAGAGGATAAGCAAAAGAATACAAAAAGAAATGAAAAAGTAAAAAATCAGAGTACAAAATATCAGAGCATTAGCTCCATGGATCATCCCATCCATTGGGTCCTTCTCTTTTAACAAAGGCAATAATGGCTTGCACGCATTCATGGACTCGGTTAGAGAGGGAGTGATTCCCGTATTCAATTTCAACTTTCTCTGCACCACCCATAGCTCTGCACAATCTGAGGAGTTCACGAATTAACATGATCATGCACTCAGATAAGAAAACTCGCTGTCTCTCATATACATGGACATGCATATGCTATAATGAGATATTACAAACAGGATATGCTGAACTGAATGAGCAAACATTTCCAGACAAACATTAACTACTCCAGGAGTTGAGAAACCAACTTGATCATTTGATCAGGTCAGGAACAAAAGTCTCTCTCTCTCTCTCTCTCTCTCTCTCTCTCTACAAAGCCATGCACAAACTTGGATGCAATAAAGAGATGTTATAATAGGACACTGAAGTGAATGCACAGATGTTGCCTGAGACATTAACTGGAAGAGAGTTTGTGGTCTCACCTTTCGACCAATGCCTTCTTATCAACATACTCTGGCACATATTCATCAGCCATGGAAAATATAACCTGAAAGAAAACCATCATATATGCAAGCTTTAAGTTATTGAACTTGTAACACCGAGAATCCTAGTTATTAGGCAAAACACTATGATAAATGCCATAACCCAATTCCAAAGAAGAAAGAGAGTGCTATACCACAAAGAAAAAATGTTTGGTTCCAGAAGATTATGAATTATGAAGTTTATGGATTTATCTCTTACATTGTAATGATCATTACCAACATCAGCTACTATAAGTAAAAAAACATACAAAAGGTGCTGGTACCTGGCAAGGAGTGTTTTCCATGTGTCCAAGTCTCATTCTAAGCTGGTCATCATTCAGGTCGGAACTGAACATGTCATCATCACCCATGTAGGCACAAAGGGAGTTATACCTGCAAGACATTGGAATTCTCAACAAGGGAAAAACAAAAGAGGCAATGCAGTAGCATAAAAGAAGGAAAAACAAAGATAATGTAGTAAAATCAAGGCTTAATAACCAAATATGTCCCCAACGTTTAGAGTAAAATGGAACTAAGACCTCAACGTTCAATTGCGTGAAATAAGGCCATAAAGTTCTATTTTCATCAAATAAAACCTAAACGTTAAAAAATAATAGAATTATGTATATTGCCGTTAAATCACTCAAACTTCCGTTATTTATGCACAATTGACACATGACATGGATACTGACAAGAATAACTTTGCCACGTGGATCGTTGACATGGCTTTACAAAATTAAATTTAATTTCCATGTGTCAAGGCCTTGCCCGTCTCACCAAGCCGTCGGCGAGCATCCCCTAGGCGCTCCGCACCCCAGGTTTACCTTGACAACATGAGCTAGGAGGTCACCCAACACTCACTAACGTATTGTCCGCTTTGGGCGGTCGCCTCCCTCATAGCTTTTGTCTCAAGGTGCCTGAAGTACCCTATAGGACATTTATCACCTTGAGCGCATTTTATTGTCAGGGCCTTGCCCGTCTCACCAGGCGTCGGTGAGCATCCCCTGGGCGCCCCGTGCCCCAGGTTTACCTCGACAACGTAAGGTAGGCAGTCGCCCAACACTCACTAACGTATTGTCCGCTTTGGGAGGTCACCCCCCATCACAGCTTTGTCTTGGGTTCGAACTGAAACAGGCTCAAGATGATAAATGTCCTGTAAAGTACTTCAAGCACCTTGAAACAAAGCCGTGAGGGGGCGACCGCCCAAAGCAGACAAATACATTAGTGAGTGTTGGGCGACCGCCTACCTCATGTGTCAAGGTAAACCTAGGGCGCGGGGCACCTAGGGGATGCTCACCGACGGCTTGGTGAGACGGGCGAGGCCTTGACACCATGTCAGCAGTCCACGTGGCAAAAAAAGTCATGTCAGTGATCCACGCGGCAAAATTATCCCTGTCAGCATCCATGTCATGTGTCAATTGTGCATAAATAACGGAAGTTTGAGTGATTTAACAGCTATATACACAATTATATTATTTTTAACGTTTAGGTTTTATTTGCTGAAAGTAAAACTTTATGGCATTATTTCCACGCAATTGAACGATGAGATCTTAATTCCATTTTACCCTAAACGTTAGGGACATATTTGGCTATTAAGCCTAAAATTAATCACAAGAAAGACTAACGTGACCTAGAGTTTTCTGTAAAATGTATCCAATACTTTTTTGATCTCATTGGATGTATGACTACATCACAGTCCATATTGTTAAATTTGTAAAGAGAATAAACTGCATATAAGAGATTCAGACTTTATTGAGAAATGGGGGATTTTAATCAGCTTTTGTAAACTGAGGAATAAATAAAAGCATATGGCCATTTTAAGATGAAAATCAGTGGCAGCCTACCTACCTATTGGCAGTTATAGGGGAAGATGGATCTGCTTCCTTAGGCATTAAGTCTGAACCCCGACCTTCCTTTATCATGCTTGAGGCTAAGTCAATCATAGCAGCTGTTTCAGGTAGAGTTGCCCTGTATTCTCGATCACTTACTGGAGCCTGAACATTCAAATTGGCAATATCAACGAAGCTGCAAGTAAATCATTGCGCAGGCAGTTGCAAGGAAAAAAAAATTGCTCCAGGCAATAATAAAATAAAATAAGTCACTGTTATTTCATGCTACTTACTAACATATTCTCCTGGACAAAGATATGCAGAAATTAATTGAAAACCATAGAAAGTTAAATTAACTTCCATAAATGATACATCAGAAACTGCCAAACAGTAATACAGATGTTCACTGCACTTCAAACCATCAAAAAGTGCATCTCAACAGGATTCTCCTTAAATGATCATGGTAACAGACTAGCAAATATCCCTTTGTCACACATCTATAATAAAGTACATAAGCTGCAGAAAATAAAGTACATAAAGAACAAGTTGATCAAAGTGAACAGCAACTACCTGCAAAATGGCAGCACGGACTGCTCGAGAACAAGCCGCATTTGTGCGCATGTAATACACAATATCCTAGATTCATGCGGAAACAAGTAAATGATCAAGCTTATTTCCTCAGAAAATGCCACAGATAAACAGTCAAACAAACTTTGGATACAGAACAAGTTTAACACAAAATCAGCAACTACCTGACAGCCAGTGCTATGACCAAGTAAGACTACACCCTCAGAATTTTCTTTGTTGATAAGATAACTAATAAGCTGATCAATCTCCATGGCATCCTTCAAGACATATGGCGCAAGAACATCTTAAATAAGGGCCTCAATAACATGAAGTTTGAGAAACATAGCAAGGGACAGAGTACAATCAAGGTACACACATTTTTCAAGCTCGACTGCCAAAGAAATTGTAAAATCACGAATATGAATAGTTTAAAACCATAAAATTTTGGCCAGAAGGTTATTGAAAATATTGGCAGGTGTTAAATAGCCAACATCTGAAACACAACAAATATTAATCTCCTCAGGCCAATAATAAGCGAACAAGCAAGAGAGTGAGCAACTAGCTTAGGGGTCGTTTGGTATCGTTTTCTGTTTTCTATTTTATGTTTTCTGTTTTTGAAAATTCTATTTTTGTTTTATTTTGTTTTGTTTTCAATTTCTGAAAACAGAAAACATGTTTGTTTCATACTGTTACGTTTTGAAAACAAATATTTAAAATGATTTAGATATAATAATTCAATTCACAAAAAAATTTTAAAAATTAAATAAAAATAATATATTTATTAAATAATAATATGTAGATAATATTAAATAATATTATTTTATATTATTTAATACTAATATTAAATATTTTTATTTAATCATATAAAAATTTAGTATAATTTAAATAATGTTATAATTAAATATAATATTAAATAAAATAATATTATTGAATTTAATTGTAATAATCATAAATTATATTTAATAATAATTTTTATTTAATTGTAATAATAATATTACATTATTAAATAAAATATTTAACTAATTAATTTATAATAAATTATATAGTTATTAAAATATATTATATTTAATATAAATAATATTATTTAATATTAAGTATTTACTTATTTAATCATATTAAATTATTTAATAGTAGCAGTGATATATTTTAAATTTAAGATAGAATATAATATTAGATAATAATATTGTTTAGTAAAATAAAAATTAATTATATTATATAATAATATTAATTATTAGCATATCAAAATTATAATAACTGATATTATTTAAAATATTTAATATATTCAATAAATTATTATAAAAGTTTAAATTAAATAATATTATAATATTATAATTCAATGTAATATATATATTTAATTGCTTTTTTACGTTTTCAACTTTTCTATATTAAAATAAATATATTAATTTTAAAATATTAAATAATATTTTATATTAAAATTTAATATTATTTTATTTAAAAAACTAATTAATTTTATTTATATTTTTATTATAAAAAATATTAATATTATAGTAATATATAAACTCTGTTCACTTACTTATGAACAGTAACAGAAATGAAAACATGTTTTCAAAAACAATGAAAACAAGAAATTCTTGTTTCCAATAATTTTGGAAATTCTTGTTTTTGTTTTCGTTTTTTGAAAATGAAAACATGTTACCAAACGCGTTTTCTGTTTTTGTTTCCAAAAAAACAGAAAACAGGAAACAAAACGATGCCAAACGAGGCCTTAGTTCACTATTCTTGCCTCATTTCCGAAATTAAATCTTAGATGGTCCAAACACAATTGGTGAAGTAGCTTGATAAAATTCTATGAGCAATATTTTAGAGTCATGCAGAATCATCAATGTCTACTTAGAAAACACGTCTTACTTGTTGCAAGCTGGAGGTGCCATATCCAGTATATGAAGATGACATAAGTAGTTGAACAAGGGACCATTTCTCATTATCCAAGGCAATTGCAAGAGGTTCCAAGTATCTGAAGAAAAAAGGTTACATTTAAGAATCACAGGATTTGCAATAGATATTGAGTATTCAACCATGCAATAGAAAACATTGATCTAATATGCTCAAGCTCTCTTCTATACATTAGTCAAACCAAAAAGGTTTGTGCCTTCTTAGAAGTCATTCCCTGGATTTGTGTCACTTCCCAATTTGCCAAGAGACAATTTTTAGTCACAACTTTGTTAAAGGCTTTTAGCATTGCAGAGATATCCTACAAAACAACTCTAAAAAAAAAATTGGGGGGGGGGGGGGGGGGGGGGAGTGGCATTGATACCTCAAAAAGTTCATCTATGCAGAGAAAAAAACCTTCAGCAAGATTGACAGGGTAACTAAAGAAAATGCATGTCATTAATCTCCATCATTATGCTTGATCTCATTCCTATAAAAATATGTTCATTTCTTTCATGAAGGTAAAGGGATAGAAAACTTACTCAGTTGCTAGAAATCCATCTGTCAGTCCACCAATGAAAATAACTTGTTGCTTATGGTCACCTGTTTTGAATGCAACCTAAAAAAGTAAAGGACAAAATGAGAGATCTAATTTCAAAATAAACATTCCAATAAGAGAGCACAATCATGGCATCTGATCCATAGATAACAAGATTAACCAATAAACATTTTCATCCAACATTCTGAAAATTATACCATAAATGCTAAACATACCAATGTTCCAACATTAGGACATTACCAAGAAGCCAAACTAATAAGATCTTTCAATTCACCTGCTAAACGCAGCTAAATAGGACCATCATCAAAACAATTTGACATTTTAGTAAAATCTAATTCTCGTCGCACCATGTTGCATTAATAGTGTTAAGTGTTAAACTGAAGCTACCAAAGGAATAACAACTATTATCAAAAGGCATAAAACTAATCCCCCATTATTAATTGCAAATATGACCTGCAATATAAAAATGAAAGCTCAATTTAACTATTACAAAATGAATGGAACATATTGCAGCCACTTTAACTACCATCAGCACGCTGAATTATAGTCTTGGACAACCAAATTGTCCCTGCGGTCAATGGATAAAAATACTAGAAAGAAAAATTTATCTTCAACCAAAGATTTATCCTCAATGTGTTCAATTGAGTAGTTCATTAAGATTGACAACAAAGTATGCTCCAATAATGGCTAACTAGAAAATGTAATAAATCAGAATATGCTCTCTCAAAATGAATATAGGGAGGTCAAACCACTAAATCATTTGAATCTTCTCAATGTTCAGAATCAAGTAGCTGTTACACTAGAGCTAAAATTACCATACTGAAGCAACAACCATTTTTATGCTAAGAGCTAAGATTAACACTCAGCATTTACATCAAGAGGATAATAATTTACCCTAGAAATAAAAAATTTAAACTCATTTATTAGCTCAATTAAATAATAAAAGTTCTCTTCAACCTCACCCTAGACTATGAACGAATCAAATTGAAACTACCCATCATCAAAATCCCACCAATTTCACTAGAAAACTTGGCCTTTTACTCAAATTCAAGCTATCAAATATACCAATTAAGAAAAGATTCAAAATGTTGAAATGAACGAACCTGAATTGGTTTAGGCCCATACTTGAATAGCACACCACGGAACTGGTTCTTGCCCTTGATGGGTCCTTCATTATCCGTAGCGACGCCACCACCAGAGGAGGAGGTTCCATCCGTCTTGAAGGTGGAGGACCTGCCTTGGCGGCCTCTAACAATGCCGGAAAACCAAGAAGCCGACGATGCTGAAGAGGTAGACGAAGAAGAAACTGTGGAAGATGTAGAGAGAGAATTCATTTTTTTTAGTAAATAATAAAATTAAAATTCAACAACATCAAGATTTCCTCTACGGATTCTAAGGAAGAGAAGAGAAAGATCTGATTTTTTTTCTTGTTTGTGTAAAATTTTTGCTCCGAAATAATGTTGTCTCTTTGCTTCTTTTGCCGAGAACTGAAACATCAAACATTTGATTCAGTCCACGTGCTGGGTAGAGCGCGTGGTACAAATTAGAAACTTCAAAACATTTATTTTTTATTTTCCCCGCTTGACAATATTAAAATGAATAAAATGACGAAAATTCGAACTTGAAGCATGCAATTTTTTTTATAACAAAAAAATAAAATGAGGAATGTAATTTTTTTTCAACATCGAATCCATCGAAATTAGGTTGAGTTGGTTTGTCAAAACTAATTTTTTTACTTTTCAAATAGCTTTTTCCATTTTTATTAGTTGGATTTATATATATATATATATGATGCACTAACAATGTATAATCTCTATATAATAAGTCATTATGAACAAATTGAAAAAAATATTTATATTTATTTTTAAGGGTTTGATATATTTTTAGTTTGTATATTAATGAAGTGTCAACCTCTGATATATTGACAGTGTATAAAGACTATATACTATCACTACATCATGTATAAACCTTTATTAGCTTATGTAGTTTTCAATTTTATTATTCATTCAAAATTATATTCTATTAAAAATTCTTTTCTATTTTATGATCATTTGGATAGACAATAAGATTGATGTTACTAAGAATAAGAATAATCATGACAATGAGATTAATTACTATAATGTCAAAATTACACACTATAGCCCTCGAGGGATGAAATTGAAATCAATAGTTGAATATGAATTAGTTTGAATAGACGGTGTGATTGATTTCAATGAGATTAAAAATAATGGTAGATGTAAAATTAATTAATGTAATGGTAAGATTAAAATTAGTAGTTGAATATATGTTTGGATGCAATCGGTAACAATGAAACGTAGCACTGTCAAAATGGACCAATGCCTATTAGATTGGCTCGGCTTGGCCCATATTTTAAGAATTTGGGCTTCACTTTTGTAGCCCGTTTAAGAAAAAAGGCTTTTCAGCCCAACCCATTTAAGCCGCTAAATGAATTTGGCCTGATCCTAGATGGGCCGATCTATTTAATTTTTTTGTAATATCTTTTAATTTATAATTTTATTTATACTTTTATTTATTTACATATAATTAATCTTATTTGATTAAATAGATTTTAAAAATAAAATTAAAATGCCAAAGCATAAACCAATTAACTAAGCTAAAACTAAGCCAAGGCATAAGTATAACTACACTATCAATGTTTGTATGCACTAATGCACAAGCAATAGCATAAGCCAATTATGCATTAGCCAAGCCAAGCCAACTATGACGACCACAATTTTCTTAATCTCAATTTAAAAAAAAAAATACCTCATGCTCAAGATGGGTTTGATAATCCAATATTAATAAATTAGATAATTGTGTAGGGATTTAAACAAGCGTAAGGACAATTGATCGAGCCTTTTGGCATGAACCACATGGTGAGACCTACCAAGTCAAATTTTGAAACATGGTCAATAACCTAAAGCGTTTAAGTATTGCCCTAAACTCTAATTTTTGCCTAAGTATGGCTAACTACGTGACACTTGAGGGAAGTAATTTAGTTATATGGATGTGTATATATACATATATATATATATATACATATATATATATATACACACACACACATACACACATTGATTTAAGTTAGCTAAATTAATATTCCATGACTAATTATAGTATTTTATAATTAATAAAAAATTAAATGACAAATCATTTAAGTTATGAAATATAACTTAGCCATATAAGATAATAGCTATTATTAACATGATTAAATTAAAGGAGATTAAGGAATTAGTAGGAAAACTAATTCCAAAGTAATTACAATTTACATAATATATATTTGTAAATGTGATTAACTAAAACTAAGGAAATTTACGTAAAAATACAAATAGGTATAAATGGAAATATAAGTGACTAGATAATTAAAAGGACAAACAAAAATAAATATATATTAAGTTAATAAAGGATACAAGTACATTAAATTAAATACGATATACATATGAGTGTGAGAATAAGAAATATATATATATATATTTATATAAACATATATATATATATATATATATTTAAGTATGGTTATATACACACACATATAGATTTAAAATAAAGGAATATAAATATATATTTTTTACTATGGTATACAAATATTAAATAAATAGATGGATAATAATAATAATAATAATAATAATAATAATAATAATAATTATTATTATTATTATTATTATTATTATTATTATTATTATATAGCTGATTGGCTTCCTAAGGAAGCCAACCAATGGCAGCACCTACTCCCACTAATGTAGGAGTAGTTGCCAATTTCAAACAAAAAGAAAAAAGAGGCTTTGGTCCTCTGCAAGGAAAAGAGAAAGAGTGAACAATAAAGAGAAAGTGAAGAAAAAAAAGAGTAAGGGAAAGAGAAAGAACCAGCAGTTGAGAATTGAAACAAGGGAGAAAAGAGAAGAAAGGGAAGAAAGAACTAGTTGTAGCCATAAGGAACCGAGAGAACAAAACTGCTGCAGTAAGAAAAAGAGATGGATGTGAACAGAGGAAGAAACTAGGTGTTTGGTTGGCTGGTTAGGCGTGAATGCTTACTGGTTCTAGGCTATAGTGTAGGGCTATATCGAGAGGAAGAAACAAGGGCATTTGCATTGTGTTTTCAGAGCAGTGGAAAAGGCTTTGAATGGTGGTTCAAAGCCAAAACAGTGGAAATTGAGGGCTGAAACATGGCTAGTACAAGAGCTCTAAAACTGGACTGTGTTGGTGTCACGATCTGATTATTAACACTTAGTACTAATTTTTCTTTATTCATTATGATTGGTTGGTTTGTTTACAGTGTCCACACTCAATTCCCACGTCAATTAGTATATAATCCCAAAATCTAAAATATTCACTTCTGATACATATATATATATATATATATATATATATGTGAACGATCAAGATTTAATTTACATCTAACTTTTATTAGTGAACACTTTATAGACACATTCAGTATATTATAGTAAAGTTTACATCCCCTGTATGAATATATACACAATGGTACTATACAAGCACTATCTGAACATATAAAAGTAAAATAGTATACCTCTATGGTCTCCGATAACTGCCTAGGGATATCGATCAGATCTCTTTCCGAGACAGAAATAAGCTACTGCAAATAATCTCGAAGGAAAATAAGAGGGTGAGCTTATGCCCAGTAAGAAATATATATAAAAGAGTTGATATTATGCATAACTACATGTATGTACCTTAAGCATGCTTCTACACTCAAAATCAGTATCTATACAATACTTAGCACTCTATCATAAAGGATACTATAATCGATTAGGTAACTGGGCTAAGTACAGAAAGATACTTTGAAGTACCTCACTAGTCTCGATCCCTAGCTCCGACTACAAGGAGTTTACCATAGTTTGCTTGATAGGTAGTTCAATGGTACAGTTTCTGATCAATCATTACTTAAACAATTCAATAAACAGATTATGGTCACTCGGTAATATAATACACAAATCAGTTCAGTAAACTGTTCAATAAAATAATCAGTAAACGGTACAGTAACCAGTTTAGTAAACAGTTCAGTAAATCACTCAGTAACAGTACGATAAACCGATTTCAGTGAACAATATAGTAACTCAGTTCAATTGATCATATTCAGAGAACACTCAATAAACAATACGATGAAACCATTCGATAACAATCCAATGGAGACCAGGCAACACCCAATAAAATCATGCAGTTACAGTATCTCATAGTCAATAGTGGTCCATAATGAACACTAGTCAGGTGACAGCTGTAGGTGCTAAAGATGTGACTAAAGTCAATCAGCAACAGTAACACACTCACTCAGCATGATAAACCCAGAGGCTGCTATGGGGCCAATAGTCTCAAAACAATATATAAAACAGTGAGAACACTCTTCAGAAGTCATTTCAGTAAAATAAATCTTTAATCAGTCCATAATTCAGTAAAATCAGTAATAATGACAGTTAAGATAAAAATATTTAGCAAATATTCTCAATTTAGAATCAAATGTTCAAATATTTTATTTACGTATAAGAATGACATTAACACACGTAGATATCTTGAAAATGAGGAAAATCATTAAAATTAGCCTTGAAAATTGAGTTAAAAATTGGCACTCTTAACAACCTATATGCAACTCTTAATTCTTTTACTCTTTACTTTTATCTCAATCACATTTATAGTCTATCCTTGTGATTCCAGTGTTTAAGGTTTGATTTATGAAATTTCGGCAGCATAATGGTAAGATCAATCCTAACCCTCATGAACTAGAAACACAATTCAATAACCACAATCATAGTTTCCCAACCTCAATCAATTCACAGTATTCAATCACATTATATCTCAATTTAACCATTATCATTGCAACACATTATCCTTATGCCTCTTACATATATCCCTTATCACTCGGATTTTGTCGAATCGCTCGATAGCACAAGTATTCCACCTCACTTCCGAGTTGCAAAACATTACATGAACACAGTTAATTCCCCACACTTCAATTATAACAAGTTTATAACTTCTTAGAATCCACTACATTGCCTACTGCAACTACAAATATGATCTAGTTCATACCGATGCTAACACTACAACTATCATCAAAACACCTCCTTTTTCCGTTCTAACTTCACCAGCAATCTTGTATTAATTTATACATTAATCTAGGATCCCATTTTGCATTAAATTAAGCAAGGTTTCACCATGCTTTTCACTTGGTTGAAATGGCATACCTTGGTTACACACTCTGTTTCAACAATTTAAGTCTGTATATTCGTTTTGCACATCTTCTACACTAATTTTACATCATTTTTGCATGAAGAAACATCACATTCATGCATGCACCATGTTGGCCGAAACAATAAGGGATGGATTCTCATGGTTTCATTTCAATTCAAGCTTAAATACATGCTTAAACACCTTAAACACATAACATAAAGCCATTAAATCATGAAAATCCAAGCTTTCTCTCACCTTTCCTCCTTGGTCGAAATTGATGGGGATCCAAACACTATGAAAATGTGTCACGACCCGAAGGCCAATGATGTCCACTTAACACTTACTTTATCCCTTACGAAAATTTACACCAAATTTTTCTTTCTCTATTTATGGTTTGTATTCGGTGTTAGTGCAATATCTAAATCAAATCTTATCCTATTAATATTATTTCTCGAGCTATGTCATCCTTCTTAAGGTGATTTTTATGATTTTTTCCTTATTTTTACTATTTCAAAACGGGTCGAAAAACTCCCTTTTGTATTTTATCGATTTTCCCAATAAAATCACCTGCATTAAAACACATTTTTAAACTACACAATACAGCCAGCTGTTGTTTCCCACAGTTCACACAATCATGCATCTCATGCTTCTCAAGGGTTTAACCATTTATAAGTCCACATCTAGCAATTTATACATCATTCAAAATGTACATCTTAACCCGGATCGAACTCGATAATCACCTAGACTCACATAATAATCTAGTGCGATCCAAAGCTACATCCCATATTCTTTCCTAGTACTGTGAAATTAAAGTTCATATAACTATCAAAATGATATACAAGTAGTATACCTCAAAAGTGCAAAAGCTAGGCCCGGAGAACGTAGTCGAGTACCACTACTAGGTACAGTTCCCGGGAGCCTATACGAAGCCTGAGCCGGAATATCAACTCGTGTGATCTGCAGATGTTAAATTTAAGGGGTGAGCAAATCCATGACTCAGTAAGTAACTTAAATAAGTGCATACTAGGCTCATGTCGTAAGACACGATCATACATGCATGAATTCTATAAAATAACATGTATGCATTATATTAAGATTAGCTACTAATTTGTAGGCATACAGATTGCATAAGTTCATTCATACTTTCCTTCCTTTCTTAAACTCACAAAGTATCATCCTTTTTATCCCTTTTTATCAGTATGTTTAAGTGTAAAGGAAAACAAACATTCAAATAGCACATGATTCTATAGAGTAAAGTAAATATAATTCAACCATTATTCACATTCTCTGTCTTATGTATAAGATCTATTTCATCTAATAATATTCATCACATTCACAGATCACAATCATTTATTCATTGTCTTAATAGCATATGATTTCCCACATTTCATTGATACACGTGTAGCACTTAGCTCTCAAAGGATTCTAGATGTGGCTCCCATAGTTTTCAAAGAATCTATGTAGCACTTAGGTCCCTTGAGTTCTCTAAAGGTAGCTCACACGGTACAAAGAATGGAGTTTTCACTCGGGTTTGCCTCTATGGCTTATGTTCTCAAATGGTTCATCGATACACGTGTAGCACTTGGCTCTCAAAGGATTCTAGAGGTGGCTCCCACAGTTTCCAAAAAATCTATGTAGCACGTAAGTCCCTTGAGTTCTCTAGAGGTGGCTCACACGATACAAAGAATGGAGTTTCACTCGGGTTTGCCTCTATGGCTTATGTTCTCAAATGGTTCGTCGATACACGTGTAGCACTTAGCTCTCAAAGGATTTTAGAGGTGGCTCCCACAGTTTTCGAAGAATCTATGTAGCATGTAGGTCCTTTGAGTTCTCTAGAGGTGGCTCACACGATACAAAGAATGGAGTTTCACTCGGGTTTGCCTCTATGGCTTATGTTCTCAAATGGTTCGTCGATACACGTGTAGCACTTAGCTCTCAAAGGATTTTAGAGGTGGCTCCCACAGTTTTCGAAGAATCTATGTAGCACGTAGGTCCCTTGAGTTCTCTAGAGGTGGCTCACATGGTACAAAGAATGGAGTTTCACTCGGGTTTGCCTCCATGGCTTATGTTCTCAAATGGTTCGTTGATACACGTGTAGCACTTAGCTCTCAAAGGATTCTAGAGGTGGCTTGTCACAGCCCGTGACCCTATTTTTTCACCTTATTCTATACATCTTATTTAGTTGAGCTGTCTGCGATACTTTACCTTTCTTTTACATATAAACAATTTCATATTAAATTATAATATAAATTACATCCCCTATTTTACTTTATAAGAGAGTAGTATTGTAGATAAGTCTAAATACAGAAAATAAATGATCATACCTTATTAAAGAAATCAAGCTGTTGCATTGTCCCCAAATGCATAGCCGAAGTCCTTTAGATGTCATACTCTTAGTCCTCGAAAACCTGAAATGTTAAAATTAAGGGGTGAGCAAACCACGGCTCAATAAGGGAATTATATGCCTCACTTGATATTCAGCTATCTATATGCTGAAAAACTTTTTCCCTATCTAGGCACACATGTAGGAAGGATACTACAGTCGGTTAGGGATCCGGATGGAGTAAGGCAGGTATTTTGAAATGCTTGTCTTGTCCCGTAACCTAGAAGCAACTGTAGGGAGTAATAAATTTCTTTTGAAATTTAAATCTTTTTTTTCCTTTCATTTCGTATCATTTTCCTTTTTATGCTTTTATGAATTCAGAGCATTTAAATAAAGTAACTAATATTTATCTATTCTTTTAGAAAAATATTAGTTTAAACTATCATCACTCCCTTTTGAATTTTTTTCATATTTTATTGTACAACTCTTAATTAGTACAGTACTTTAAATAGCAAAGTAAGCTATTAAAATCTATTCCACTTATCACATTAGCACAGTAGCAAGCACTTCGGTAAATTAGTCACTATGCACATTGATAAATCGATTACTATGCAAGTTAATAAATCAATCCATTCACAAAAATGAAAATCAATAAACTTTAAGCATATAGCTTAACTCACTGATAACAGTTTCAAAATAACTGATCACTTAATCACTTTAGGCGTAAGCCCCAGTTCACTGATGCAGTTACGACATCCATCCTAACTAGCAATGGAGGAAGTGTCGTATCGAGGAACTCGTGTAGCACGTAGGTCCTTTAGGATCCTAGAAGTGGCTCCCACAATCCAAACAATATCCGTGTAGCACGTAGGTCCTTCGGGATTCTAGAGGTGGCTCCCATGGTCCAAAAGGTATTCGTGTAGCACGTAGGTCCCTTGGGATTCTAGAGGTGGCTCCCACGATCTAAACAATATCTGTGTAGCATGTAGGTCTTTCGGGATTCTAGACTTGGCTCTTACGATCCAAAAGGTATCCGTGTAGCACGTAGGTCCCTTAGGATTCTACAGGTGGCTCCCACGATCTAAACAATATTTGTGTCACATATAATCTAATATTCCATTTAAAATCATGGAAACAATATCTGTGTAGCACGTAGGTCCTTCGGGATTCTAGAGGTGGCTCCCACGGTCCAAAAGGTATCTGTGTAGCACGTAGGTCCCTTGGGATTCTAAAGGTGGCTCCCACGATCTAAACAATATTTGTGTAGCACGTAGGTCCTTTGGGATTCTAGAGGTGGCTCCCACGGTCCAAAAGGTATCCGTGTAGCACGTAGGTCCCTTGGGATTCTAGAAGTGGCTCCCACGATCTAAACAATACCTGTGTCACATATAATCTAATATTCCATTTAAAATCATGGTAAGAATATTAGATTTATCAATTCTTCCTTTTTGAAAACATATTACATGTTCGTATCACATGTCTTATGAAAATCATCTCACAGTACTATAATCAATACCGTAATGAGCATTTTGTAAAAATGCTATAAATCAATTGATTTTCTTCTCATATCATATAAAACATATTCTTTTCACATGTCACGTATCATATAAAACATTTTCCTTTTAACATATCACATATCATGTAAAACACTTTCCTTTTTAACATGTCACCTATCATTTATAGAGACTGAGACAATCATCAATCATATCATGCTATAGACCTCCGAGGGTAAAGAAATAAACATGTCAAATCTATGACCATACTCTATATTGTCCTCGATGGATCACTGATCAAGTGTCGACCGGGACTAAACATATCACATATCACATATCAGCATAATATGATGCCAACTAGTCTCAAAATCGTATTTTTCATCATAAAATAACCTTTATGGAATTTAAAAAATATATAATTTCATAATTTAAAACCATAAAGGTTATAAAATCATTTAGTAAATATTTAAGAAATATTTATAAAAATATTTATAAAAATATTCATAAAAATATTTACTGTATTTCTTTTCATTTTTCGTCTCGTATTACGTTTAATTTACCTATCAAGAGAATTTTCGGAGATTTCATTATCACCATTCTCGAAAACATGAATATTTTAAAATTCAATCTCATTGTATTCATGTTTTATGAAAAATAATAATTTTCTCATTTTTTCACGATTTAATATCGTTTTTCGGAAATAAAATCATTTTATATGATTTTACGTAATTTTCTAAAAATTTTCGACAACATAACGGCTGCAGATTGACTAGCCTTCTGCACGGAAAATACAGTTTATAAATCCAGCCAGTACATCATCACAAATTTCCAACCAAAGAATCATCACAATATTTTCATAAAATATTTTATAATTAAAAACATGCAGACTAAATATCCTTACAGTGCTGCACATGCATCCCTTACCTGTCCCGGGTTGGCGACTTCCTCGTTATCGGTCGCGCCTGTACTCCATCTCTTCCGATTCCATCATCTCGTTCGCCGAGAATAATTTCTGGAAACCAAATTCTAACATTTTAGAATTTTCACAGAAAATTTATTTAATTAAATAATCGGAATAATTTTCGTAATTTCCTACCGAATTTTCGGGATCTCCGAATTTTCGAAAATTTTGAATTTCAAAAATTTCCTTTTCTCTCTTTCTTTCTTCCTTTTTCTTCTTTCTTTTTCCTTTTTCTTCTTCTTTTTCTTCTCTGTTCTTTTCCTTTTTCTTTTTCCTTTTCCCTTTTTTGGTCTGAACCGGTTCGGTCCCATCCCGCCGGTTCGGCCACCAGCGGCCAGCATTTTCGCCGTTTCATGCTTCCCACAGTTGGCCGACGTTGCGAGGATGCCGGATCTGGCCTCCGTTTCTTCCCATTACAGGCGACGATGCCGGATCTGGAATGGTGGGTTTCGGCCCCTTTCTCCTCTGTTTCTTCCCTTCTCCACCGTTCTCCTTCACCGGTGGCCATCCCTTCACCTTGGTCGACCTTCGACGGTGGTGTGGTAGGTATGGCAGTGCCCGGATCGGCCGACAACGTCGTTTTCTTCTTTCCCTTCTTTCCTTTTTTTTTTCGATTCGGTTTTCGCCTCCCGATTTCGGCTTCCACCTATTTTTCTTCTTTCCTTTCCTTTCTCGTCACCGGCCGTCCCTCTCTCTTCCTCTCTCGCCGACGACGGCTCCCCCCTCTCCTTCCTTCCGATGGTGCCGACAAGGTCGGCCCTTTTCTGTTTTGGACAGAAACGAGGTCAGGAGGTTTTCTCTCGATTCCGTTTCCATTTCCATTTTAATTTTTTTTGATATATATAATATATAATTTTCTTTTATTATATATATATTATCTTTTATATTTATATATATATATATATATCTATATATAATAATATGGTAATAACTATACATATAAATATACCACATTAATATATATATATATATATATATATATATATATATAACTTGTATTAGTGATTTATATATATATACCTATACACTTTAATTTAAATTAATATATATTTCATATCTATATATTAATATACAAAAATGTATTATAATAATATACATATGTATTTATATAATCTAATTATATAAATATATAATATACACATTTTTATTTTCTTTAATTTGGATTTCTTAATATCCAAATATAATTATACACATTTTCATTTATTATTTAATCTGGATTTCCATTTATCCAAATTAAATTTCCTCTATCTTATCATTTCATCAGCTTTTGAATTTCCAAATATTTCTATCTCTTAAATAAATTCATTTATTTTCTTTAACTTATTTATTTGTTTTAATATTAAATTTACAATTATTTAATATAAATTTTATAAAATTAGCGGTTATCACATTCTCCCCACCTTAAGAAATTCGGTCCTCCGAATTTTTACTTAAGTTAAAAGGTGGTAGCATCCTGTATGCTTATCATTCTTGTCCTTTCAATCATCTTTTAAGTAATACTGCCAGTATACCTTTAACATCATAATCATCTTTTATACCACTATATATCATCTTTCATCATATACTTATACTCCCTTAAATTTTTTTTTTTAATTGGGAGTTATCCATTTCCACTCCTTTTCATATCACATATGATTCATATTGTTCATCATTCATCTTTCTTATTTGGTGCCAAGTCGATATAGTTTGGTAACTGTCATTTAAATAAGTTGATTAATTGTATGTAATTGCCCAGTAGCTTTTACATCTCGTACATCCGCTCACTCAACATATCATCGAGCGTTTCCGTACTACGCTCACATATTTACATCATGTACGGAGCGATACTGTCTATAAATTTGGAATCTCTGAGCCTTTTGCTATTTCCTATAAACATATAGCTACTCAGAGATTCCCATCACATATAGGGCTCACTGGAATTTCACATACATTCTCAGCATTTTATAATCATATTTCGACTATGGCACTATAGACTTTAAGAGCCTAAAAATTGATAAGTGATTCCATCTAGACTATCAGTCTATAATCACTTCCATGTAATCATATCTCTTTTGGACTCTTTATTGTCCACAATATTTATTTTCACATCCATTCCATCAAGGCTGCATCTCACTTGCAGACTTTACTGATGATCATTTCTTATATTAATAAATTATGAGACAATCATTTCTCTCTATATCATCTTTTCATGTAACATTCTTATTACCTCTTTTATTCTTGTGGTATATTCATTATCATTTTAATTTTTTTGAATATACATGAAATTATACTCTTCCAATAATTTAGATTCCATAATGGCATAATCAAATTATAATTTAATCTTCTCATTATTTGACTTCGCCATTGAATCTATAATTATCAATTTAATCATCTCATTATCCATATAAATCCACTATTTTCATCATTTCGAGATGGTATATACATATATCCTTTTCCATTTATATGACTGGCAGTAAAATGTAAATCATTTCCTTACTCCTTTGAGTATGATTACTTTTCCTTTATCGAGTTTTAGCTCGATCTTACATCTAGCCATAGTCATGTGATAACCACGAAAATCACTTTTTTTTTTTAAATTCGAGAACTACTTCATATTCGTATTCCCTCTTCATCATGTACTTATTATCTTATTACCTATTCATATTTTCCTTCATCAACATTTCGGTCACTTTTCCTCAGTGGTAAAATATTCCACTATTAAACTCTTTTAATCTTTTGTATACCATCTTTACATTTATTCGTCCACTGACTTAAACTTATTTAATTTCAAGTCTCATATGTAGAGCAGCTAACCCAATAACTCTTCCATAAACTGGCAATAATATTTAGCTAGACCCAGTACATTTCGTATCTCAATCATTGTCTCTTCATCATAGACAGATCCATATTGCTCTGTTATTCGAGATCATATATCTTAGAAAGAGATACTGTCTAGCTAAATCTTTTATTTGCCAATCTTATCATATAAATGACAGTCTTTGAGAGTCCGTAGGGTCACACCACTATGCTGCTCATTTTTCATTAATGTCTTAGACTGTATCGATATTTCATCATTTATTCATATGTGGTTGCCTCTTCATTAGGCTCATATATCTCACAAGGTATTTCATTAACCTTGTAAACCTCAATAGGAACTCGTAAAAATTATATCTAGTTCTAATATTATCATCTTATGACCATCAATTTCCAACTTTTCATCTAGTGATGCCTTGTGCAGAGATTGGTCTTATAGACTCCTTATACATCTCCGATTAAATCAATTTAAGGCATCCATTCCATATAGATGATTATTTGCTCTTAATAAGAACTTTATTTCATAATAGAAATTTAATACACCATTTAATTCATCCTCAATCACATCATCTGTATTTCCATCCTTTGCATCAATACAGGTGAAGTTCATTATCCACAAATTTTTCAGAGTTGTTTTCTTAAGCTTTTTGGATTCTTCTATGTTCTTCGATATAAGCTTAGAATAGATTCTGTATCCATAATCGAGTCAATATTAACCCGATCTCCCATATCTATATTACTCTGAAAATTTATCGGGAATCACATCTGATACTTTCTTTAATCACACATCTCTTACTGTGTTAGACATTTCATCTCTATGTCTTATCATTTCACTGTACATCCTCAAGGCAAAGACATTTAACATTCATTTCATTTTAACATATACTCCACCTTGATTCATTTATTTACTCATACTTCACAGCATTATTAATCTTAACCAGTATGCTATATCCAGTGTAACTATTTAATTAACACTTTTCACAGCTAACCGATTTAGCTATCATCTTCCTCGTCTCTTATCTTCACTTACTGTTCTTATGCATATTCTCCAATTTCATATACTCCATACAGTACATCATTCTGTAAAACATATTTCAAAATATTCCGGTTCTATAATTATCTGTTTGATACTTCAGAAACAGTAGGAATGTATAGAACCCGAATTAACTGTACTGATATGAATTTCATCCTTTATACTGATCTCTTTCTCATTCATCATTAGTAATCATTTCACTTTTCATCATATCCAATGATCCGATAATAATATCCCATCAATACACTTTTTTTAATTTAGACCCTTAAAACAAATAACAGGGTTAATCATCCTGCAACTTTTCACTATAAACATTCGGGTCACAACAGCACTTTAAGTGTAGGTGGAATTTATAATCAGGGTCGTTATACTCATATTACATCCTTTATGCCATCAATAACTCCATTACCATCAATGGATTCAAGATCAACTTGGTTCTATCACTGTTCAAAACATAATCCCATATAGGGGCATTTTCGACATTTCACATTTATTTCTTTCTCCTCAATATACATTTAAACCAAGGATCTTATTATCTATATTCTGATAGTATCCTTTCTCATACTACTACCAGCAGTTTAAAATCTTTTTTCAATTTTTGACAAAGAAGTCAACTAGGATCCATAATTAGATTATTTTGCATGAAATGCAGCTTTACATCATCAATTTCTCTGCCGAATCGATCAATTCCAACTTCTGTTGATTTATTTTGACTCCTGATAAAATTTTGGAGGTAAGGGTATTTTGGTCATTTTTGGCCAAAATTTTTCTCTCTTTTCAAAATACCTTCAACCGGTGATCTTAAGGTCTATTTAATGATGATATCTCATTCCCCTCTTTTATATCATCACTTTTAGGTCTCAGCTCGACCCGGATAGAAAAGTACTGGTGGGGCCCTTATTGAGTCCATTTCTGTTCCTTACTGAATCAACCTTCATTTAGATTATAAGATCACCATTTCAGGTACATTCCTGAGCCGTTTTCCCTTTTTGACATCTTTAGTCCAAAATTCTCACCCCCTTCTAAACACTTAATTTCAATTGCAATCATTTATTTTCTCTATGTATTTAGACTACATAGTACTACAGGGGATGTTAACCTTTTCAACATATTTTTTTCCAAAAGTATTGACAGATATCAGGCCAACCTTGCTCTGATACCATTAAATCTGTCACAGCCTATGACCCTATTTTTTTCACCTTATTCTATACATCTTATTTGGTTGGGCTGTCTGCGATACTTTACTTTTCTTTTACATATAAACAATTTCATATTAAATTATAATATGAATTACATCCCCTATCTTACTTTATAAGAGAGTAGTACTGTAGATAAGTCTAAATACAGAAAATAAATGATCATACCTTATTAAATAAATCAAGCTGTCGCATCGTCCCCAAATGCACAGCCGAAGTCCTTTAGATGTCATACTTTTAGTCCTCGAAAACTTGAAATGTTAAAATTAAGGGGTGAGCAAACCACGGCTCAGTAAGGGAATTATATCCCATCAAACTCCACTAACTCTTATTTTATATTTATCTAATTTCTATTTTTGTTTTTGTTTTATATTTTTCTATTCTTATATTTTTAATTGTCTATAATGTATGTATTTTATAATCATAGTTGCATAATTAATATTCATAAATGTAGTTAATATATATGTATATATGTATATTTATTTGTTTTATTGATTACATGGAATATGTATTTATTTATTTTATCACATTCTTCACGTAAAATAAGTATATGTATCCATATTAAAATCTTAATTATAATTGACATACATACATATATATATATATATATATATACACACACACACACACACATATCCACACACACACACACACACACACACATATATATATATATATATGTTTTCATGTCTAGTATATTTTTAGTGTAAGTATGTGTGTGTGTGTGTGTGTGTGTATATATATATATATATATATATTTATGTATATTCCTCCTTATATATATATATATTTAACACTCAACATGTATACATATATATATATATATATATTAAAGTATATATTTATATGTATTCCTTGTTTATTTTATTTTAACTATTTAATATTCAAGTATATTATATTACCTTTAGTATACTTGTGTCCTTATTTTATTAAAACAAATACACTTATATATTGAGGAATACATGTATCTCTTCGCTCTTATAAAATTCTTGAACTCATTATAAGATTTCTAAATCATTTCAAGGATTATCTATTACTAAATTTGGTAGCCTTGCAACTTCATTCTCATTACTTGAATTAATGCTAATTACGAAGTGAAATCTTGGTACCAAGCTTATTCTATGTCTGTTATTTATTCACTAATATGGTACAAAGTTTGTAGTTTTTACATCCTCCCCACCTTAGGAAATTTGGTCCTCCAAATTTTTCGTGTCTATCTGAAATAGGTGAGGGTACTTCTCTTTCATTAAGCTTTCCAACTCCCATGTGGCTTCCTCTGAAGAGCGGTGCTGCCAAAGTACTTTGACCAAGGGGATTGTCTTAGACCTCAATATCCTATCTTTCCTATCTAAGATCCGAATAGGTCTCTCGACATAGTTAAGTCCTCCCTAATCTCCAACTGCTCATACTCAATGACATGGGATGGGTCTGTGTGGTATTTCCTGAGCATCGACACATGAAAGACGTTATGCACACCTGAAAGCTCTGGTTGTAGCGCTGGTCGATATGCCACATCGCCCACTCTGTCTAATATCTCAAACGGACCAATGTACCGGGGACTCAACTTCCCTCTCTTTCCAAACCTCATTATGCCTTTAGACGGAGAGATTTTCAAAAACACTTTTATCACCAACTTGAAACTCTAAAGGCCTCCTCCGACAATCAGCATAGCTTTTCTATCTACTTTGGGCTGTCCTCAATCTATCACATATCGACCTCACATCTTCAGAAGCTTTCTCTACAATCTCCGGAGTGAATATCTTTCTTTCGCCTACCTTTTCCCAGCCAATAGGGGATCTACACTTTCGCCCATACAACGCCTCGTAAGGTGCCATCCCAATACTAGAGTGAAAACTGTTGTTATATGCAAACTCCGCTAGTGCCAAATGATCATCCCATGAGCCTTGAAAATCCATGACACATGTCCTCAAGTGTCTGAATAGTCCTTTCTAATTGCCTATCGGTTTGAGGATGGAAGGCTGTGCTAAAACTCAGTTTAGTTCCCAAAGCATCCTGGAAGTGTTTCCAGAAACAGGAAGTAAACGAGAATCTTAGTCCGAAACTATGCTCACTGGGACTCCATGTAACCTCACAATCTCTTTGACGTACATATTTGCTAAGGCACTAAGCGAATCGGTAGCCTTCATAGCTAGGAAATGGGTGGACTTTGTCAATCTGTCAACTATCACCAAGATTGCATCATGATTCCTACGAGTCCTCGGGAGCCCCCATAATGAAGTCCATCATCACATGCTCCCACTTCCACATAGGTATGGGCAAAGGTTTTAGTAAGCTCACTGGCCGCTAGTGTTCAATCTTAATCTTTTGGCACACTAGGCACTTGGACACAAAGGTCGCTATATCCTTCTTCATACCAGCCCACCAATACACCTTGCGTAAATTCTGATACATCTTCGTATTGCCTGGATGCATAGTGTATTTGGAGCTATGTGCCTCTTCCAAAATTTGCCTTTTCAACATCTCATCATACGGGACACAAATCCTACCCCAATGTCTCAACAACCCATCATCTGAAATCCCAAACTCTGAGTCTTGGTTCCGTTGTACTCTACTAGTAATCTCCACAAGTCTAGGATCCTCTTTCTGGGCCTGTCTAATCTGATCAATAATGCTAGGCTCTATCCTCAAGCTAGCCATCAAACACTCACCATCTGGTTCTAGGTTTAAATTCAGCTCCGAAAATTTCTCCATCAAATCCCACTCTCGGACCATCATGTAGCTAACAAAACCCACACTCTTCCTACTTAATGCATCAGCTACTCTGTTTGCTTTACCCGGATGGTAGAGAATCTCGCAGTCATAGTCCTTCAATAGCTCCATCCATCGTCTCTGTCTCATATTCAACTCTTTCTGCGAGAACAAGTACTTTAAACTCTTGTGATCGATGTAAATTTGGAACCGTTCACCATACAAATAATGGCGCCATATCTTTAGCACAAACACTAACGCTGCTAACACCAGATCATGAGTAGGGTAGTTTCTCTTGTGGTCCTTCAATTGTCTTGAACCATATGCCACTACTCTAACATTCTGCATCAACACACACCCTAGACCCTGTAGAAAAGCATTACTATACACTGCAGATCCTCCGGATCCACTTGGAATTGTCAACACAAGAGCCGTAGTCAACCTTTGCTTCAGTTCTAGAAAGCTGCGCTCACACACATCATTCCACTTAAACTTGACATCCTTACGTGTGATCGAGTTAGTGGAGCAGCAAGCTTGGAGAATCCCTCTACAAATCTCTTATAATAACCCGCAAGCCCTAAAAAGCTGTGAATTTCAGTCACTGTCTTAGGCCTTTCTTAATTCATCATGGCCTCTATTTTAACTGAATCAACTGCTACACCGTCCTTTGATACCACATGCCCCGAAAAAAATGATTTGTTCCAACAAAATTCACACTTGCTGAACTTCGCATATAACTCTTTCTCTCGAAGAGTCTGGAGTACTATGTGGAAGTGGTGTTCATGCTCTTCCCGAGATCGGGAATACACCAATATGTCATCTATGAATACGATGACGAACTTATCCAAGTGAGGCTTGAACACTTCATTCATTAATCCCATGAATGCTGCAGGGGCATTCGTTAAGCCAAATGACATAACCAAGAACTCGTAATGGCCATATCGAGTCCTGAAGGCTGTCTTTAGTACATCTTCCCCTCTAATCCTCAATTGGTGCTACCCCGACCTCAAATCAATCTTCGAAAATATTTGGGCACCCTTCAATTGATCCAATAAATCATCAATCCTAGGCAGTGGATACTTATTTTTCACCGTTGCTTGATTCAACTGCCTATAATCTATACATAGCCTCCAACTGCCATCCTTCTTCTTCACAAACAACACCGGAGCTCCCCATGGTGACACAATCGGCCTAATAAACCCCTTGTCCAATAGCTCTTTCAATTGCTTTTTCAACTCCTCAAATTCTACTAAGGCCATTTGATACGGGGGCTTAGATATAAGTTGAGTGCCTGGGAGTAGCTCTATAGCGAGCTCCGTCTCTCTTTCCAGAGGTAGCCCTGATAGCTCATCCGGAAACACATCGGAGAAGTCGTTGACAATTGGGATGTCAGACAATTCCGAATGGCTCTCTTTGGCATCCTTGACAAACGCGAGATAGCCTTCATAAACAATTCAATCTCATATTAGTGAGACACCAATAAGATCATAAACATTCTATTCATTATTTCCAAGACGTAATACAAGCTTTTTAGGTAAGGAGAAAGTGACAACCTTCCTATAGCAGTCTACACTAGCATGATGGTTGGTTAGCCAATCCATGCCTAGTATTACATCAAAGTCATACATGTCTAATAACACCAAATTTGCTACTAAGTACTTATCTCCCACCTTTACTTTACACTTACGATACACGTGTTTGGTCATTTGAGATTCCTTGAAAGGAGTAATAACATGTAATAGATGACCTAAGGGCTCAGACTCTATATGCAATTTGCTAGCAAACATAGGTGAAATAAAGGAGTGCGTTGAGCCTGGATCAATAAGTACAAATGCTTCTAAATCACAGATAGTAAGCTTACCCTTAATGACCGAACCTGAAGCATCAGCCGTCTCTTGGTCGAGAGCAAACACCTTACCATGCTCCATAGGTTTTTTGCCCTTGTCTTGAGTCTTTCTCTGTTGTACCACTGCTTGTCTATCATCTTGTTTCTCAGTGGCTTTAAGCTGAGGGCAATCTTTAACTACGTGGCCTATCTTGCCACACTTGAAGCAAGCCCCTGTAGCTCTATGGCAAGGCTGGTTTTTATGGAATCTGCCGTAAGTAGTACACGGATGAGAAGCATCAATGGGTGCTGCAGCTATGGCTCGAGTAGTGGGAGCAGCTGTAGCACTAGGCCTAACAGCCTGTGGTCGAGGCCCAACAAACTTCTGCCTCTTACTAGGGCCCTGATATCTGCTTTGCTCTGGCCTCCTTCTATCAAATCTCTTATCAGTGGGCTGTTTAGATTTGGGTTGCTTCCTAGCATCATATTCGGCTTGTGAAGTTTCAAGTTCTTGCTCAACTTTCAATGCTTTCCTCACAACCGCGGCATACTCCGTAAGCTCGAAGGGGCTAACTCTACCCCTAATGTTCGACCTCAAACCCGAAGTGAATTTCTCTGCCTTCTTTTCATCATTATAGGCATAATCCGTGTCATACTTGACTAAAGAAGTGAACCGGGTCTCATACTCGTCAACCTTCATAGACCCCTATTTTAGTTCAAGGAATTCCGTCTTCTTCTTTCGTCTCGCTACTGCTGAAACATAGTAGTCCATGAAAGCCTCAACAAACTTCTCCCATGTAATAATGGGATTTTTGGCCAATACCAAGGGCTCATTAGTCTTCCACCACTTCGGAGCCTCACCTCTCATCATGTATACGGCTAATGATACTTTCTTGGTGGAATTGCAGCCCATGTATTTAAAGAGGAACTCCATGTCCTCTATCCACTCTTCTTCCTTGGATGGATCATTTTCCCCCTTGAACTATGGAGGATTCATCTTCTGCAATTGCTTCAAGAGGGACATATTTCGATCTACGAAACTCCTAGCCTGAGTAGTAGCTGGCTTAGGCATGGCTACTTGAGGTATAACTGGAGGAGGAGGAGCCTGTGGCTCTACGGGAATTGGTGGAGGTGGCACCTGTGGTGGTGGTGCAAGCAGAGGCACTAAGGGTGCAGATGGAGGCACTGAAGGTGCTGGAGGTGCATGCTGAGGTGGTGGAGCCTGAGGTACACTAGTTTGGTTTGCCACTAGTTGTTGTAGCAAAGCTGTCATAACCTTGTAATTCTGCTCCATTCTAGCCATCTTCGCCTCCATGCTATCCGGGGGTGGAGGAGTTGGATGTGGAGGAGTCGAATGTGGTGGCGATGGAGGTACAGAGGGTGAAAGAGTCGAGGGTGGTATTGCCGACCCCCGAAATGGTCTCCTGAGTCCACCTCTACGTCTTGTTCTCCTCATTCTAATCAAATTTCAATTGCCTATACCAAGAGCAGATCAATCTCAGTATAAGTCAAAATTGGAAGACTTCAAAAAATAAATTTCACAATACATGGGATGCAGCACTACTGACGTCTAAATTACACTAACACGTACTAGACAAACCAAGCTCTGATACTATTAAATCTGTCACGACCCGAAGGCCAATGACGTCCACTTAACACTTACTTTATCCCTTACGAAAATTTACGAACCAAATTTTTCTTTCTCTATTTACGGTTTGTATTCGGTGTTAGTGTAGTATCTAAATCAAATCTTATCCTATTAATATTATTTCTCGAGCTATGTCATCCTTCTCAAGGTGATTTTTATGATTTTTGCCTTATTTTTACTATTTCAAAAGAAACGGGTCGAAAACCTCCCCTTTGTATTTTATCAATTTCCTCAGTAAAATCACCTGCATTAAAACACATTTTTAAACTACACAATACAGCCAGCTGTTGTTTCCCACAGTTCACACAATCATGCATCTCATGCTTCTCAAGGGTTTAACCATTTATAAGTCCACATCTAGCAATTTATACATCATTCAAAATGTACATCTTAACCCGGATCGAACTCGATAATCACCTAGACTCACACAATAATCTAGTGCGATCTAAAGCTACATCCCATATTATTTCCTAGTACAGTGAAATTAAAGTTCATATAACTATCAAAATGATATACAAGTAGTATACCACAAAAGTGCAAAAGCTAGGCCCGGAGAACGTAGTCGAGTACCACTACTAGGTACAGTTCCCGGGAGCCTATACGAAGCCTGAGCCGGAATATCAACTCATGTGATTTGCAGATGTTAAATTTAAGGGGTGACTAAATCCATGGCTTAGTAAGTAACTTAAATAAGTGCATACTAGGCTCATGTTGTAAGACACAATCATACATGCATGAATTCTATAAAATAGCATGTATGCATTATATTAAGATTAGTTACTAATTTGTAGGCACACAAATTGCATAATCTCATTCATGCTTTCCTTCCTTTCTTAAACTCACAAAGTATCATCCTTTTTATCCCTTTTTATTAGTATGTTTAAGTGTGAAGGAAAACAAACATTCAAATAGCACATGATTCTATAGCGTAAAGTAAATATAATTCAACCATTATTCACATTCTCTGTCTTATGTATAAGATCTATTTCATCTAATAATATTCATCACATTCACAGATCACAATCATTTATTCATTGTCTCAATAGCATATGATTTCCCACATTTCATCGATACACGTGTAGCACTTAGCTCTCAAAGGATTCTAGAGGTGGCTCCCATAGTTTCCAAAGAATCTATGTAGCACGTAGGTCCCTTGAGTTCTCTAGAGGTGGCTCACACAGTACAAAGAATGGAGTTTCACTCGGGTTTGCCTCTATGGCTTATGTTCTCAAATGGTTCATCGATACACGTGTAGCACTTAGCTCTCAAAGGATTCTAGAGGTGGCTCCCACAATTTTCGAAGAATCTATGTAGCACGTAGGTCTCTTGAGTTCTCTAGAGGTGGCTCATACAATACAAAAAATGGAGTTTCACTCGGGTTTGCCTCTATGGCTTATGTTCTCAAATGGTTCTTTAATACACGTGTAGCACTTAGCTCTCAAAGGATACTAGAGGTCGCTTCCACAGTTTCCGAAGAATCTATGTAGCACGTAGGTCCCTTGAGTTCTCTAGAGGTGGCTCACATGGTACAAAGAATCAAGTCTTTACTCGAGTTGGCCTTTATGACATATAATTTCTAGTGATTCATCGAAACTCGTGTAGCACTTAGCTCTCAAAGGACTCTAGAGGTGGCTCCCACAGATTCCGAAGAATCTATATAGCACGTAGTTCCTTTGAGTTCTCTAGAGGTGGCTCACATGGTACAAAAGGTTGAGTTTTCCTCGGGTTGCCTTTTTCTTAGTTTTTGACAAACACGATTAGGTACTAATTGAGGTCCATGAACTCAACATTGGGAGCTATATATACCGCACACAAATCACATATACATTCTCAAATTATCACAATATGTTAACATGCTCACTCGGTGTGACTTAATTAATTCATATGCATTCCTCATAATGCAAGCACCAAAAATTATACAATTTATATACTTAGTATACAAAGACAAACCATAACGTATAACACACAAGTCACAAGCAAGATTCCTTTCCAAACAACTACTATTCACGATCACATTATGTCTAAAATTTGTATTTTACCGTACTTACTCTTATAGTCTTACCCGTAGTATTCCGCCAAACTTAATGTGAATTTAGATAAGTATTTTAATAAGAATTTATTCATCTCTTATGAGATGATACTAGCAAGGCTTATTTAACCC